>JARHVA010000491.1:4980000-5150000 GCA_037957365.1 Torreya grandis
CCTACTTTTTGTACACAACCCTTTTGTTGGAGAGTTGTCAATGATGTCATAGTAATGTCATGGAGGTGTCCTGGTGAGTAGATGAAGTGTTTTGATAACCTAAGTCACAATGACAAAGTGTACAATGTGTCTGTCCTAGTGTGATCTGGGCAACAATTCAAGTGATAATTCAGGTGATGGGTCCACCCCAATTGATGATGAAACTTTCGGGAGCCATAACTTTTGCACCGTAGCTTCAATTGACTTGCCATTTGAACCGTTGGAAAGCTAATAATCAGGGGAAAGTCATGAGATGGCATAGATCTATGCTTAATGAAGTTTAACCCTATTAGGTTGTGGAGCTAAAAGCTTCACTGATGTAAATGGAGGAGGTTGCTGAGTTGCAGAGCAATCGACGTCGGTCTGATCAACCGACATTGGTCATCTTCAGTGTTCACAGTAACTGACATCGGTTAGGGGTCAGCCAACATCAGTCAAATAGGAAATGACGTCAGTAGCCTATGTGTGCATGCGTCTCTGGAACTAGTCTATTTTTGGACGGATAGTTAGTTTGCATGTAAAAGACTAATTTTAGTCTTGAGTCTGCGTTTCTAATTATTGTAATTAGGAAGTCTAATTATTGTTTGTATGGGATATATTTAAGAGACCCATGGGCTGTATTTTAATGAGAGGGATCAAAGAAGGGATCCTCCTAATTGTAAGATCTAGGTCTGCAAGTGTGCAAGACCAGGTTGATCTGCAGGTGTGCAAGATCAGGTTAGATCTACATGGTATGTAAGATCAGTTGATTTACAGGTTGTGCAAGATCAGGTAAGATCTACATGTGTAAGTAAGGTCAGTTGATCTGCAGGTGTGTGTGTGCAAGGTCAAAAGAGATCTGCATGGCAACAAGGTCAAAGGAGATTTGCAACACAATAATGAGCAAGATCAGGGAGATCTACTTGGAGTACGTTGAGTACTTGGTACTGGCAGTATTGTTACTGATTGGTTGAGTGAACAACAACTCTGTGTTTGAGTTGTTTATTGTGACTGTAATTGAGAGAGTGAACTCTTGAGGGAGAATATCTATACACCCTAGAGGTGTGGGAAGCCCTAGAGGTGTGGGAAGAAGAGTGTGGCACTTCTTCACTGTATTTCCTTTTGGAAGAGTATTAATACAAGATTGTATTGTCTCTCATATTCTGTGTTGTTTCTGATTTCTAGTTACTTATTCATTCTGGTTTAATTTCGTGTTTAGTTGCTTATACAAAGGTAATCATGTGTGCTCTTATGGAGCATGGATCCTGACAAGTGGTATCAGAGCAAGGTTGCAGGTTCTCCATGTGATACCAACTGACAATTGGTATCAGATCCAAGTTCACCAGGTATTAGAGCTTGGGTCACTAACACCTTGGTTCAGAGTGTGTTAAGTGTTTGTTGATTACAGGTCACTCTCAGGGGTTTCTGATTCAGTGGGAGTATAGCAATGGTAGAAGAAAGTAAGCTAAGAATGGAGGAATTCAATGGAAAGAATAATCAATTACTGAATTATGGAAAGAAAGGGCAGGTAAAGAAAGATTGTTGGTTGGTAGAAGATCAGCTTGAAGGATGTTACAGGTATTATTGCACAAGATGCTCTTGTATGTTCCTTGGATAAAGTCAAATATTGGTTTTTAGATTCTGTTGCATCTTTCCATGCAACCCCAAATAGAGTATTTTTCCATGATTATGTCTTTGGAGACTTTGGAAAGATTTATTTAGGGGTTGGTGAGCCTTGTCAAATTGTTGGCAAAGGGGAAGTGCAGCTGAAATTGCAGACGGGCAACACATGGGTGTTGAAGGATGTCATGCATGTCCCAGTCCTAAAGAGGAGGCTAATCTCTATAGGAAAGTTGGGTGATGTGGGTTACACAGTTACTCTCACAGCAAATTCTTGGAAAGTTACCAAGGGTGCACTTAAATTAACATGTGGTAAGAAAGTAGGTACTCTTTATCTATCTACTTGTATTACTGATTCTCCTTCTGCTTTATCTACTTCAGATGTAGATGCAAAGATGTGGCTCTGTAGGCTTGGTCACATGAATAAGAAGGGGATGCATGTTCTTAAGAGGAAGTCTGATGTTTTTGACAAACTTTAGAACTGGAAAGCCTTGGTTTTCTTGGAGGAGATGATGAACATAGATCAACTCAAGGGGCTGGATAATTTTGAGCAGAGCAAGGTTGATTTGGACAAGGTTTTGATCCAAAGTGTGCTCACGGGTAAAGGTCATCACTCACATAAAAACATAGTTACCGACGTTGGTCAGGTGAGAATCGACGTCGATCAGGCAGGTACCGATGTTGGTCATGTGCAAACCAGAGTCAGTGGTGTCAGGTAGGTGGATATCGATGTCAGTCAGGGAATCGACATCGGCAGTTAGGTCGGTCGCATGGAATTGACGTCAGTCGGGTGCAAACTGAGGGGTGACCGAGATCGGTCACTGTCAGAATGGATTTTGGGCGGACAACAAGCTGTCAAGGAGTCTCAAACACCCATGTGGAGGACTGAAAGGGTAAGTAAGCCTAAAATTCGTTATTCCCCTTCTTTATACTACTTTTTGCTCACTGATGGTCAAGAACCAATAAGTTTTTGAAGAAGCAATGTAGGTAGAATCCAAGAAACAGTGAGAGCATGGCATGAATGAGGAATGTGATTCCTTGGGAAAGAACCAAACGAGAGATTTGGTAGAGTTGCCAGCCGGGATGAAAGCACTGAAAGACGAATGGATTCCTAGGTTAAAGAAAGGAGTGAATGGACAAGTGAGACGGAAGGCCAGGTTATATGGTCTTGAGCAAGCTCCAAAATAGTGGTACAATTTTGATAGGTGTATGACAAAGTATGGCTTTAGTCAATGTCATTGTAACCATTGTGTTTACTTTACCAAGTTGGATAATGATTGCAACATTATCCTGTTACTGTATGTAGTGCTTGTTGCAGGGTCACACATGCAGGGAAGTTCTGAGCTAAAGGTAAAGGTAGCTCAGAGGTGTGCCAGGAAGGATTCAGGAGCAGAAATCCTTGGCATGAGTATTTCTAGAGACAGGGAAGATCACAGGTTGATGTTGTCTCAGGATGATTGTGTGAATAAGGTAGTGGCAAGGTTCAAGATGTAGGATGCAGAACTAGTTAGCACACCTATGGATGGACAGTTCACAGAACAATGTCCCAATTCACATGATGAGGTTAAGTACATGTGTACTAGACATGATGTTGCCCAAGCAGTGGGAGTTGTCAGCAAGTTTGTAGCTAATTCGAGAAAGAAGCACTGGAAAGCAGTTCAGTGGATTCTCAGGTATCTAAGAGGGACCAACAACAAGTTAACATGCTATGTAGGGTCAAGCACTTCTCTACATGGGTATGTAGATTTGGATACGACAGGTTACTTGGATGACAGGAGGAGCACCACAGGATATGTGGTGGTTGGTCTTCAAGATTGAACTTGAAGAGGGATACAAGATAGGAAACAAAATTAGACGATGTACAGGTATAGGTATAGGTGCAGCTATTTATCTCTAAGTGGGAGATTGTTAGGTTGTAGAGCTAAAAGCTTCACTAATGCAAATGGAGGAGGTTTCTGAGTTGCAGAGCAACTGACGTCAGTCATCTTTAGTGTTCACAGTAACCGACGTCGGTTAGGGGTTGGCCGACATCGATCAGACAGGAACCGACGTCGGCAGCTTGTGTGTGCATGCATTTGCATGTGTCTCCAGAACTGGTCTATTTTTGGATGGACAGTTAGTTTGCATGTAAAAGACTAATTTTAGTCTTGAGTCTGCGTTTTTAATTATTATAATTAGGAAGTCTAATTATTGTTTGTATGGGATCTATTTAAGAGACCCATGGGTTGTATTGTAATGAGAGGGATCAAAGAAGGGATCCTCCCGATTGTAAGATCTAGGTCTGCAAGTGTGCAAGATCAGGTTGATCTGCAAGTGTGCAAGATCGGGTTAGATCTACATGGTATGTAAGATCAGTTGATCTGCAGGTTGTGCAAGATCAGGAAAGATCTACATGTGTAAGTAAGGTCAGTTGATCTGCAGGTGTGTGTGTGCAAGGTCAAAGGAGATCTGCATGGCAGCAAGGTCAAAGGAGATCTGCAACACAACAAGGAGCAAGAACAGGGAGATCTACTTGGAGTACATTGAGTACTTGGTACTGGCAGTATTGTTACTGACTGGTTGAGTGAACAACAACTACGTGTTTGAGTTGTTTGTTGTGACTGTAATTGAGAGAGTGAACTCTTGAGGGAGAATATCTGTAGGTGTGGGAAGCCCTAGAGGTGTGGGAAGAAGAGTGTAGCACTTCTTCATTGTATTTCCTTCTGAAAGAGTATTAATACAAGATTGTATTGTCTCTCATATTCTGTGTTGTTTTTGATTTCTAGTTACTTATTCATTCTGGTTTAATTCCATGTTTAGTTGCTTATACAAAGGTAATCATGTGTGCTCTTATGGAGCGTGGATCCTGACAAATCCTTGAAAACCCAATAGAAGTGCTCCAAATTTCAATTTTAGTAGTGCAGTCTAAAAATAGTAAGTTTCTAAAAATAGTAATTCCTCGAATTCTGTATTATTGTAAATCGTGGAAGTTGAACCACTTAATCTCCCTCGATATTGGTGACCTTCCACATCCTCCTCACACCTTCAAAACATGTATAAATGAAGATGTAACCTGAAATAGAAATCAAACATCTCTTCTCAGAGATAGGCATATGTTTGGGTCTGCAAATTTGATCAATAAAACATCTCTTCTCAGAGATAACATTATTTGAATTGTGTTGTTCTTATTTCTTGAATTATCTTTCAACCAAAGCTTTCGAGTTTTGGATCATAGTGTGCTTAAAGTTGGCTTGGTTTATCTTCAGTTTTGGTATGGATATAGATGATTAGGGATGGGGATGGAATATTGAGCATGTGCAAAAGGTCCCTAAGATGTTTTCTAAGCTTTGAGAGCTTGTGTACATAAGTGGAATTCATCTAGTTGTCTCCAATTTTCATCTAGACACTTTGGGTCTAGTGGTAGAAAATCTAAGTAGGCAGTTTGATGATGTCACCATTGCCATGTAGAAGTGAGTCAAGGGGATTTGTCATATGGTTGTGATCACATTAGTCCCTAGTTGTTATGCACCAAATATAAAGTTATGCGATGAAGCGTGGTCAAAGATATGAGGATGCAAAGTTGGATTCTTAGACAAAATTCACTAAGTTCCCATACTCAACCAAATTTGCCAAGGGTTCAAGTAGAGCCAAGTAAGTGTGTTGATGATGTCAGCATTTACACATGTGGAGGTGTCTGGAGAAAATGATCATATGTGTTTGTTCATTTTTGTGCCTAGTTTCTATGTACTAAATTTCATGTCATGTGCCTAAGCACATTAAAAGATATGTAAGTGAAAAGTTGGGCTCCCAGGCATTTGTATTGTGTTTTCCCATACTTAGCCAAATTTGCATGAGGCAAGAAAGAGATGAATAATTAGTTTGATGGTAGAATATCTCACATGTGTGGACATTAAAAGAGAATGTGATCATATGGGTTTGTTCAATTTTGAGCCTAGTTTATTTGCACTAAATTTTAGACCATGCACTAAAGCATGACAAAAGTTATGCAGGAGCAAAGTTGGCCTCCTAGACAAGTTCCAAGCATAGTTGGCTCTATGATAAAATATTTTGAGAAGGCATTTTAATGGCAATATATCTCATATGCATGAAGGTTTTAGGAGTAGTTTGCTATATGGATAAATTCTCCTATGTGAGGAGATCATATGGTCCAAATTTGAGATCATGCATCTAAGCACAGAAGAAGTTATTGAGGTTCAAAGTAGGCTTTCCAGGCGTATTGCAATTGGTCCTCATATTCAATTTGCATGATGTTAAAGATCTAGACCTATTAGAGATCTAATGCTTTGCATGAGTTCATAATTCTAGATCCAATGGTGCACATTGCATATTAAAGACTTAGTTAATCCATAGAGATCTACAGAGCACACAGAGTCAACATTACAAGATTGCACGAGATGAGGTCAAATTGATTGAGGTTTAACGTCTGAGCATTGGTGCCTATGCATTAAAGTTTGGACAAGATAAACTATGTATAATTGATCTAAATCTGAGATGACATGAGATGTGAGCATAATGTCCAATGTTTAACTGTGATAGTTGCCATTTGAATATATGAATTTGCTAAGGGAAAAAACCAGTGATCAGTAATTTATCCATAACTTTTGATAGAAAATGAATTTACTCATACAGTAAAAAGCAAAGTGGCCGACAAGAAATATTGTGATATTCTTAATTCATGATTTATCTATATATAATGAAACCAAATGTGTTGGTTTCTATACTTGAATGTGAAAGAGAATTATTCAAGGTGGATGTAAGAGTTGTGAAGCAAAGGATAGGTAGTGCACCTGATGGTTGATTTAATGAGTAGAATAGTTTATTGACTATGTGTATGACCTGTAGGTCATGATCCTAATGTTAGGATAGTGCTCTTGTAGTTTGAAGATATGCGAAGAGGTCTGAGTGTGCATATGAGGATAGTTTGAATGAAGAAGGAAAGAGTTTGTGACATGCCTATGTGAGAGGCATATTTGAGATAGAGAGAGAGATTTTATGCAGAGATTAGAAAATATAGATCCATCATCAAGTATTAAAAACATCATTTATAAGGTGGAGGTGTTGAAAGGAGGGTCCAAAGGACTTGGTCTTCCTTAGGGGCAGTTGTTCCTTGTGAAACAACTGTTTCACTAAATACCTTTGGTTAGGAGAATATGATCACAGTTTGTTGATATTAAGGAGTTGATAAGTCTCTTGTTTGTAATTTATTATGGGATAGTAGTCCTTTTTTGTTGCAAGCTTGAGAGTAGGTTTTATTCCCTATGAGGGTTTCCCACAGGAACTATGTATTATGTGTTTGATCTTATGTATGCATTGAATGAATGAGCTCTCTTATTAATGTTACTTGATCAAATTGATATATTTTAATTGGTTAATAGTTTAAAGTAATGCAATTAAAATTTAAATATATGGGCTCACTAATTCACCCCCCTCTCAGTGATTGTACCTCTAACACCTTTTCCATAATGTATTTTCCCCATTTTTTCACACTTTATCCACTTGTGTATATTTGGAATTGTAAGCATATTTTGGTGCTGAGAGAGCCATGAAAGGACATATATCGTAGCAAAGGCTTCCTAGTTGAAGCAAACACCAAACATGATAGAATAATAATTAAGGCCATCAAAGAAAACAATCATAAAATTTATTCCTGAAGGGAATGAAACTCCTAATCAACAACTGAATGGGTTGAAGATGATGCCAAAGCTTCCTCACAAAACAAGAATTTACTTCACAAAAGTTTAATTTGATGTTCAAGTGTATCACAATCAATCATAACTCAAGTCTCATTGATTGTGTGTCAAAGAATACCAAATAATATGAAGGTCCTTATGGATGCCATTGCATCTTTTCAAAAAACATGGATGTTGAGTTGTTGTAACCCTCAAATAAAGAAAGCAATGGTGTTGAGTACTAGGATCTCTCTAAAAATGTGAGAGTCTAACACAAAATTAATTTCCATTATATCAACAATCTTTATCATATAAATAACTACATGAGTGGGTTTGCCTCCCTTCTTAAACACCAAAAATCAGATGATGTTGGGAGGAAGTATACACTAAAATATAATAATTTATTCTTGGAAATGTCAGTTTTGACTTACCTTCAACCTACATGACTTATGCATACATACATGGCTCTTATTCACCATAATCTCGCATCCACATGTCTTATATGAGTCTAACCTTCCCAAGTTACTATTAGTCATCTCTAGGAAATCCCACAATCTATGTCAAACTAGTTATTTATCTTACCCAGACATCTTGAGATCATCAAATCAATGTTATTATCTCTTGAATAGTAACATTAGACTCAAAACATACCATTTGACAGTATCACCCAAGTTTGATTATTTCATCCTATGCCAAGTAACAATCATATTTCAAATCCAAACAATTCATACGGGTCGACACATCCATCTAGTGTGTAAGTCTAATACCCATCTAACAAACATTTTCATGTTTTATCCTTTTTTATTTAACAATAGATATGTTGTACTAATAGGTGTAAAAATTGAAAGATATTAGAATGCTAAAGATGTAAAATGATTAACAATTATGATTTTAGAATTTGACATATGTGTTTAACCATTTTTATAGGTTTGAGTGAGGGTTAAAGAGTAAAATAACATATACACAAGGATGAAGAAAATTATTCTAAAGTAGGCCAATTTATTGAAAACTCATATAAATGAATATTCTAAATTAAAATGTTAAGTTATGCTAAATATACAAAGTACATTCAAAACAATATTTTGATTGCATAAACATCATGAAGAGATAATAGTTAACTTATTTGCAAATGTGTACGTAGATTTGAGATATGCATAGGTAGAAATCAATGGAAACAAGATCAAGATCCTAACATCAGATTCTATAAATATTATTTTTGGAGGCCTGGACACTTGCATCAGCCTTGAGACACTTGAGTCAGCCTTGGGACACTTACATCGATGCAGATGTCTTGATATCAATTGAACTATCTGGTATATGATACTCACTATATATGGAGCAACCACCTAAAGCCTTCTGGGTTTTTGTCATTTTTTTATGATATATTTTATTCACATGTGCAAGGTATATATGATTGTTTAAGGATTAAAACATTCACCTTAGGTCTTTGTACTTTGATAAAAATGGGTTAGTGTGCTCAATAAGTTGAGCTAGCCTCAAGGACCCCTTTGTCAATGAGTGTTACCTACATAACCACTACTCTGAAGAGGGCCTCAGACATATGTAGTTCACCCCTAAGTGTTGAATTGAGTGTACATAAGAGTGAAATATACTATATGAAATGGCATGCAATTATCTATCTTATAACTTGATAAATATTGATGATAGGCTACTCTTTGAATGCTTCAAATCTGTAATATGACTATTAATATGATTGATATTAAAATAGGGAATAATAGGGTAATTTTGAATACTTGAAAGGTAATTTTTTATATGTGTGCTTGGGGTAGATGCATAAAATTTGGGGACAAAAAACATGACACAATTAAAAATACAAAATATTTTTTGTAAAGTGTGTACACCCTTTTAAAAAAACAATGCAAATGCAGAAAGGATCAGTCCCGACTCTAAAGGGTGTATGCCCTGTTTGGTTTTTTGTAAGGATATATTTATTAAAATAAATGTAATAAGTATAAATTTACATTTAATTTTATATTCTTATACTTTAAATTTATTTTACTAAATATAAAAAATTAGGGCCACTCTACATATTCTGAAATTTATTACATAGCTATAGGAGTTACCATAAAGAAGTTAGTTTTTAAAATTCCATTATGGTCAATGCTCAGTTTTCAAAATTTTAAGATCAGAAGATAGAATAAGAAACAAGGTTTCAAATCATGTTACATATGTAATATATCTATACCATTGAGGATTACATGCCTGCTTTACCTACTTAAGTATTCCCTACCTACTTTATCTACTTGAATATGCCCTACCTGATTAAATAACCAAGCCATATCTTGATCTCAAGGAGTATGCCCTACCTGAATACACAAGCCACATCTTTGTCTTTACTATTCCCTACTGGTGTCAAAGTAAGTGATCCACTTACTCAACTTGGTCTACTTCAAGGCCCTCTAGAAACATGCTTGCAATTAGGTCTCTTCCTAACCATAAACTATCTCTTGGTCTATCACAAAACGTCTTCTAAGTATTGGTATTGAAATAAAAATGACCTTATTGTTTATTATTATCTCTTGACTTCTTAGCCTCTGTATTCATATCAAAAGACACTTTCAGTTACTTAAAATAGGGTACTCAATCCTAAGACAATAATCTACCTTCAAGAAAGACCCTTCTTTGACTCCTAAAGCACTCAATTGTACATACTCACTTATTTGAACACTACTATGAGGGTTTCACCAATTAATTGACTCAATCTTCTTAGTGCATGAATAAATTCAACTAAAAACTCAGATGACAACAACTCTACCCTTTATAGACCTATTAGGTCAAATTCTACCTCTTAAGGACTTGATACAAAGAGGTGTACAAATACCTTGTTTTTTGGACTCATTCACTTCAAAAAATCATAAAAATATCAAGAAAAGGATACAATACTCATAGGTGTCTTTACACAAGCTCAAAATACCAATTAGATCACCAAAGTGCCCAAAAAGTTGACTAAGTCCTAAGCATTGTTATAGTATTGTGTATAGGTGTATTTGGTCTTGAAAAGGTGTTATTAATATAAGATCATCAAAGGATTCTTATAAATATTTCTTAATATGTTTAGAGAGTATATTTGAGGATGAGAAACCAATTTCCTTTATTGCTCTCTTAAGAATTGGATTTCAATGGCAACTTTACTCTTTAGGTCTGGATGGCCTAATCTGCTTACTTAGAAGGATATTGACTTGGCTTAACTACATAATGATTTGAATCACTTTAATTAAGTATTATATAGTGTTTACATAATACCATTGGACCTTCATAATAGGTTTATACTCAATCAACAAAGTAAAACACATGAAGTTTCTCTTGACCGAGCTTTCCTATGACTATGTATAGGCAAATTAAAAAATAGTCCTCTATATTTGTAAGAACAAGGTGAGTTTGAGTATGATACCTATTGGAATACCATATAAACCTTCTCCAACAACTTCCCCATGAGTTTTAGGAGATTCCACTAGTTCAGATGGAAGTTATGGTTATTTTTGTATCAAAAACCCTATTTTAAGGTTTGACTCTGCACACATAGCCTGATAGTTTCAAATTGATTATTCATACAACTTAAAGACTATTTTAAAGAAATAAAATTTGGAATAGAGTCTTGAATACCTCCCTCAACTTATCCAATCTTCTAAACAAACTCATGCAACTTTTTCTACGTGATACAAGAGATTGCAAGTGACTATATATACATAGAAAATAGGCTTTAGAAGGTTTCAATGACATGAAACTTGGATCAAGTATAAATTATCTTCAAATGAAGTTAGATTTAATTCATAGATATAATAATTTTGTGAATAAAACAAATTAAGTAACAACACACCTTTTATTCATAAGAAAATGATTATTTTGACTACATAGACCCCTGTTTTGTCTTGGCAAACTATCAACTCTGCTTGCAGTCATGAAGTTCTTCACTTTTTAAGCTTGTTCTATCCTTCAATTCCTTATTTTTTATATTTTTGAATTTTATCAAGTTGTTGGAGATGTTCTATACTTGGAGTTTGTTATCTTTGCCTTGGAATCTTCTTAACAACCTTGTTCTCAACTTAGAAAATGAACTTTAATTAATGGGTCTATCAACATGCATAAATGAATATCATGTAGCATGAAAACTATAACATATATATAATAATGATACAACCATTCATACATTACATCTACCACATACATAGTACTACATATAGGTACGTGGTCACTCATACATGATATCTTCTTGTGGTCATGATACAGTCACTCATATTGGACACAAATGTAACTAATCACCCTAGTATACTCCCTTTCCACCTAAATGATTAACATCAAACCCCAAACCCTAAACATTAAACCTTAAGCCCTAAACATTGAAACCTAAACCCAAACCCTAATTCATAAACCCTATACCATGAACACTAAATAATATACCTAAACCCTAGACCCTAAGCCCTAAACCTTGAACCCTTGACCCTAATACATTATCCCTAAACCCAAAACAATAATCCATAAACCCTAAACTATAGACCCTAAACATATAAACTTAAAACATTTAACCCTATACTTTATACCCTAGACCCTAAACCCTAAAACCTAAACGTAAGCCCTTAACCCTAAACCCTAAACCATAAACCTAAAATCCTAAATCCTAAACACTAAACCGTAAACCCTTAACCATATAACCTCAATTTTAAACACTAAACCCTAAAAAAATTCAAAATCAAGAACGTTAAACCCTAAACATTAAAACCCAAACCCTAAACCTTAAACCCTAAACCTTGACCCTTAAACTCTAATCCTAAAACCCTAAGCACTAAACCCTAAAACTTGAAAATTTAACCCTAAACCACAAACCCACATCCATAAAACTTTAAACTCAAAACCATAAATCCTAAATCCTAAACCTTAAAACCTAAATTCTAGAACCCAAACAACTAACCCCAAACACTAAAATATAGACCTTGAACCCTAAAACCTTCACCCCAAACCCTAAAAAATGAACCCTAAACCCTAAACCCTAAACCTCAAACCCTGAATCCTAAACCTTAAAACCTAAATCCCAAATCTTAAACTTTAAGTCCCAATCCATTAAACCCTTAACCCTAAACACTAAAACTTGATACTAAACCTAAAACCTTGAATCACAAGATGTAAACCCCAAACCCTAAATTAAAAACCTATGCACTACACCCCAAACCCTAATCTCTAGACCCTAAACCATAAACACTTAACCTTAAACCCCAAACCCCAACAATTAAGCCCTAAAAATTTAACCCTTAACCATAAATGCCAAAACACAAGCCCTAAACTCTAAATCCTAAATCCTAAACTCTAAACCTAAACCCTAAACCCTTACACTTAATCCCTAAACTTTTAACCCCAAGCCTAAAACCATAAACCATAAGTCATAAACCTTAAACATTAACTCCTAAACCAAAAATTCTAAACCTAAAACCCAAAACCTAAATCCATAAACCCTTAACCCTTTACCCTAAACCCAAAACCTAAAACCCTAAACCCCAAACCATAAACTCTAAACCATAAACACTAATCCCAAACATTGTTTAGGGTTTGGGGTTTAGGATTTAGTGTTTATGGTTTAGAGTTTATGGTTTGGGGTTTAGGGTTTTAGGTTTTGGGTTTAGGGTAAAGGGTTAAGGGTTTATGGATTTAGGTTTTGGGTTTAAACCCTAAACCCTAATCCCCAAACACTAAATTCCAAACCCTAAATACTAAACACTAAGTTCCAAACCCTAAACCCTCAATTAAACCCCCAAGACCAAAACCCTGAACCTTACACCCTAAACCTTAAGTGTGAAACCCTAAACCCTAAACACCAAATCCCAAACCTTAAAAATTAAACCCTTGGTCCCTTGAGCCACAAACCATAAATATGAAACCTTTAAGCTTAAAATATAAATTATAAGCCCTACATCCTAATCCCTAAGCCATAACACTAAAACTTGAACCTTAAACACTAATTCCTAAACTGTGAATTTTGAACCATCAACCATAAACCTTAAACCCTAAATTTATAAATCCTATACCTCTAACCATAAACCATAATCTTGAGTTATCACCTATATAGAGAAAGGAGAGGGGGCATTGGCTAATCCATATCTTGAAAGGATATGGGTCATTCTCACCTATATAGAGAAAGGAATGACTAGGGACATTTGTGTAAAAGGCTTGAAGGTGAATTCAAGATGAATTCCTAAATAATTTTTGGGTTTTTTATTTAATGGGTCTATCAATATGTATAAATGGTTAGCTTGTAGCATTCAACATATAATATACATATAGTAATGATATAGTCATTCATACATTACATCTACCCCATACCTAGTACTGCATGTTGGTATGTTGTCACTCATACATGACATATTCCTAAATTTATGATACAGTCACTAATACTAGATACAAATGTAGCCAATCACCCTATTACACTCCATTTACACCTAAAACATTAACCCTAAACCCTAAACACCATAAACTATGAACTTTGAACCCTAAACCTAAACCCTAAATTCCATAAACCTTGAATGTTTAACCCTAATACACTATACCTAAACCCAAAACAATAATACCTAAACCCCAAAACCTAGACCTTAAACATAGAACCTTAAAACCTTAAACCCTAGATCCTAAGCCCTAAAACCTAAACTTTAATCCCTTAACCCTAAATCCCAAACCATAATCCTAAAATCATAAATATTAAACACTAAACCATAAAACTTTAACCCTATACCCTTAATATTAAACACTAAACCCTAAACATAAAATTCAAAATCATGAACCTTAAACCCTAAAAGCTGAACCCCAAACCTTAAACCCAAAACCTTGACCCCTAAACTCTTAACATTAGACCCTAATATTGAAACCTTAAGCATTAAACCCTAAAACTTGAAAGTTGAACCCTAAACCACAAACCTAAACCCTAAAACCTCAAACCCAAAACCATAGATACTAAATCCTAAAACTAGATAAACCTTAAACCTTAAAACCTAAATGCCAGAACCCAAACAATCAACCCCAAAAAATCAACCCCAAACACTAAACTATAAACTTTGAACCCTAAACCCTTAACCTAAAACCCTAAAAATGAATCCTAAATGACAAACATTAAACTTAAACGATAAACACTAAACATACATTTTAGAGACCACACCATAGAGGAATGATGCAAGCATTGGTAGTTCATCTCAACCCCCTCTCCACTTTCCTATCATAATTCCTACACAAGTGCAAATATTGTAATGTAAGGAGAAAACATGCCATAACAAAGTCAGTGGCATAAATGCTAATAATTTATACTCATGACCATCATCATTGTCATCATCCCTCATCATTCAAAATGAATTTTCACCATGCAAGTTCAAAGAGGATATTATCTTATTTACACCATGGAAATCATTCAATAATCTCCCTAGAGGAATCCATCATGACCCTACCTAATCTACTAGACATGAATGAGAATAATCACCATATTACGCTCTAATCAGAACAAAAAGAATCAAAACAACATTCACGATTCATCTAAAAAAGATATTGTTCAGTTTAAAACAAATTTCTACTGACTATTGGATTGGAACAAACTCTACTAGATGAGGGAGTGATTAGGGATGATGAAGGAATGATTAGGTACGATGAGGGCCAATGAGGGAATGCTTATTGACAATGAGGGATGATGACAGATGAGGAGGGGGTGATTAGGGATGATTAAGGATGATGAGGGTTGATGAGAGAGTGATTAGGGA
This sequence comes from Torreya grandis, assembly GCA_037957365.1. Classification (NCBI taxonomy): domain Eukaryota; kingdom Viridiplantae; phylum Streptophyta; class Pinopsida; order Cupressales; family Taxaceae; genus Torreya; species Torreya grandis. The sequence goes on from JARHVA010000491.1 coordinate 4,995,053, forward strand.
TGATGAGGGATAATGAAAGATGATGAAGGATTGACTAGGGATGATAAGAAATGATGATGGTTAATGAGGGAGTTATTAGGGATGATGATGGATGATGAAAGAGTGATTAGGTATGATTAAGGCTGATGAGGGTTGATGAGGGAGTGTTTAGGGATGATTAGGGATGATGGGGGTTGATGAGGGAGTGATTAACATCAATGAAGGATGATGATAGCCAATGAGGGAGTGATTAGGGATACGAGGGATAATGAGAACCAGTGAGGGAGTGAATAGGGATGATAAGTGAGTATGAGGGTCGATGAGGGACTGATTAGGGATGATGATGGTTAATGAGGGAGTGTCCTATGTGAATTTGGAGTGCTAGAATATGACTTTATTCTATGTGACTTTGGAATAATGCATGGGATTGGAATTGAAGAATGCATGGATTGAACATCTGTCTGACATTTGTTTTAGAGTGAATGGTATCTTTTTAGAATGAATTTTTAATGGTGTTTCGATTTATTCTATTCCGAATGGAGTCTATTAGGGTGACTAGCTACATTCATGTCTGGTATAAGTTATCGTATTATGACTATAGGTACATGTCATGTATGAGTGAATGCATATATATATGTAATATGTATGTGATAGATGTCATGTATGAGTGACCATATCATGACTATAGGTATGTTTCAAGTTACATGATATAGGGCAGTTGTTTATGCATATTAATAGACCCATTGATTGAAAAACCCATAAATTATTTAAGAATCCACCTTCAAGCTTGGGTATTCAATCAGGCAGGGCATACTCAAGCAGGTAAAGTAGGTAAGGCATACTCAATTAGGTAAAATATGGGGCATAATCAATGGTATATATCTAGTACATACGTTACATGATTTGTAACCTCATTTTTCATTCTATTTTTCAATCTTAAAATTTTAAAAACTAAGTATTGACTAGATTGAATTTTGAAAAACTAACTTCTAAATGGTAATTACTACAGCTCTGGAATCAATTTTATAAGATGCAGAGTGGCCCTAATTTATTATATTTAGTAAAATAAATTTAAAGTATAAGAATACAAAATGTAATATAAATTAAATGTAAACTTATACTTACACAAAAAATATACATGTCTTGAAAAGGGCATACATCCTTTGCAAAGGGCATACGCCCTTTCAACATTTCAATTTTGTTTTTACATTTTTCCTCCAAATTTCTCTTGGGTACAGGCTTGGGGAGGTCTGAACCTAGCTTGAAACTTGTAATAGAGTAGCCCACTTAATTTTTAAGAAATTTAATAGTCTTTTTCATCTTTGTCGACACATTTGATCAGACAGCTTTTATTATTTAAAAAAAAAATTATATGAGTTTGTAAAGGATAAAGTGTAGTTTTAAAAAATCTATATATTTTTTAATGTTAGAATGTTATTTATAATTATTACTTAATTTCTACATAACATACCTCATTATGGACTATATATATATTGGCACAAATTTCCTTATAAATTTTTGAATATTAATTGAATATTTATAAAACTTATATCACAATAATCTACACATTGTCAACTATGCTTTTTAAAAAATTGATTTTCATGAAGTTAAGGTCAAAAAGTTATGTTCGTACACTTGCAGTTTCAATTTTCCAACTATCTTGACTTGTAAAATTATTTAAAAATTATATATATAATAAAAACTTAATAAAAAATATTCTCAACAATATTTGACATTTCACCTATCCATATATGAAGTTCCATAAAAAAATTCATTTGTTTACTCAAAAAAAGTTTGTTTGTACACATGTAATCTCCTTATTTTTTACAAAAAATGACCAACTTATTGTCATAAATGCATCTATTTTGCACACTTTTTTCATCTGGGTATTGAACAAAATTATATATTTAGAAACTACATTCAAAATTTCACAATTCATGTTTTTATGTCATTGTCAAATTCTTTTTCTAAGTGTCTCTAACATTATCTTCAAGTTCAACTATTGTTATTTTAAGAAAAAAAGTGTCGCTTTATACTTGCTGCTCTGCCTGCCCCGCCCCCCCGCTTTTGTCCCCCCATTATCTTGCATCTACCCCTTGGCAAGATTTTTAATATGACTTCATGATAACAAATGGTCTTTTATTTATATTTATACCACTCCTTGTGAAAATATCTCACATAAGGGTCAGATAAAACAAATGGGTCAACCTATAGGATTCAAAATATGTTCAAATTATATCACTTTTGAGGTACAAACACTAGATAAGAATTTAAACACTTGCATCAACGTAAGTGTTCCTATGTGAGATGTAAGTGACTGAGAGGATATAAATCTTTTGAGGATTTGAAACTGATAGTGAAAGATATATAGTAGGTTTTAAGCTTTTTTTATTGTTTTAAAAGATCTAGGTTATCATAATGATAGGGTCAGACCAAAAGATAAGCAATTAGGCACAATGAGATGGCGAATAAGGGACTTTCGATAGAAAGAAGGTCTAGAACTAAAGGGTAAAAATCTGATAGGTGTTTTTCAATTATAGAAGACCGAGATGCTATATAAATCACATTTTAGTATCTACAATATGGAAATATGTTTTTTGAAAACAATAAGAAAAAATGTATTTAGCTCAAATGAAGATTTATGTTTACTGTTTCAAATATCTAAAGGTGAAAATCAACAAAAAATAGGACTGTGATGGCTCAAAATTAGGAACAATTTTTTTTACTATGTCTGGACAAGTCCAACAAAGTTAGACAACTCAACAAGCCAATCATGTCTATTGACTATAGATTTTTCTTAGTTGAATGTGACTAAAATTTGATAGTGAAAAGCAAAGTTGTGACAAGGCAGGATCAGGAATAAAATCTGATAATATTTTTGGACAAGTGTGGTGAAGGGAGACAACTTAGCAGGTTAGCCATGTCTTTTGACTGCAAACTTGTTCATGTTGACTATGACCAAAATCTAATTATTGTGCCTTTTGTGCCTATGTCTACTAAGTAGGCTGAGATATTGTGATTCTATTTGTGTCATGTGGTATTCATTGTTTTCCTTATTTTGTCTTTGAAACCTAATTGCACCTTGAAAGTTTAAAACTTGAGTAAAAAGAGAATGGAGTGTAATGGGTTGAGCTAACCCTAATCACCTTTTTGATGGTTGACTGTTGCCTATGTATTCAATACTCCAAAGAGGAAATCAAGCCCACGTAGTTCTCCCACTTAAAATGAATGTGAATTTTTGATCCTCGACGATATGTATGCATCTATAAATATGGCTTTGATACTTTACAATGATAGCTCTTGACTTGTTTCGAGATGTTTTAGACTTGGTTCATGGATACTTCTTATGAATAATCTTGAATTTGAGAGAAATATGGCATGTTTTCTCAATGTGCAATAGTGTGTAAACTAAGAACTGAGTGGGGATAATGAATTACCTTTCATGTGTATTTATAGAAAAGCCTTTTGATACTTTCCTTTGGCCGACCTTATGAAACTTGTGGGAAGACCCAAAATAATGTTTCAAAATTTATCAAGTTTTATAACTTTTGGATCGCTTTGACATAGGCAAATGGATAGATTCCTAGCTTCATTTTGCATAATCGAGGGGGAAAATTACCTAATTTTACTTCTCCTTTATCTTTGACCTACTTATCCTTCATATTTTAAGAGGACATAAAAAAGGTGCAAGCTAGTTGACTTAGGAAACCTCTTGATGAGTTGCAGCTACATATCTTGCACACATGGAATCAAAATCAATGTAGTTCTAGCACTTTCTGTGTGTACTCCCGACCCAAGTGAGAGATGGGGATTCACCTTCTCTCCATATATAATCAAATGTAACTATGTGATCATTAACATATGTTTTATTTTGGCACAAGTATGCAAAAGTATAAATCCTTTAAATCACTTAAAGTCTAGAAGAGCAGAATTAGATACTTGATAGTGCACTTAATACTTTTAGAATGCCTTTTACTTGTTGATACATGTTATTGAAATGATTTAGGATAATTTTTATACATATAATTCTTGAAATCAAATTCATAACCTATTAGAACACAAGCTAACAAAGAGAAAGAGAGAAAATCAACAATCATAAGTTTGAACATCAAAAGGAGAATATAGAAGGGCAAAAGCACCCACAAAAAGAAAAGTGACACAATCGGCGGTCCTTCAATTGTGTCCATGATAGAATTGATAGACTCTCAATTTTCATCCATGCACAAAAGATACGAATGATGAATAGAGGATGCCTTTAGACATAGGGAGAATACATCTAAGAGAGAGAAAATAAGAAATAGAACAACACAGGACCACACAAGACCACACAAAGAAGGAGAGGCACAAAACACAAATAAATCCACCAATAAGATCCTAATTAAAATCAAAATCCATATGAACAAATCCATGCTAGAAACATTGTAACAATAAGCCTTGTATCAAAAATGGGTTTTTGCAATTACTTTGGCACTAGTTTATCGAGACATTTATTTACTTGTATGCATTCCCATTGTCTTACAGGTACATTCATGTTTTTTACATTAGAGCATGGGTGATTAATTCTAAAGAATTATAGAGTCTTCTTTTAGACGCTCTCAATTAATTTTGAGGTTTAAACTTGTCTTTTTTACTTTAATATGCATTCATGCACATATCAAAGTGGAGCATCATATAGACACATCATTCTAGTAAAATCCATGTAAGTGTGGTTTCTTAATCATGCCTTGGTACATATGGTTCATTTTTTTAATTTAGTATATTTTTGTTACACTTTCCCTTGAAATTATACCCTTCATATTCTTGTGTCATCTTTACTTCCTTGAATACCTTCAGATCCAATAATTATTTGCATTGGGATTTACACAGTGTCCACAAAATTTCAATTGATCTTTATGGTCTTTTTTTTTCCTTGACCATTTTTTGAGTCATCTTGAAAGTGGCTTGATCACTTTCAAATCCAATCTGAATGTGGCAGGTTTCTTGTGGGTCCATTGTGCCACCATGCCTGAATTTCTCATGCCTTGATTGTCAACTTTCATTTATTTCCATGGTTGTTATGCATGAATGTGTCCCATTATGAATTTAAATGAGTATGTAAAATTGCAACCTAATCCATTTATAATATATTGCTTACCAAGTTATTGAGTCACACATTAATCATATATTTCAGACACTTATCACAGAGCTTGCACGCTTTGGTTTTTTCCCCTTGTCATGCATTAAGGTCTTGTGGTTGCATACTTGTACCAAAATAAGGTTGCTAAAATGAGCATACAACATTTTTTATTATCATAGGGAGAGAAGGTAGAGTATTCTCTCACTTGGGTTGGGTCACTCACATGCACGAGAATTACATTAGGCCCTTATTCACATTGATACGTAACTATAACCCTCAAAGGCGCCCAAACCAATCTAATTTTCATAGGTTCCTTATTCTTGGATGTGTTGCTAGATTTTAAGGTTAAATGAAAGTTACATCACATTATTTGCTAGATTCTAAGGTTAAATGAAAGTTACATCAAATTATAAAAGATTCAGATGATTTTGTGAATTTATTATGCCTATCAAATACATGATTCTATGCTTCTACTACTAACAAAGGTATTCAAAAAATTTCAAACTCCAAGAACCTATAGAGCCATTTTCGAACTCACCTAACCACTTTCAACCCAGATTGTCACTTTTGGGTTCCAAATCTTGTAATTGTCACTTTCAAAGTAGTCTAAAACTAGTCATCATCATAGAGCACTGCCATATTTCAAAGATCTCCTTTGCATTGTTCCAGAACTTATTTCTTGCATTCTTAGTCACTTTCAAAACTCGGGTAAATTACATATTAGTGACTCATCTCTTTATCCATCTCTTTTGAATTTTTATTTACCAAACTCTCAAAATGCATTTCAATTCAAGTAATTTCATTCAATTCAACACATTAAACATGTCTAATTTACTATACTAGTTATATTTTGTTATATCTTCCTTACGCCTTTGTTTTACGTAATTGGCATAATTTTTTGAACACTTTTGCACTCTTTGCTTAAAATACTATTTTTGAGGATATAACATTTCCCTTATTAATTGATTTTTTCCTATCAAAATTTGGAATTCGATAATCATGAGGGCTTAAGCAAAGGCAACTAACACCCAAAACATTCATATCATTTGCATATTCACTTGGTCCTACTAGGTTGAAACTTACTTGCCCTAATTTCTCACCTATGTTATCGTCGTTATCATAATAATCAAAATCACTATCTTCTACATGATTTTGAACAAAAACATGACATGCTTGGAAGCATTTGCAACATCTTGAAAAAATACATCTAAAGGGTGATCCATTACAAGGACACAAGGGTTTGAAGCAAACACAAATTTATTAGATCTAAATATATATAACATAAATCAACACAAACACTAAGAAAATAAATACTAGAAGCAAGAAATATTGAACCCCAAGAAGCAGGAAAATTACATTGAGGGTTTAGGAACCCGTAGAGAAAATTAGATCCATCACAATGAAAACAAGATCTAACCCTTAATAGTTAGACTTAATTACAAAAAGGAATATTTTACAATAATTTAAAAGTGAAAAATTTGGGTTATAAGAATAATAATGAATAATTGCAATTTTATAGACCATATGATGCTAAATTTATTTGGAAATAGGTATAGGAATCAAGATGAACAAAACCCAAAAAAGTTCGGAAATTGATAACTTTTATTTTTTTGACCAAGAGTGGATTTCTATGCTCTTGGTCAAACTGTACACTTTTTTCCATTGTAAGATCTTGCTCAACTATAATATCTTGTGAAAAAAATTGATTACTATGGTCCTCTGGTCCTATACTTTAGAGACCTCAGTTTCCCATAGTTAATTGCGAGTCACTGGGAAATCCTTCTCCTTTATTGAAACCCTAATCAACTAAAAACACCTTGAAAAACCTTAAGATGGTGTAATTGTTTAGGTTCCTATCTCGATCAAACCCATGTTCTCAGACAAGTTGGAAACCAACACTAAATGTAGTTCAATAACCAATCATGGTGATGCAATCCCTAATCCTTATATGACTTTCACTAATATGAACAATTAGAAATGATGCAATATGAAGACTCCAAATCAAATTCTTCTCTAAGCAATATAGTTCTACTCTTCAAAAAAAATATCAATCTTGACATCTTCTCGAAACTCTTATCACTCATTCACTTCTTCCTTTTTAAAATGCACTTATGCACCTATGCATATATAGACTTCTCAAATTAAAATTAGGGCCTTATTGGTAAGCAAGCTGAGAAGGGCAGGAAAAGTTGAAAAAGAAATCACAAACCCCAAGGGAAAAAAGGGAAGGTCAAAGGGACCTATATAAACTACACTCCAAGTCAACTAGGAGTTCACTTCTACACTCCTAGAAAAAGGCCATAAAACACACAAAAAAAAAAAAGGGAATATAGATAAAATAGGGAAGAGAGAGAAAACTAAAATAAGAGGAAGCAAACATGGCCCAACACAAAAAAAACATGTCAATACAAGCCTAATATGAATTGATAATCGACAAACACACAAGTACCTTAAATCAATGCAAATTGACATCTAAAACTACCATGAAACCAAAATTAGGTGTCTATAGTAGGGCAATAAGGCTAGTCTATCATTGGCAAGGGTAATAACACATAAAATTAAAGAGCTATCACAATCACATACAAACATACCATACCTTGGAAAATATGCTAGCATTTTATGATACATCATTTAAATGTGATGATACATGAAAATTATAGAAATAAAATCATGAGACATACTACCATACACAAGCTATAAATATGCCATGCAAGTAAAAATATTGAAGAGCATGCCATAATTGAATCACATCTAAGAATATTCATGTCCATAAGGAAAGCTTAATTACATAGAGAGATACAAGATTTGCAATGAAAAGAATAACTAGGGCTAGAGAGGTATGTCAATAAGCAAAACCCTAGGAAGGAAAAAGAGATAGAGCAATTAAAGATAGGGAAGTATAAACATGCTATAGCATAACCCCTATGTAAATGTGACACTAAGGAAAACCAATATCTGGTAATAGGAAGAGGGCAGAACACATAAAGGGATTATGAAACCACATGAAAAAGTTGGATCCATCACAAAGCAAGCAAGTTATAACCCTAAGGGGTGTAAGAGAGGTTGTGTTCACCAAAATATTTTTATGAATAATTGGATATAAGTCAAATTGCATCACAATGTAACACATTTACCCATAAAACATTGCAACTAGATTTAAATAGGTGTCAAAAAAATCATACCTACTTGCAATAAAGAATATTCTAGAATATAGTAATAAATGGAACAAGGGGGTTGGGAAGAAGATTTAATTTATTGAAAATCTGAAGACAATCATACAAAATAAACAACACAAAAAAAGATCTAGACAGTGAGGTGAACAAAACCTCAAAAAATCAAAGTGAACATAGATTTCTCCCCAGTGCACTCTTCTGGAAACGTTAGGTTTCCAAAAAACATCATATAATGGTTCTAGAAATGTTCATGTAAGTAAAATATGATCTGATTTTCATGTTTATCAGATTTAGGGCTTCGAAAACCTTGCTTACTTTTCCATTAATCCCCAAGAAACTGATCTTCTTCTCCAAAAACCTTACAAAATATCACAAACTAGAAAAAATGGGGGATCTATTCATGGCTTTGTGGTATCCCTAAGTTATTATCACGTCCTTAGGGAGGGAACAAACTCAAAAATTAACACTTAATGAATGTTAGAGAATAGTCCAATGAGTGTAGGGCTTAGTCTTTTAAGACTTTTCACGCTAGAATGAATGCATTAAATAAAAATACTTCATATTTTGCTTGAACTCTACTTTAAAATGCTTGAATTAACTACTCTTGCATTTCCACAATTGATCTCTATGAAATACAATGTGTCTTGCTCAATCATTTCATGTCCATTCATTGTCCCATTCGCACCAATACACGCTTATTTATAGAATACTCAAATTCAAACTAGTAGCTCAGTGTCATGCAAGATGACATACAATGGGCGGGAAACACTGACAAATCAAGAACACAAGGTAGGCCCAAAACAAGGGTCATAATGGCCCACCCTAGGACCATATAGTGTATAGTTTTAGACAAAGGCCCAAAAACCAAGGAAAATGGGGAAAGAAAACATGTCAATAAGAGCCTAATATGAATCGATAATTGAAAAACACACAAGTACCCTAAAATAATATAATATTATAACTAATAACTACCTATGTCCCATAATTAGATGTAAACAATTACACTAGTTAAAAATCCTAAAGGACATGATATCTAGTGGACCCAACAATCAATTAAATATAGGGTTTTTCTCTATACAATTGTATATTTTTTAATAGAAAAGATATTTTGTAATTTAAAAAGATACAATTACAACCGAACATAAGGATGAATGAAGTAGCATTGAAATCCACCCTAGTAGATAGCTAATTTTACATTACGATACAATTAGAAAATATAGCCAATCAAAACTATTGTGTGATGGGAATCACCATAGAAAACTTGATCTTCTATCTCTATTTGGTTCATGCGATCCCTAAGAGGATGAGAAATATTCACTATATCATCTACCTTCCAAATATCAAAATAGCAAGAATAGACTATATGACTAGTTATGAAATATGCAATAGTATTAAAAGTGATGTATCATATGAAAAAATTGAATAGAGGTAAATTCTTGTCTTGAATGTCATATGTTTTCGATAATATTATCCACCGAAAATTATTTTTTGATAGAGGAGAAATGTTATTAATTTTAGCTAACTTACCTCCAAATAAAAGAAGATAATAACAACTCAATATTGATTACAAAGGAGATAAATAACTTGATATATAACAAGTGTTTCTACCCTTTTGTTTGAAAAAACCCTAACCTAACCAAATATAAATTGAATCATTCATCGGAAATTACAAACAACTCCACCAAAACCACATAGCACAGGGGACTCCATAGGTATGAATATTGACTTGGTCTGACTATAAACAAATATTAAAATTATTTAGGTAAGAACAATGATTAACGTGTACTTTGAGAGAGTAAGAATGCCGTTAATTTGAGACCCAAACTTGAAGAATGGTTACATGCATAACTTTCATTTTAAAAAGATGAGATAAAAAATGTGAGTCCTCATTAATGATAGTAAGAATCTTCCTCCATTTTAAATAATAAAATTGTTTGTTTTGACAAAATAGTCTTCAATTCTTTTCATTCCATATTATCTATAGAATAAAATAAGTAATGTGAATCTATAATTCTTTAAGAAGACTAAAGGAGAAGAGTTAATCTAATTACTGAAATAACAAGAATTCTTATAAAAGAAAAACAATTCTCCCATAAATTACTAGCATGGTGACATTAGAAAAAAAAAATGAAGGGAATTTTCCTCACTTTTCTTGCATAACAAACATAATGGACTACACACATCTTCGCCTTAAATTGAGTTAACAATTTATTCTTACACAACATTCAAAGAAAGAAAGCTATCTTTGGCCAAGGGATTATATCCCATTCAATATTCTCAAGAAAAAGCACAACACCAAAGATGGGGAGATTTCCAATTTTAAAAAAGAAGGTTATCAGAAGAAGGAAGCCAACGAGAAAAATATCCTGGATATGATGCAATTGGATCTGTGAAATTAAGAAGAGAACATCCATTCCAATAATCTTCCCAAAATTCAATAACCTTTCCATTTACAATTTTCCAAGCCAATGTAGCATAGCATGTATAACTTCGTTGCCTTTGACCATATTGCACCAAATATGGGTGCCTTGTGTGTGATATCTAGCAGATGGATGAATATGATTCACGAATAGATGGAATTATTTAAAATGCATCAATTTTGAGCAATTGCTTTATATTCATTAATAATTGTCCAATAGAGTTTTGCAATTACATAAGGGTTGGCTAATTGTGAAGCTCTAAGGCTGCTTAATCCATTGTTGGATTTCTTAATAATTATTTAGTAGTAATTAAAATATCAAATGTGAGAATAAATATATTCTTTCATATTTAAGTAAGTACATATTATTTGTTTAATCATTAACTTTTTGTTTCCCTGATGAAGGATTACAGAGAGGGATTCAAAATATTGAGGTTAATAAAAAAGATACAGTTTTTTTTCAAAATGTATTTATTCACTACATATAAATTGTGAAATCATAAAATATTTAATTCTTTCATATTATTTCTTTATTTTATTTTGGGTTTAAAGTTTAATTATTTATTATTTTAATATGTTTTTGACTAATTTTTTTCCTAGACATTTTTATAGGGAAGAGTCTAGAAGTTAAAAATGCATTTTAGTTGGTAAAACTCCAAAGATTGAGGAAGTTGGTATCTACAAAGAAACCTACAAAATCACACTTGTAGAGATAATTCATTTTAAATTGCATTGTTTACCTATTTTGTTGGTTCCTATTGATTTGGTTTAAAATGGCATTAAAAGTGGTCATCGTCATCCTCATAGTTTTTAAGAAGATAGTCTATGAAGTTATATATTAAAACAATGTTAAAAAAGATAGATTTTAGCTATCCAACAAAAGATTGATAAGGGTTATTGTATTAATAGATGTTTTTACATTAATAAATACATAATATTACAAGCCCATGATACTGAGGCGTTTTATAAAGATAATGAAAAAGATGGGAATTAGTGTAAACTTCCAAAACTTGTTTTTTAAAATCTAAATTTCAACAGGGCATCTTAGGTAAACCTCAGTTTGGTAGCATCAGGGGGCGCCCCTTAGGCTCTTGTATACACGCCTACTCAGTAAAGCTAGGTTTGGAAACTAATAATAGAGTTGAAGCTATTAGGATGGTCAAGGGACTCAAAATGGTTGTCTGCATGGTCATCAAGAAGCTTAAGTGGAAGGTGATTTGCAGGTCATCGTCATGGCAATGGAAAAAGGGTGAAGTCACCGTTGGCTTCTTAATCCCATTCTTGAGGAAGGGTAATCCCTCTTCCCATTTCAAGATGCTCTCTTGGTCTCATACCTACAAGGAAGGTAATAGGGTTGTTGATTACCTGGGCAACTATAACATTGACAACATTGATGCTCTTTCACATCTTCTCCCATCTTCTTGGTTGTGTTTGGAAGACATTGTTTTTTAGGAGGTTGTTCTCTCATTAAAAACATATCACTCATTTCTCAAATGCCTCTTGAGGAGGTTATCCTCTCATTAAAGAAATCTTGCTCATTCTCAAAAGCCTCTCTCCAAATCATGGTAACAAGCCCAGGGGTATTGCCAATGATGTCTCACAAATGCTTAATTATCGTCTAATGGCATCACATGTAGGCCTTCGACCACCTTCCCTAGTTAAGTGAATTGCCTAAGGGAGGGCAAAAATAAGTAGTGAGGAATGGTGTTGATGCTTTCCATTTTTTTTTTGGAACAAATCTGCACTGTTATACCTTAGATTTTTGTGCACCTTTAGGGTCCACCCTCTTTAATTGCATTTTCCCTTCAAAAAGGCAATTTGTTCCTGTTTTCATATCTACCACTCTGCTCTTTTCATGGTCTCTGTTTTCTACATCGTTCCTCTATTTTCTCTCTACCCTTTGATCATGGTGAATAATGATGAATGGATGTGAGCACATCGAAACTAAGGGAGGCTTACAATGTCTTTACCTCTCCCACTCTAAGGTTCCTAAACATGGTTTGAGACTATGAAGGGATGAGCTTTAAGCAAATCCAAGGTAGGATTGCAAGGTTTTTTTCACAAGCTCCTTAATATGCCTCTGAAAAATACAGATAATTGAAAGCAAATCTCTGTCCCACTTGTGAATTGGTTTTTAAAAATAATTCAAAAAAATAAAAATAATAATAATACACAAACCCAACTACATCAAATATCTAAGATCAAACATTCCATTTATATTTATTTTAGATAGTGGAAGTCAAATAATCTGAGTGGGACATATGAGAGATTAAAATTTCTCTATCACCTTCCTTTGAAGAAAGAGGTTGGCGAGTGTTGCATGGTTTTTGTTAAAGATCCTTTGACCCTTCTTAAGACTCATAACCTGGTACTTAAGGCAAATTTTGCGACTTGGAAGAAGATTGTTAGAAAAATGGTAGACTCCATTGTGGGCCATATGGCATTGGCCTCACCAAATGTCACTTGTCTCATGAACTTGCATAGCTCCTCAATCAACACTCTTGGGTAGGTCCTTTTAAAGCACATGAGGGAACGCAAATTAGCTACATATGCCATCGCTTGTGAGGCTTGGTTTGACCTTTCTATTCTTTTGATGAGTCCCCCTGATAATTCTTATGTCGATCCTCCTATCCTAATTTCTTTTGTCCTCTCTCTTAAGGACCCATTGTCTAATCTCAGCTCTCTTATCATATGGTCAATTTATCTTCTTGTTGGTTTTAATGCACCAATGCCATGTAATGGTGTTGAATGCAAACTTGGATTAAACATTTTTTTAAAGAAATAGAGCTATATTACTATTCCAAAAAAAAAAATGTGCAGAACGAGATTTGTGCCCTAAAATCTATCAAACAAGGTCCAAAAGGCCTCAGAAAGTACAAAGAGAGCTAAGTTCAAGTGTTCTACAAATAACCAACCACACCTAAGTTAAACATTTCAATTATAATGAAATGGTTCATGTTCATGAAAGTTCATTCTTATTGTTTACTGGTGCATATGCTGTCCTCGTTGATCACAGAGGAAACAAGGCACAACTTAATACTGGTATCATTTTTGTTTTGATTGGATAAATCCTTACCTCTTATACTCTAATTCCGTCATAATCATATTGTCAGAAACATTTTTTAACCATTGAAAAATATAATTATGTCAAAAGTATGGTTCTTGGAGCATAGTTGTATTACTTGATGTATTAGCCTTCAAAGCAGGACTTGTGATGCTCACAAAATTTTCACCCCAGAATTAAATAATACAATAATAATAGACTGCAACAAATTTGATAAATGCGTAGCAAATTCAGATGGTATGATGCGATGGGAAACACAAGTTTTTGTTCTGTGGCTTTCTGGTATTTAAATCCTATGAAAATGCAAATGCGAGGAAGCAACCTAGGGAGTGGTATCTAGCCTTCATTTAGTGAGCCTGCTAACTTTGGAGTAAGCACTGTAATGTTGGCCCTTCTTCCTTGTTGAGAGGGGATCTTGCTATGGCTGATAATTTGTCTTTTCTTATACTTCATCATATAACTCTATTGTTCCTAATGGAACATAAGAGGCATGCACAAAAATTAAAATGCGGCATATCAAACTATTTGCTACACAAATAACAAATATAGCAACGTAACCGAACGATATGAACCAGCATGCCACCAGTGTGCTAATGCTGTATCTTAACAGGTCTTCATTCCTTGCTCTTTCGGTCCTGAGGTGGCAAAAATATGTTTACAATTTGGGTGCTTACATGAACAGACATGTATGCTCACTATGATTCACGAATTCGCTAAGCAAAGACCAAGGATGTTAATAGTAAGTTTATATTCAGGTTCACAAATTGCTTCCTTTTGCTAGCTCTTTTACCCCTTTTATTACTAGGGGGCATCCATGGCAATACACTACATACCATCTTGGGTTTTCATAGCACCTGTAAAAGTCAAATAATGCTCCGAGTTGGTTCTCTTCGATATTTTAGGTCCTCTTTTGTTGGGTTTCTACTATTATAGATAAAGTTCCACCTTTTTTTGTTTCAAACATTGCCATAAAAAAAAAGCCCTTCACTGAGACTCCAGTTTTTAGGGGATGAATGCCATGAATCAAGCAAGACTTGTCCTCAGCAATATTTGGAAATCGCCTTTAACAAATGATTAAACCCGTAACATGGTATGAGGGGTTCTTTTAAAACAATGAAAGGTCAAGAGTATGTGAAATTGGTTTGGTGTGACGTATGTCTGTGTTGTGTATGGTGAGGTAACAACACATTCTTTTATGCCTGAAACATTGTTTCGTTAGTCAATCTGGTTGGATAGAATCATAGACATGCAAATAGTTACTAGCTTGAGTGGTTTCTTTTTGTGGGTTTGAACTCCACTGCTTCAATTATTTGTTTGAGATTTACTTTAGCCCTTGTCTTCCAATTAGTTGTCCACTGCTACCCTAATTTTGCAATGGATGGTTAAGGGGAGATGGGATGGTTAACTGCTAAGGCGAGATGGGAGGTAGTTTGAAAACAAGACTATATGTGATATTACTATGAACAAAACTGACGATCACAGCTATTGAGTATTGTTAATGCCATTGTAACAGAGACATACATTGATCTATAACTTTGGAAGTGTCATAACGCTTGGCCCTTGCATGGTTAAGTATTTGTGTGTGGATTTTCCTTCAAGGGTCTTATAAAAACCACACATCATAATGAGTAATTACTATTCCCACAGGGTACCAACGGTGGTAAAGCTATAGCAGCTAAAATATGCATATTGCCTATCATGTTTCAAGTTGAATCTAAGTTTTCCAGGCGCATGGTTTCCTTCAGGGTTTTTATACACTTCACACATCGTAAAGAGGAACTCCTATTCCTGTTTCACAGAAAAGGTGTTGCGACTATAGCAACTAAAATGCATGCTGCAGAGCTCTCACTTTAGTAGTAATTATCACTTTGCCCCCATATAGTTTGGGTTTCAGAATTCTGTTACTTTGGAAGAAATAATTTATAAACAATGTTCTTTTCAGCACAAGTTTCCCATCTCGTCTGCCATTTGTATTGATGCAAGCTAAGTCGTATATGAACCTAACCTTGCTATCACTGTAACTAGGACTGTACTTTTGGACTGTAAATTGCAAGTTTCATATTATAGTGGATTGTAAAAAATCAATTAAGGCCGTCATTTCCAGCAAATAGTCTTCATTCTTATCTTCCATTTGTATGAATTACGCTTTCTTTTACATTTAAATGAAATAAACATAATTGCACATGATAGTGATTCTCGGGATGAATTAGCTGTCACCTTGTAGATTTTTTTATCAACATCACATTAACCTTTGTCATGGATCCTTAAATGTCGTCATTTTTCATAAGTTAAACCATAGGAATACCTGAAAATATAGTTTTGCTTTGGTATCTTATTTAAAGTTCTATGAATCTGATCAAATCTTGTCATTGTCTTTCTGAAAATCGATGCAACTCTGAACCATCTAAAAAACCTTAAACTTTGTGCATAATAAGATATCAAAATTTTTAGATCTCAACCTTGTTTTTAATGTAACCAATAGCAAAGTTTCCAGTGCAATTGGCTCTCAAAATTTCAGTCAATCTGTAACTTTCAGCATGCTTATTAGCTATTGTTTGGATAAGAAAGGAGACTCCAGTCAGGAAAGTCCCGGACAGTTTTTCGTTTTGCAAGTTCTTTCAGAATAAATTCGTATCAATATGCAAAGATTTCTTTAGCACCTCATTATTTTTTCACTTTGTCTCAGATGTCTAATGTCTCTGCATGTCGTTTGGCTGATTTAATTGAGCTTTTTTCTTCACAGGAAACTAAGGCCTTTCCGCTTTCCCCAAGGAACCCATTTTTTTTATATATCGTTTTCTCTTTGAAGGACATCATATGCAACAACAGATGACACCTATGTGGATAATCGACAAGAAAATGAAAAATTTATTGATAGTCAACAAGAAACTAAGAATTTAAAATTCCAGAATTCAAACAAACAATTAGTTGTGGTAAATCCCGAACTAGGAATGTGGTAGGAGGTAAACAAGAATAGAGGTAAAAAGGGCAAGACAGTTAATCTTTTACACTACTTTCCCACTAATTGATGGCATTGTTTTTACTGTCGGTATTAGGGTAGTAGATGGGCATGCTGTTTAGTTTGCTTTTGGCCTTGTGGCAATTTGATGTAATTGGTTCTTCTTTGGCCATTGCGTTTTAGCTTGGCTTGTTTGTGTAATCTCTTTATTAATATAGGGTAAGGGTCCCACCAAAACCAGTAATTATAAAAAAAAAACAAAAAAAACAAGAAACTAATCCCTCTTTGATCGAATTGAAAAAGTTGTGGCAGGGTCCACTATATGAGATATCTCTCCATAGATATGCAGTGTTGCAGGGAGACACATCTCCCACCCCCTTGGATGCATCTCAGGAACCGGGACATGTTTTTGGTATGGGAGTCACGCACAGAGATGTCTATTGTACCTAGAGACGTCTACCAGAGACTTACAACATCTAGTGTTCGTCTCCCGACAGGAAAAATGCGTGCCCTAAACAGTCAAAACCCTAAACATGTATATTTTTTTTATAAAAATGACAAAATACAACAATGTTTTCCACAACCAGCTTCAAGATTCAAAGGTGCAGTCAAGATTGGAAGAGATATTGGATGGATTCACCGCAGTTGCAATCGAGTTTTGAAGATATACTCGCTGGATTCCTTCACAAGATACCTGTGTTTAAATTTATTAAACGTTTTTTTTAAAGTGTTTAAAAACACAGTGATTGCCTGACAGCAATGCAGGGCATTGCCGTTCACAGCAATGACTGGCTAAGCCGTGAACGGCAATAGGCAACTGTAGTAAAACTTACAACTTCAAATTAAAACTTTACGTTTAGATGTATTAGGCTATTAGCTTTAGCTTTTAATTTTATTTATTTATTTATTTAATATGGTAGATGTTCAGTTTTTTTTTTTTTTTAAAAATATTTATAAAATGTTTATTTATTATTTTTAATATCCAAGTTTTCGGTTTTCACATTTTAATAGTAATTATTTTAAATTTCTAATATTTTACATTTAAATTTTATTATTTAATTTTAATTTTAAAATATAATTGATAGATTTATTTAAATGTTAAATTTTAATATTATATTTTAATTTTTTTGTACTGTATATATAAATTAATACCCCCCCCCCCCCCACACACACACACCATATTTTAGTTTTTTTAATAGTATTATTAATATATAAATAATAAATATATATATTGCCATCTCCCCGTACCTTCGTCTCTTATTTTTCAAAAAATGATGTACCGATCCCTGTGCCCGTCTCCCCGTACCAATACCCGTACCCTAGCAACTATGTAGATATGTGTGAGAGGAGTCAATCCGATATAATGGTAAGATTGATAAGATGCTCATTCTTGTCTATCTTACTCTTTCTGACTCTCAATAGATGTTATCGAAAAGTTATGGTCGAGCATTTTAGGTCTCCTCTTAGTTGTTGTTTACCTTTTGTCTATTTCCTAGCATTTGATGGTCACTTTGTGTATGCTTGTGTGCATGAATCATGCATCTTATATTACCTCATATAATAGTAGTAGTTTAAAGAATACAACGCTTGATACTTTAGCAGCCACACAGGAGTCCTTGGCTGATTTGCAAGGAGAGTTTATGATATCAGCTTTGGTATATACATCTAGATATTTAACACTACCTCTAAAGACCTTCATGCTAGTGATGATACGAGCAGCTAAATCTTCTTTCAGAACTTCAATATCTGCTTAAATTACATTTTTGTGGTCTCCCAGAAAAGATGATTTGCATTTGTGCCTTCACAAAAAAGTGATGCCAGCAAACCTAATAGCGTTCAAATGCCCTTCCCATTTTTCTGAATCACCCATGTGCAACCTAGTACAACACCTTTATTCTGGAGGGGTCCAACAAAATGGCTTACATACTTTTAACAATCTAATTCTAAAATACTCCAGCACCCTATACTGCAAGAATGTCTATCACCTGTTGTTTACGTCTTTCAAACCCCAAAAGCCCGGATTTCTTCAATCTAGAGAGACTTGAGATTTGATGGATAACTAACCAACCAAAAACTAGCAGTTTAAATGCTATCTGTACTTTTCATATGAATTGGTGTCATTTTACCCATTGATCTTCAGTGTCCCACAACGTGCATCTTATTTTTAGTCACGACAATAACATGGTTTAGGTTAGCCATTAGAGATTATTCTAAAGGGTCTTAATCTTAATGCTGAAAAAGGATAGACATTAAATCCATTTACAGTCTTCCTAAATGGGCCTCTGAACCTCAAATTGCATTTTAAATAGAGATGCTTGAACAATCAGATTAAAAGGCTAAAAGGAATATAGGCTTATCAGCAACCTCAACCCTCAAGCAAAATTCCTTTCCTAGCCAAAACTCAAGATGCAGCCCAATAAACCATGAGAGGAGGGAAAGATCAATATGGGCCTCGAAGCCAAGTTCTACCCAGAGCAGAGATCCTCATACTCCCAATGTAGTTCCCCTAACACCATCTGACAGGGAAAGTTCTCTTATGAATAGTAAAACCTTTGATCCTGAAAGATCGTGCTCCTCCAGGCATGTGACATAAACTAAATGGTTCTAGAAAGAACAATCAGATTAAAAGGTTAAAAGGAATATAGGCTTATCAGCAACCTCAACCCTCAAGCAAAATTCCTTTCCTACCCAAAACTCAAGATGCAGCCCGATAAACCATGTGAGGAGGGAAAGATCAATATGGGCCTCACAGCCAAGTTTTACCCAGAGCAGAGATCCTCATACTCCCAATGCAGTTCCCCTAACACCATCTGACAGGGAAAGTTCTCTTATGAATAGTAAAACCTTTGATCCTGAAAGATCGTGCTCCTCCAGGCATGTGACATAAACTAAATGGTTCTAGAAAGAACAATCAAATTAAAAGGTTAAAAGTAATATAGGCTTATCAGCAACCTCAACCCTCAAGCAAAATTCCTTTCGTAGCCAAAACTCAAGATGCAGCCCAATTGACCACGAGAGGGAAAGATGAATATGGGCCTCGCAGCCAAGTTCTACCCAGAGCAGAGATCCTCATATTCCCAATGCAGTTCCCCTAAAACCATCTGGTAGGGAGAGTTCTCTTATGAATAATAAAACCTTTGATCCTGAACGATCATGCTCCTCCAGGCATGTGACATAAACTAAGTGGTTCTAGAAAGCGTTCAATGTGTGTGTAACCTAGCCATGAAGCCTCACCATAAGCCATAACCATCCACTTTCCCACTAGTGCAACACCTTGCATACTAATATTAGTAATGCTATAGTTATTTGATTTGTTGCTCTATTTGTACAGACAAATTTGTGTTTGAGACTTTTGCAGGACTGGTACAACAGATTTTTTCTTTACTTATAATGCTTGGCAAGAAAGTATGTAATTATGGACATCTGTTTGAATCTTATTTTCATGTTTTATGGTACCTAAATTTGTTTTTGTTTGACACCATTCTCTGTTGCCACCTAGGTATTGCAAAATCTGCTATTGATGCATGGGTTGATAATTTATTTTTTCTATTTGCTTATAATTGAGTTGTTAAAAGGTAAAAGGTAGACCCTCCCTCTCCAAGGCCATCACGGCATGAAGCTTACGGGCACCCTTCACCTCCTAGACCACCATTAGGCTCCTATGCAGGTGCATCCTCTGGTCAAGTTCACTCATGTGTAGTGCAGAGTGCCCTGTTTCCATGAGTACATAGTTGTACGTCAACTCCAGGATCCAACATGGCCACAAATGACTGGAATAGCTGGTATGCCCGGTCCTATAAAAGTGGTCAAGAGCCTCTCAAATTTTCGTTCTTTATATTAAAATGGCAGAAAATATTCTAAGCTGTCCATCATACGTCAAGGTCGGTGAAGAACTTTTTGCCTTTGTTGGTTGTTAACACGGCTGTTGTGTTGGAGGTTGGAATATTTTGAGTTTGTCAGAAATGGCATTGGTCATCCTGTAATTGATCTTGTAATCACACTCTAATCCCAGCAGCAAAATGTGCACATTTCTTCACTTTTGCACATTACATATCATTATTGAATTTATTTTGTAGAACAATTTGTAACGAGCATGTTCTCAGAAAGTATGCATGCAGGCTAATATGTCTATTCAAAGGGATAGCAAAAGATCACAATGGCCATAGATCGAACTCAGTATGTCTCTCAAATCATTTCCTCCTCAATTCTGGTTGGAAATGCTTTAATCCACCAAGGATTACGCGACACAGCCCTGTTAAAGCAGGATAACTCACTGGAGTCTCTACAGGACATTCTCCACCAAACCAATGAAACAATGCTGCTCTTACTTTCAAGGACAAGGAGAATTATGTTCCCTATCCTGTCAGTACACATTTGTCTTCTCTCTTGTGCAATAATTTCTTGGCCGGGGCTTCTGTCAAACATTTTTTCCCTTTCTGCTTGTCAGTAGAAGCATCCTTTCTTTTTAGCACTCCTAACATACCATAGTCCCATTAACCTCTTTGGATCATTCACAAACAACGACAGAATTTCTCAACTCCTAGTGACTATAAGCAACATAAAAGAAAATGGAGAAAGAAAGAAGAAAACAAAGAAGATTGGATCTACCTATGTCACTTACTATTCTCTTTTTCCCGAATCAGCTGAAATTCAATATTGTTTTATGAAATTCATATAAGAAAGAAGAGTTTGGGAAGTCGGGTTTCTTGAGGTTAAAATAAGACTTATTTGTGTGGTTAGCAAGATTGAGCACATGCTTCAAGCTAGGGACCCAAACTATAAAATCAAGAAAAAGTTTTCACAAAAATGCTTTACTCCTAAATTTGGTGGATCCTGAGATGTGTGAAATGGCAAATAAATTTCTATACTGCCAATGCTAAGCTAGAAAGATATTACCAGAGAATTTGAGATTAGCTAGAATGATATATAATTTGATATTTTGGGCAACCAGTATGAAGGGAACTTTGGGTTTTTAAAGCACTTGCATAACCTGCCTACTTGCAAATGTGTACCGATAGATTCATTGAACACAATGTACCTTACCATTCTTGTGATAGACAATAAGAGGATCCACAACAATCACATGCATGCAAAAATGGTTCAATGCAGTTTCAAATTGTAGGCACCTAATTTTGGTATAGGATTAGCTTTTTGCTATGGTATTAGTGTTTTTTTGTGTAAATGGATCATTGGTTCATTTAGGATCTTATTGGCGCATTTCCCCTTGTGTTGGGCTCTATATTGCCTTCCCTCACCTTGTGTGGTCATGATAACTTTACTTTCAATTTGTGTAGGTTCAATTGTAATACCCCTAATGCTCCTAGAATGACTTAATCACTCTCTTTAGGGTCTTTTGTCAATTTGGATCAAATTGTCTATACTAGTCATCTGCCAAGATTGAACTGTTGATCTTGTCTGTTACTGAAATCTAATTGTTCACCGAAATTGGAAGTTCGATTTTGGTCACCCATGCCTTGTGGGTCCTTTGACCCTTGTCCCCGGATTTGTTGATCTTTTGTGCTTTACTTAAGTCAGCTTTTCCTGCCTTTTCGATTGTCAGCTTGCACATTTAAATTGAATTAGCGTATATATACACACGTATGCTAATGCATTTCGGACATAGATCAACGATAACACACTCTGATATTATTGATAAGCTATCTATTGAAGTGTAAAAGCAGAGTATTGCTAAGGCAGCACCCCTTCCACCAAAATCTGATTTAAAGCAATAGTAAATGGGCATATAGAATTTACTAGTTGCTTGCAGCTTGTATCTAAGGATAAGGACCAGGTTATTTATATGGACTGCATGAGTGCCGATTGCCAAACTGTCTAAGAACATGGGTCTGACTGAGACAGCCCCCTCGTAACTACCCCCATTTTTTATGTGCTTGCAATTTCTCTTAAATTGAATTAGGGTTTGAAGGAAGGAGAGAGAATCCAAGAAGATCTGTACATCAATCTAACAATCTGATAGAGGTTTTTAATCAAAAAACATAAATGAAGGCCCTCGCAAAATTTCAAGCGAATCTGACACCATCTGACCAAGATTGAACCCTGCTTCCAAAATTGAACCTTAGCTTCCAAAATTGACAGTCCAGTTTTTCTAGACTGCTCTAATCTGCACCAAATTTTTGGGTTTTGTTCAGTTTCTGTTTCCAAATCAGTTTTCAGTTTCCATCACTTCCAGCCTCCGACAGTGCAAAGATTAGACAAAATCAAGGTACTGACTCTATGAACCCCTCTTGTTAATTTCAAGCATTTGTTAGCATTTCAATTCTTAGTTACTGCACATTTCAAATCTGCTTTTATCGTTATTTACTGTATTTAGTTAAATCTGTCTTGTGCACTCCCTTTTGATGATTTGTGCATTGTCTCTTGAGTCTTGACAGTCGTGCACATTTCATCAAAACACAAATACACCATCGCAGCCCAGTCTATTAATGAGTTCTTCATGCATTACTATAACCAGCGTCTTTGCACTATACAGTAACCCTCGATTATGGTCTGCAGACCTTAGACCCCAGGTTTTGCAAGTGGAATGCTATATGTTATGTGAACCAAGCACTTTGTAAAGATGATAAAAGAAAAACACTTGCTAGTGTACGGTTTCCATCATTATGACTGATGGTTATCTATTTGTCTTCAATATCAACATTAGGAGTCCCACATTTTCTCTCCCATGGTGCCCAAATTCACCAAATGACACACAGGCTGAAGTTATTTTCTTGTAAACAGCATAGTTAAGGTTCCATCATCTTATTATGTTGTAAGTAGACTGGTCTTCTTTTTCTATCAGGGAATAAGAAGCCAATCTCCATTCTCCAGAGTCCAAAGTATACAGCTGCCTAGGGTTGAAATCATTTGAACGTTTTTGCTAGAGCAAAAAGAAATGTAGATTAATGTCTCCAACAAAAAGGTCAAGTTGCTTTTCAGGAATTTCATTCCTGTTCTTATCCTCTTCCAAATAAAATGCATGGATGTTAAGGAATCAATGCCAAGCCATTGGTCAAAGACCCAGCTCATAAGGCTGTCAAATATGGCAATTTGGTAGCCTCGGCTTGGCCATTACTTTTTCATATTTGCGCTGGTTTGCCTACTTTATCCCTTACAGCAATGACCATTGGAGAGAGCTTAGCCTTATTTCTACATTATTTTTCCACACATAAACAAACAAATAAATTGTCTGCCTCCAAACAGGCTCTTCTTTCCAAATGCAAATAAATTCCATGTTCTTCTCAAATAAATTGCATTGATGAGCTTAGAGGCTTTGAATCATGCACTTGCATTTGATGAGGAAAAAGTTGAACGTGTCCGGGCCATCAGCTCACAGTTTACAACTCTCGACTTTGCTTGAAAAAGGTAAAATATGAAGCTTCCAGGGAATTTGATGTCTGATGATTACAATATGGATGCACAGTTATAAAATAAGTGAAAAAAATACGACATATCAAAAATTCAAATATGCAATCCTGGACTCACAAGTACCAAATAAGGACTTTGCCCCTTTGAAGGAAAGAAACAGAAACTCCCCTTCATGGTAGGTGTCTGATAAGTGGAATAAGAAAGTAGGCAATAGTATTTTCTAACTCGTGTACCAAAATAACAAGAAGGCCGACAAGAAATTAACACTGAAGAAGCACCCAAACAAAACGTGTCTTTATCAATCCACCACGGTAGCACACAAAAAAAGATACTTTAATTTGTTATGAATTTGTGCTAGCAATCTTCAAAGTGCAAATGCTAACCCACACTTAATAGGATGCCAAGTTTGAGCTCACCAGTGAAAACAGTCTAACAGGGGATATGTAGAGACAATAAATCCTTGTCACCTAAATGTTACTCCTAATAGGACAGAAACCACCCCAGCCCTGCGAATTGTAAAAGCCCAATTGTCTGACCACTACATAACTTAAGGAAAGTTTAACCCAAATCAAATTAAGCATCGGCTCAAAAGGTCATGCCCTACGCATGGAACAATAGCAGAACGGAGTGGAAACAGATAGGGACAATTGAACGATTTTAAGAAAAAGTTATACAAGGGAGGATTTCAAAATAAATATAGAGGAATTGTTTGAATCTGAGTGTCAGTACAGGACAATCTAAGAGAACTAAGAGATCACATGCTCCTGAACACGGCATATTTCTCCTACACATTTTTGACTTCTGTTATTTTGTAATTCGCCTTAATACAAGTGACTTATTAAACAGAGCGATATTTAATTGCACAGAAAATCCCCCATATTTATTAAAAATTATCCAGAACAACAGATGTCCCAGAGATCAAAACACTAACAGAAAAGATTCCATCAAATTATTCATTGTAATATCCGACCAAGAACTTACAGATATCCAGATAAAGAAAATGATTATACAACCTAGAATAGGGCATGGGCATCAGAGCTTGGAAGGAGGACTGGGGAATAAGCGATACAGATCCCGATGAGCATCGAGCTCCTCCACAACACCAGGAAAAGCGCCCAACCTCAGGCCGCAATAAACATCCCTCTTCCACCCCCTCGCCGCCAACTTTTCCGCCTCCCTCACCGCCGCCTCCAACGTCGCCGTCGGGTCCTCGCAAACGCCGTCTACGATCCCTCTTTCCATGGCCATCTGAGGAGTCAGCTTGCGGGCGCCTAGCACCACGTCGCGCAGGGCGGCAGGCTGCAGTTTGCTACGAATGACCGCCATGAGGCTCCTGGGGAATTGCATACCGTGGTCAAGTTCGCTCATGTACAGCACCGACCGCCCCTGCGTCATGAAGCGGTAGTCGTGCGCCAGCGCCAGCATGAACCCGCCCGCCGCCGCGTGACCGCATATGGCCGCCACGGTGGGGATGCCCAGCCTCATGAAGGCGGCCAACATGTCCTCAAATTTGTGCCTGATTATGTGCAGGCGGGCGGCGGGGTCCTCAGCGATCCAACGCAGGTCGAGGCCGTTGGAAAAGTATTTGCCTGCGTTGGTCGTCACCAGAGCCGCCGCGTCGGGGGATTGTTCGACCACTTTGAGAGCGTCGGAAATGGCGGCCAGCGTGGTGGAATTGAACCTGTGATCGTCGTTACCGACCAGCGTGAGGATGTACACCTTGCCTCGCTTCTCCAAGCTGCACATCGTCCCTGTCTGCGCCTACGTACCTTACTGAATCTGTGGAGAGGTGAAAATCTTCTCCGATGCTTGACTACGAATCAGACATTTTTAACATATTATGGATTATTATAAGCTACTTTTTAGGTCCCCGACACGTACCATTTTGGAACCCATCTTCGGCTCACTAATTATTTTATTATCACAGGGTTTCACATTTTATTTTTTTAAAGTGTATTGATGAGAAATTATAAAAGGTTTTTTTTTTTTTTAATTTTTCAAAAATATCATGTAAATTTTCAGTCTTCACTATTTTTCATGTTTTATAAAGATATGTATATTTAATTTTAGTATATTGATATTTTAATTTAATTCATATGCAATTTTAAATGAACACATAAAAATAATATTAAATTCTTTATATGAATAAAAAGTGAATACCTCCATTCAATTTTATATTTTTAATATGAAAATTCAAAATAATGTGAATAGAGAGAAAAAATAGACATCATATTCACAATATATAATATATAAAATATACATCCACTTTATCATAATTTTTAATTTCAAAAGCAACAAAATTATATACCATTCTCAAATATAAACTCTAAACATTTTCTATTTGTTGTTGCTTACACCTTTCTTTAATACTCCAAGACAAATACTAAACAATATTAAATGAATCAATAAGATGTAAGTCTACGTATCAATTTTTTTTTGAAATTTGAGTTTCAAATAGTTTATATAAAAAATCTTTATAATGTATGCTTATTCCCATAACCCTCTTTGTAGTGAGTATTGTTATAGTTTTTAGTACATTTCATCAAGTGTAACAATATTTTTCAACTACCGTCTATATTTAATAGCTAAGCATCTACATTTAATAGTAAAAAAACAATACATTTGGCAGGTAAGTACGCTGCATAAAAGTTCTATGATTATACAATATTTCATTCTAATTGGAATAAGCTATTGTCTAAATGTTTATAATTTTTTTTTAAATCATTTTCATGTTTATATATATCTTCTTAATAAGAAAATATTAACCTTTTACTAAATGTTATTGATAGAATTTTTTTTTGAATTATAACAAAATTCTTTTTTTTATTTTTCCAGAGTTTAGTCTCTTTTTCCATCATTATCAAACTATTATATCTTTTTCTAGAAACATTCAATGTCAATTTTAATAAAATAGTTTTTTTTAATAAAAAAATTAAGATATCAATTTTAACTCTTGCAATTCCCTTGTGTGTTATCCTCGATCAAATTGCAACATTTAAATATGTTATCCCCTGTGTATTTCTTAAGCGTTGTGTTCCAAAATCTACATACTCGTATGTTTCCTTATTAATTGAGACAACAATCAACATAGTGTGAGATAAGCTTGAACCTCCAAATAAATCACACTCTAATGACCCCACAATTATTACACAAATACCTCACCTCATATAAAATAAAATTATAAACTACTTAAAAAAAATTTAAACCTAGATCATACTCTTACAAATGCCCTATGTCCATTAAATCATAATTCCTTAAAACATGTTACAAGAATTAATGCCCACATTGTTAATGCTCTAATGAGTCTTTTAAAAGTGCTCATATAATTGATTTTAAATTTGGGAAGAGCAAATTCACATAAATAAATAGGAGAAACGTAAGAAAATATATTTGAGAGAAACTAAATAAAATCTTAATCTTGAATCAATAGGTCATGCTTAATACTCAAATAAAATCTAAGTTGAATAGTTTTATGCTATTTAATCATTAGCCTATCCTTTTTGAATCTCAAAAAGTCACCACAATACAACATTATCACTTCATATTTGAAATCATGTGACTCACCTAGAATTCTCAATGAAGGTCAACCAATGGTGGCTAAAGCTCCCAAAATTACAAGTCACATAATGTTCAATTTTTTTTGAAAAGTAAAAAAATTATAAGTTTAAAATATACAAATAGAATCAAATATATTTCAAAAATGTCTGTGTTTAGTTTAAAAGAACCCAAGAAAATATGGCCTATATAAGAACTCTTTCAAGGTACATCCAATAATAATAATAATAATAATAATAATAATAATTTCATGATGGTTTTCTTAACTATTATAGATATTTTATGTTTAATAATTACAAATAATAAGAAGCAAATATAAAAGTACAAAATAATTATTCTAACATCAAACTTTGTTGGAATATTGTAATTGATATCAAAGGAATTGTAATTGATGTCAACATAATTGTACACAAAATTATCAATGGAATTGTCAACGGAAATGTTGATAAAATTGTTGACAGATAATGGAAATGTCAACATAAATATCAATAAAATTATCGACAGATGATGGAAATGTCGACGTAAATGTCAACGATAACATCTTTTAGTGAAGAAGTGCCTCCTAGATGGGATGCCTTCTTTGTGAAAAGCCTTTGAGGGCTATATAAGACATATGAAGGTTGAGAAAGATATGGAACTTGAAGTGTGAGATATGTGAAGATTAATAAAGAAGAGAAGGAATCAAGTGTGTGGTGAATAAAAATATATATCATACAAACACATGCAGATTTGAAGAATGGAATTAATTCTTTCTGTCATTCACGCATAAGCAAATTTTTGTGGAGAAGAAGAAGAGGAAATTTAATTTTCCATCATTCGTTGATGAAGCAACCATAATAAGGTGGAATATTATTTCAGTAGAGGTTGGTGCCAGAGAAAGAAGAGATTGATGTCTCTTGCTAAGTTGGTGTTTAACAGTGGGGAGTGGTGTTTGCAGTAGGTTGGTGCCTACAAAAATTTTAACGATAGGGAATGGTGTCTTCAGTAGGTTGGTGCCTACAAATTTTGTAAGAAGAATGTAAGACTTGTAGTTTATGCCCATGAAATTTTATGAATAGGTTGTTGACTTAAAATGTGATAAACTAGTCATGGAAGTTGGCCTATCGCTAAACAAGCCTAATGAGCAAGACAGTGAGAAAACTAGGCAAGAATGAGAATGATATTAGGGATTGGTTGTAAAAGATTAGGGATAGATTCAAATTCATAGGGTCATTTAAAAAAACCTATAACTCATATCCCCTTGGTTTATAAGTGTTGGTTATGCCCATACGCAAGAAAAAATTTGTCATCAAAATGACCTATCTAACATAGTGAAGTCTGTGCAGGGTGAAGATGTGAGATTAGTCTGTAAGAATAATATTGATATATAACCATGAAATATATATTTTAAAATATTATATAAGGATGCTTAAGTTTCATGTAAAACCATTGGAAGATATCAAAATTATTCCCACAGGATTTTTAAGACTTGATCTTCTTGACTGTGTTTTTGGTGCTATAGGTAGTTTTCTATGTGTGAGTGAGAATGGTGTTTTTGAGTCATTTTGCACTAAGTTGAAGGATCCAATGATCATGAATGTGTTATAGAGTTATCATAGGTTAATTTTAATTTATTTATTTTCATGATAAGTCCCTATTCAAGTATGGAGAGTCAAATGTTCTTAATTGTATATTGATAGTGTTTGGCAATTCTGAGTAAGCTTTTTGCGGGAGTATTCTAGAGGCCTTCTAGCCTGTGCTAGGAAGACAAAATCATATGAAGATGTTTTTGAAGTCATAAATTATCTATTAATTTTATTTTTTCATTTATTCATGTGGTTAAATGGCAAATTTGGTTTTATGCTTCAGTTATGTGAGACAAACTTTTTGGTAGTAAGAAGGCCTAATGGCGAGTATACCTAATTGGGTGGTTCAAGAAGTGAAATGAGTAAAATGGTGTTGGGGACATAAGTTAAGATTATCAATGGCATATTAAATTGAAATGTGAATTTTTTCATTCATTTGTGGAGGATCAAAGTGTTTCAAGGAGGTCTAAGTGAAATGTGTGCTTAAAGAATGCCTAATTGCATTATGTCTCTATTAGGCCTAATGGTGGTTTTGGCCCTTAAGGGTAATGGCCAACCTATGTAGTTATTCTTTAAATTTTTAAAAATGTGTATTAATGTATTTCAAGGGTGATCCAAGTGTGGTGAGGTTCTTGGCTGACCAAGATGGATAAGAGCAAGAGTCAAGTATAAAGACAAGGCCTAATAGGCTAAATTTGACTAGTTAGAGAGTTGAGTATATGAGCAAAGGATATAGAGTTTTAGATAATGAGTAAATGGATTAAAGATAATCAAATAGGTGTGTTAAATATTCCATGAAAATCTAACTATGTTTCTGAGGTGTTGAGTAAGGTCTTTTGACCTAATTCTACCAAGGAAAGGGCTAGATGAGTGAGAAGGCCTAATGGGTTGTTTGAGAGAGAAAGAAGTGTGAAAAGAACAAAAGAAGGAGGTCATATTTAATTGAGTGAGAAATAGGTGTCCAAGGGTGATAAGAGTCTCAAGGTATCTGATTTGGTTCTTTGTTACCTAGGGGGTTGGATCCTCCTTACAAGTTGGAGCTTACTAAAGGACTAATTAAGTTGGTGCTTGACTAGTGAGGGGTTGGTACCTCACTAAAAGTTTGATTAGTTTTTTATAGGAATTTATTCTAAGGTATGAATCAATAGGTTTTATTCTCCAAGAGGTTTTCCCACATATATCATATGCTCTAATGTTGTTTACTTTCATATATGCTTGTGTATGAATTAAATGTTGTATGTAAGTGAATGAATGAGTCTTGAATGTTAAGTGAAATTAAAGGAATATTTTAAGACAAATGATTAAACCCCAATCTTAGTAGTTGTAATTATAACATTTGGCATCAAAATAGGTACTTTGAAGGAGGTCTAATAACCTAAAGGAGATTCTAAGCAAGTGAGATGGCTAGTCAAACACAAGGTGGTTTTTATACAAGGTTTCATTGTTTAATGGATCTAATTATGTTTTTTGGAGTGTCAGAATGAGGACATATCTGATATATCAAGGTCATGATGTTTATAAATCAATATTGGATGGATATACTACACCCCTATTCCTCATATAGATGCAACAATAAAGAAGGCTAGTGACAATAATTCAAAAGCAATGAATGGTATTATGTGTGGCCTATCAAAGGCAGAACTTGTGAAGGTGATGCACTATATATCTGCCAAATAAATGTGGGATAAGTTTAAGAATATTCATGAGGCATATTCCAAGGTCAAATTGGCTAAGTTTCAAACCCATAGAAGACAATTTGAAAGCCTAAAAATGAATGAAGATGAGACCATTGCAACTTACTTGTTGAGGGTTGATGAAGCGGTCAACATAATAAGAGGTCTAGGTGAAGAGTTGAAAGAGTTTAATGTTGTTCAAAAGGTTTTAAGGACTCTAACTCCCAAATTTGATTCTAAGGAGTCTATTTTTGAATAAAATTAAGATATAGATAAGTTATAAATGGATGGGCTTCATGAAACCTTAATAGCCTATGAGATGAGGACAATCAAAGGAAGACCTGCAAAGAAGGAGGTTGAATTCAAGGCATAAAAGAAGCCAAAGGAGAAGAAGACACAAGGTAATAAATTCAAATATAATGATGAATCTGATATTGATGATGATGAGTTGATAGCTACGCTTGCAATAAATTTGAAGATAGGCTCAGGGAAATATAAGGGCAAATTGCCTTTTAAATGCTTCAATTGTGGAGAGATTATACACTTTGCTAACAAGTGTCCTCCTAAGCATAAGGATAAGGGTGATGGAGAGCATGATAAAGGTCATGATTATGATAAAAGGTTCTACAAGTCTGATAAAAGCAAGAAATTTTTTAGAAGGTATGATGATAAGAACAAGTTTTTCAAAAATAAAAGAAGTTTCTACACCAAAGAAGATTGCAGCTCATCTGATGAGAGTGAGAGAAGTGATTTTGAGAGTGACCATGAAGGTGATGTCCCTGATGTCAATGAATTTTTATTCATGGCTAAAGAAGCAAACTTCTCAAAGTCAAGAGGAGGCCATATGGACTTGAGGTGTTATTGGTGATTTAGATGAAAAAGGAGATGAGGTGGACTTTGAGAAAGAGTTGATGAATAATCTAGAAGAAATGGAGATGATAAAGAAAAAGAATAGGGTGATAAGGTCCCTTATCAAGTATTATGAGGATCAAATCAACTTGTTTGAAGCTAGACTAAGAAATAACTCCAAAGAACAAAAAGAAATAGTCAAACAGGGGGAAACTCAACTTGAGACTATGACTGCTAGTATAAAGACCAAATAAGAAGAATGTACAAGGTATGTAACTATAGTGGATTCCTTGAGAGTTGATTTGGATCAAGCATCAAATAAGGTTACATCCTTTGTGAGGTTTGAAAAGAGTACAAATGATCTAGACAACATTTTGATTAGTCAAAGGACTGCTAATGAAAAAATAGGCCTTGGTTTCAATAGATACCAAGAGAAGAATACTAATGTGATCAAGAAGGTCAATAATCAATCAAATAATGAGGGTGTTGGTAGAAAAAATGCTAATACTATCAAACAACCTAATTATATAAGGTATTCTAACTCCTTCAATGGCTATTGTTATTCATGTAACCAATTTGGACATAGAAAAAGGCATTGTAGAAGGCCCTCCAAGAATGAATATGCATGAAACTATGAGGAGAATCATCATTCAAGACGTATGGGTCATGGTGTGTTTCCATCAAAAGGAATAGTGTGTTTTAATTTTTATAAAGTTGGTCATATTGCAAAATATTGTAAGCAATTAACTCAAGACTAAACAAGAAAGTTGAGAACCCTAGAGTACAAGAAAGAAGATAAGACAGTAAGTGGAAAACCAAGGAAGCTAAGGTTGCTGACCAATTTTCAAGTCCAAGTGGACTATTTGGCATAGTAGAGCATAGTCAAGATGCAAAGGAGTGCTAAGAGTTCTGTTTGTCAGCTCAAATTGTTGATGAAAGAGACAAGACCAATATAACAAGCCAACATGTTGTTCAAACAAAGATTGAGGAAGTCAAGCCAAAATTTTTATTCAAGTCCAAGAGGATCATGAAGGAAGTTCAGTCTAGTAAGGACATGGAGATCTAGGAATCCCCTAAGTTTATGATGTTCTAGGTCTTTAGAGCAGAGGTGACTCCATTATGATTCATAGAGGCACTTAGCTAATAAGCAAGAAGCGTGAAGGATGCTCAATTATAGGGGGAGTTTTGTGGTCTTTGGAGACTTTTAGATTCAAGGTTCAACGAAGATATGCTTCATGTGAGATCATAAGAAACATGACAAAGAGTTTGTATGATGAATTGATCAAACCAAGTCAAAATTTTGATAATTTTTGTATCTCTATTCCATATTGTAATGAAATAGATTTTATTTGCTATTCCATATTGAAAGTGTATGTTTTGTTTAAATGTTCATGGGAAATCAAATAAAATATTGTAGAGTGTTTGTGAGAAAGTTGTGTTTCAAGTAAATAAGGTGCTAATATGCCTCCAAGAAGGGGAGTCATAAAAAATCTTGAGAGAAAAATGCAAGTCTTAATACAAAGGTTGGAGAAAGTTGCAGCTAAGAGGCCTTAGAGAAGGAGTGAATCAGATAAAAACCCTAAAGAAGAGGAAGAGCAGGCTGAGGAAGGAGAAGATCTTGAGTGTGCATTAACAAATTATTTGAGACCTTTAAGAGAAACTAACAGTTCAATAAAAATGGAGGTGACTTTCCTTTGCATGATATGAGATGTTTTATTATTTAGACTATTATTAAAGTTTGTAATAAAATAGAGCTCTACCCAAATAGGTAGCCTACAGGCTGTAATGCCAAGTATAACATCATTAATCAAATTTACAAGTTGTAGTACCATGTGTAACAATATTATGAAAAATTATAAATGAATGATTAAAAAATGTTCATCAAACCTATTTAGTGGTTTCCTTGCTCTATCTTATTCATCACAAGAGTTAATATTGATATAATATGACATCAAGATTTAAGTTTCCCAACCAAGGCACATTATTTTCAAAGGCAATTTCATAAGGTAAATTCAGAGAAAATCTATGATCATCTTTATTTTCCAACTGCGATCGGTTGGCTTGTAAATTACCCATTCTCCCCTCACACATTCACAAGCCTAGAGGATAATATATTATGTTACAATATAAAATTGATTTTAAGTGGTTCTATTTATAATCATAACTTTTACCTGTTTGTTAATAATAAATACAAAACATGGGTGTCATTACTAGGTATTCTGTAAGTCTCAAAATTTTACACAAGCATATGGTTTTTGGGTTCCTAAAAAATAGGTGTACATGAATCGATTCCCACAACAAACTGAGATATAAAGTATTATTACCAACAAGAGTGAATACTACATCATATAGCTATGTGTTGATGGATAATGCATACAAAATTGATCGATAATTTGATCCCTACATATTTTTCAAAATTATAATCATGACACCAAAATTCCCCCATGCCCCTCGCCCCCAAAAAAAAAAGTATAGAGCATAAGGGGAACCACATGATTCTGGGGGATAAAGCACTGGTCAAGCTATCATGGACCTAGAGGTCTTCCTCTTGTTTCATGCCTCTTATTGCCTCTGGCTATTGTTCCTTCATGATCTTCCAATCTATGACTTAGAAATTTATACCATAATGAATATGAACACAATTGTTCATTATTAATGATATAACCTAAGCGATACAGGAAGCAATAACGATGACATAGACAAAGCCACATTAATATGCCCTATAGTAGAAGTACTTAGGTGAAAAGTAAAGACAAACATAACAATGATTTTGAAATGTTTTCCACCCTGACAAGTAATTATGACTACCTAGAGCAGGTGCATTTCACATCCATATAAATAAAAACTCTTGAACTTGTAGTCTGCCTGAAAGCATTTAAATTGTTGAAATGAAATCCATACAATCTGACCTAGAACCAAGTGATGCTGTTAATAATATGAAAAAAAATCTTCCAATCAACACTCAACAAAAATAATATTTTATTTCATTGGTTAAAACATTTACACTTTACTTTTATGACAGTCATAACATATTTTTAAATATACAAAAGAGAATGACTTGATTGGACCAAAAATATATAGAATAATAACTATTTGAATCCAATAGATAGTCTCTCTTCCAGACTAATAACTTACAATATTAATCAGGCTAAAATAGTTGATTAGGTCATGCCAATTCTAAAGTGGTTCTAGCAGAGCAAAACAAGTTTCCAAGTTTGATTGGGTCTTGGAAATTACAAAGCACTTTTGACAATGCAAATCAAGTTTCTAAGCTCCATATAGTACTAGTCGGTCTCGAAGCTTCGATCAGGTTTGTGAAACCTCAAAATGGTTCAACATAGTACAAACCAAGGGTTTTCAACTAAATTAGTCAAAAATATTTTCAAAGGGTCTCCATACAGAGTTAATAGGGACCAACACAAAAAAAAATTGAATAGTGCTTCAAAACAATAACATTTAATATACTAATATAGTATTTTAGGATTGAAAACCCGATTAGATCTATAATGAAAAACCCAAAAACTCAAGGTTTGTTATAACATCTAGAGAAGGTGGTCTTCAAGGAGTACTCGATATCAACAAGTAAAGAGAACACCCTGTAAAACTTTTCACTATTGATGCAGCGAAATTTATCTTTCGTAAAATAATATTAGGGAGTGAAAGTAAATTACACTTTGATGGTGATGAGGGTTTGATGGATCAGGTGGCAAAAGATGTAAATCTATCCAAGAATTCACTATGATGTCCTTAGGTGTGGGAAGTGGATGTGTACCTATTAGATTTCAGGAAGGCTTCATCTTCTATCATCTCTTTGAACTCTAGATTTGAGTCTCTTCAAATTGTTGGAAATGGACAAGCCCACGTGGGCAACAAACAAGTTTAAAATGATAAACTAAAAATACCAAACAGAGGAGGGGCATAATAGATCAAGAAACACAAATAAATTTTTTATATATTGATTAAAAAACTATCTTATAAGCTTTTTAAAACATAGCTACTGCTATTCAAATAAACTTTAAAAAAAAGTCTTCAAAAAATTGATTGTATTTTGTCCTTTATATTCTCTTCTTCCATACTCTATTTTCTGTTGTAGGATGCAACTACAAGAATTACGTTATAGAATGTAGCTAAACGTTGTTGTTGTGTATATGTGCTATTATAGGGTATTGTAGTATATTTTGTTAAGGGTGGTTGTTGTGTACTACAGGATACTTTTATTTGCTATAGGCTATTGCTTTTTGTTACATGCCACTTTTATTTGTTATAGGGTGTTTTTGCTCTTTGTTACAAGTTGTTGCTCTACACATTCTATGCTATGTAAAATTCTTCTATAGATTATATATTCTCCTCTTTTATTTTAGATGCTACTATGTATATCTCTTCACATTCTAAAATTGTGTTTATCCCTTTTCCTCTTTGTCTTATATTAACTTCTCTTCCATCTTCCATGGATTTCCCCCCAAACTAAAATGGTTTCCAAAAATTCAAATTTAAATTATGCATTAAATATGTTTGGTGAAATTAGCTATTGTAGGATATCAAAAATAAAATAAGTCAAATTACAAACCATATTAATTAATTTTTGTGAAAGAATCAGGGTTCTAAAAATAAGTCAAATTATGCAAAATTAACCAACACATAGCGTTTGATATCAAAAGTGCCTCTATTTTGCATTTGAAAGTCAAGTCATTGCGATTGAAATACTACACATATAGCCTATTATATCTACAAAAAAATATTTGTGGCTTAGTCCTTATAAACTACCAGGGAAAAATAAGGAAAACCTCATTTTCCCATTCCCTGCACTATCCAATTGCGACCATCAGTAGACATAAATCTCAAAAAAGAGAAAGTGAAATATGAATATATAAGGTTATCACACCCATGTATAGGGATTTCTTGTTAAGTGGTTATCATGTATAGATAAAATAATTTTCACATATTGCCTAAGTACCACATACCATTTTGGTTTTAAGTGGTTTAACTTCTCTTTCACATACTGCCAAGTATATAGGAAGGACAAGTTTATTTCATATACTAACAAGTACATAGAAATGACAAGCATACAAAGAGATTTGGTATATCAATTGGGTGGTAAATAAAAGGGGAATAATTTTGAAGTGATAAGGAACCATTCAACTCTCGATACAACAAACATGCATTATATCAAAACTATTGTTGGCACACCCTAATTAGAAAATAAACCTAGTTATAAAAGTCTAGATAGGTGTATAACACTCTAATATTGAATGCCTTGTGGTTCAAAATCTATGATAGCAATAATCAACCTATTGAACTAAAGGATTCAAAGGAGATACCATCATGGAATTAGAAGAACTATAAAACATTTGCCTTGATGAGGGTCTCAGTTGATGCATAGGTGTTTCATCACATTCAAGGGTGAAATACTCAAGAAGATTTTTAAAATTTTGAGGAACAATATGATTCCAACTCATAATTGAAGTTCATACAACTATATTTGAAACTATTCAATCTATATTTGAAAATGGGGATGTCTTGAGTTTGGCTTCTGAAATCCATGAATTCAAGCATAATGTTGATGCCACTAGAATAAAAAGTTATATCTATATTACCACCTTAATAAAGGATTTTATCCCTACATACTCAATCTACTTGAAGTTATTGCAAGCAAGTAATCTATTGAAGACTCAAATTTGTTAGTTGGTTGAGAAAATGGCCAAAAGAGAAAAAACCTTTGGAAGAAAAATAGAGTCCACTTGAGAGAGCATTTGTTATATAAATCAAAATGGTAATTCTTCCTAGAATATAGGAAATGAAAAGGGAAAAGGGAAAAATAAATGGCAAGGAGGAAAATATGTTAAATATCCGTCATCAAGATAAATAGAATGATGAACAATAATTATATAGTAAGCAATGTGATAGAAAATGGATTCATGAGATCCACAAATGCAAGAACTCATGGGTGAAAATTGAAGCCTACATAAAATAGAAAGCATAAAAGGAGAATAAGAAAAACATATAATCTAATTCATCTTAGTTCTATTATGATTGCATTCTTTCCATCTATGATAAAGTAAGTAATGCCTCAAATAATTCAATCGGGGATAATGCTTGGGTTTTATACACTAGTTCCACTCAACATATGACTTGATGAAGGGAACTGTTTGAGGATTTTCATGATTAAAAATTGTGGTCTAATGTATTTCGTAGATAAAATAAGTCTATGACCTTAAGGCAAGGGTACAATGTAACTCAATTCAATAGGGCATCCAAATTACATTTTTCGTAATGTATTATATGTTCCTCAATTGAAAATAAACTTTTTGTCTCTTGTGCTAATTCAAAAACAAGGCCATGCCATTTTTGATGATGATGGAGAGGTCAAACTCATAATAAAATGTGTTAACATAATCATTTTTATTATATACGAAAATTAAAAAATATTTAAACTCAAGGGTGAGAACTCAGTGCTAGGTAATTTCACTCATCTTAAAATATAATGAATGCCAACAAGTCTTTTTTGGCATGTCATATTTAGGCACACACATTATCAAAACATCCACTCAATGTATAAAAATGGTATTTTAGGCTTATTGACTCTACCCAAAAACTTTGAAAAGTGTGCAGCCTACATTTTGGCCAAACACAAAAAGAGAACCATTTCAAAATTAAGAATGAAAAGCTGACATAAAGTTGTATCTAGTTCACCGTGATTTATGTTCTTTCCCAATTTTCTTGTTGGTGGTCATAAACACTTACATGGATATATTTTATGAAAAATAAATCAAAAGCCATTGAAAATTTTAAAACATTTTGAACCAGGGTTAGAAATGAATCCCAATACAAAATTGGGACACTCATGACTGATAATGGTTGTGAGTTCATTTCAAAGGTATTTGAAATCTATCTCAAATAGAATGGAATCAAGCATAATCTCACATTCCTTTACACTCTACAAAATAATAATGTAGTTCACTAGGAGCTTGATACGGAAGTTGCAAATAGTGAAGGGAGCACTTGTCATTGGGAAACACTTGAATCTTCATTGAATGCTATAATTGAAAATGACACACCCCTACAAAAGATAGTGAAAGTTCATTAGAGGATGGCCTAATGGCAGAAAATGAAGGAGATTAAAATTTAATAGTTGAGACACCTATGATTCAACAAGCTACACTGAAAAATATTCTAAAATGGGACAAACAAACTTTAAAAGATGTCAGACATGATGACATTAAATAAATAGGCACAAGAAGTTCACAAATAACTGTATAATAATTAGAAAATTTCATAGATTAACTTCAAGTTAAGATAAAAATTATTATGTTGTAAGACCCTCCTAAGAAAAAACTCAATGTTGCATTTGACTCTGAACCCACTTTTTTTAAATGAGCTAAAAAGGTTGAGGCATAGAAAAATGCAATGAGAAATAAGTATGATGCATTGGTCAAGATTGGAACTTGGAATTAGTTGATAATCCAATCGAAAATAAACTAATTGGTTGAAAATGGGTCTTTTGAAACAATCAAAAGTCATATGGCTCACTTGAAAATCACAAATCAAGGCTTGTTGTAAAGGCATTTGCACAAAAATAAAGAATTGAATACAATGAAATCTTTGCATCCATTAAAAATAAACTACCATTCGAACCATGTTGGATTTAACAACTCTCAATGGATGGAAATTTCACCAAATGGATGCCAAATTTGTATTTTTGAATGGTGATCTCAACAAGATAGTGTTTATGACACAACCCAAAGGTTATGGACTAAATGACCAAGAATACAAATTGAAAAAATTGGAAAAATCACTATATTATTTGAAACAAGCCCCATGAGTGTGGTATGACAAACTCATTGAAAACCTCCTAAACATGAACTTCAATCATTTTGAGTTTGAATAGGCAAATTTTTTTGTCAAAAAAAATGAAAAAATAGTTGTTAGTGGTATGTGTTGATGATCTGATCATCACATGAAACAATGAAAGATACACTACAAAATTCAAATTAGATTTGATGAAAGGCTTTGAAATGATAGATCCGGGCTATCTTAATTACTATTTGGGTATTGAAGTAATTTAAAAACTAAAGTATATCTTAATCACTCAACATAATTACATTAGTGAGATTATTAGAAAGTTTAGAATGAAAAATTGTAAGATTATTAGTACGCCCATGGAACAAAATATAAAAGTGATATAAGAATATACCACATATTTAGAAGATGCTACTAAATACAGACAACTCATTATAAGTTTGATCTATGTGACCACCATTAGACCATATATTTCTTTTATTTTTGATGTTATTTCTAAATTCATGCAACTTAGATAAAATCACTGGTTAACAACAAAAAGAGTCCTTAAATATCTTGAAGGAGCACATAATTTTGGGCATAAATACTTCAGGGTAGGGGACTTCAAATTGATCAGATACTTAATATTTTGACTATGTTGGTGATTTTGAAGATGGAAAAATACTCAAGGTTTTCTAATGAATTTGGGAATAATAATTGTCATTTGTCAGTAAAATAAGGAATCAGTGCCATTTTGTTTTTCAACATAAGTAGAATACATGGTAACTTCAAAGGCAACTAGAGAAAGTTTGTGGCTCATAAGAGTTTTTTTTCTATATTTATAGGAACAGTAGGTTCTATCAACAACTCTCATGGTTGATAACACATCTAAAATTTAAATGGAAAATAATCAAATATTTCATGAACGAACCACACACATCAACACTAAATTTCATATGATTTGATATTACGTGAAAGATGGTTGTGTAAAATTTATTCATTATGCTATTGTATAAAACCAACAAACATCCTAACGAGAGCACTTGGACAAAAAAATTGAAATTTTCAGAGGTGTGTTTGGTCTCACAATAACTCTTACATATTAAGTGGGGGATGAAATAATATTGTAACATATTATTTATAATCCTTGGTATCATTTTAGGAGAACTTTTGTATTGTAGAGTTAAGCCAAAGAGCCTTCATAGGTAGATGAAGAGTCATCTTAAAATATGAATTGAATAGTCACATTCTTGACTATTTATTGATGTAATCTTTCATTATTAATTATTTTAGTTAAAATATTTTGGTTTGCAGAAATATCATCATCTATCTTGGCCTAAAAAACATCTAATCCAATGGATTTGAGGTCTATAAGTTTTATAACATTTGGTTATTCTTCTTATGACACTTTATGATAAGGTGGTTTTCTAGTTATGAACTCTTATGTTTTTAGAGAACATATCATTAGCACCATTGGTGTTAAATAAGGGTTTTCATTTCTCCTACTTTTTTTATCATTACATAGATGAATTAGAGGATATTATTGTAGGTTTGCAGAAAATAGGGGATGGTTTTATTATTTATGATATAATCATTACTATTTTATTATTTATTGATGACAATATTCTCATGTCACATATTGATGTGGACCTATAAAGACATCTCCACATTCTAAACTCATTTTGTGATACTCATGGTTTACAAGTGAATTTGAGTAAAAAAAATGTCATGGTTGTCAACACAACCAAACAAAAAGTACATGCAACTAATCTCATTTACAAATGAAGGTTGGTCGAATTAGTTTTCTCTTATACTTACCTCGGTGTTCCTTTCAAAACACTTCCCATAAATATTCTCTCCATTGTAGAAAATAAATTATGAAGCTTAGTACACTGGAGACATAATGTTTATAGATTTAGTTTCAAGATGCCGAAGAAAAATTATGTATCTTCTAAACATTGGTGTTACCAAAATTATTATATGGTTATGAGATTTAGGGACCTGGAATTAGTAGTATTAGTTGGAATTGGGTTAATAGAGTTCTTATTTCCATGCTATCTAAAAAATTGCAAGAAAATGTTATGTTTACATTCAATTATTTTCACTAAATTTGGCACAAATCCCCTTCATATTTCAATTATTTCCCATGTAGTGATGTTGTTTCATAGATTAAAATGTATGACATGTACAATAATTAAGAATAATAGATATTCAATCAAGGATCTTCATTCATCTATAAATTTATATGAATAATGGATGAAAAATAATTGTTATGATTAATGTATGTCTTTCCTAGAGGCAAGTGGATTAATATTAATTGTTGTCTCATAGAACCTTTTCCATCAATGCTCCCTAATTTTCAAAAAGAGATATTCATAGAGGTGGCATGATTAAGATATATAAATCACACATAAACTCAACACATATAGAACAATTAGAACCATTGTTAAAAAAATGCATCACTATTGATGGAACATTATATTCAAATAGAAGATGGATGTATTATTGCTCTCAATTACACAACTCTCTTTTGGTTTGAGATTTTATTTATATCAATTATAAATATTCTTTCATAAGTTTTGGATAGATTCATAACACTTTATTTTGTGATAGTAATGTTTATAAGAGGAACATGGTGTATTTGGGAGTCAAATGTATTACATATCCGTGACAAGTTTTTCTTCCTCTTTAGAAGAAAACAAGGCTTTCTACAAGATATTATTCAATATATCAAGGATAAAATATGTATAGCTCTATTTATAAAAAAGATGACTGAACACAACACAATCTCCTCAAGAGACATCAATACAATTATATGTTTCATGGTTTGCCTTTAGACTCTTTTTATATCCAATATTATACTTAGTAGCAACTGAATTATAATTAAAAAAATTTAAACTACTTATATTTTATCTCATTTTTCTATAACCATTACTTACTTGAATTATACTATAATTCTCATAGTTGTATTAAGCAATTATGTTACCATTGGATAATATCTTTCTCTCTCTCTCTCTCTCTCTCTCTATATATATATATATATATATATATATATGAAAGAGAGATTATACGCATTATAAATATTCCTATAAAATCCATAAGCCTCCACACTAACACAATTTTTTTTGTCAAATTATCATCTGACAACGAAATTGATTACACAAAGTGATCACGATCTCAATGGGTATCGAGCTATTCCACAACACTAGGAAAGGCACTTAACCTCAAACCCGAATAAACATTCGTCTTCCACTCTTTGGTAACCATATTCTCAACCTCCCTCATCACCACCTTCAATGTTCATGCTAGGTCCTCATAAATGCCTTCCAAAATCCCTCTCCCCATATCCATCTGCACTCTAAAATGTCATCAAGTGTGGTGGGATTGAATGTGTGATCATCATCTCCCACCAACATCAAAATGTACACATAGTCACTCCCTAACTCTCTATTTGCCCGTAAACTAGAAAAAAGTAAATTTCTTTAGTCAATTTTACCTAAAATTCTAAATAAAATCATATGAGGCATGGAAATTAATGGAAGCATATCCATGGAAATAATAATTATAGTTAGTCAAATATTAGTGAAGGCCAGTTATTCCAGGATGACGATGGTTAGTTTACCTACCAATACATATTTGTTCAGTATTTGTCAAATAAACTATATCCCTAGTTGGTGGTGACTATTACTTA
The DNA here is from genome assembly GCA_037957365.1 of Torreya grandis. Lineage (NCBI taxonomy): Eukaryota > Viridiplantae > Streptophyta > Pinopsida > Cupressales > Taxaceae > Torreya > Torreya grandis. The sequence continues at coordinate 5,038,237 of JARHVA010000491.1, forward strand.
ATGTTCATTATTATGTTGTAGTGTTTATGTCATTTATTGTTTATTTTATCTAGGTATATCTGCCTTTGGTTTGGAGTTTTCTCCCACTATTGCCTTCATAAGACTCTCTTCAGGTCCTTCTAACTCTACTACTAATGGTTATTCTTCACCTCCTTCATCTTCCCTACCATTGACATCTCCAAGATATACTCCTTTCCTTTTTGCTATTTCCATAACTTCCATCCTTATAATAAGATTTTTGATCTCTTCTAAGAGAACTACATTTGTAGCCTGTCTTCTTGCACCTCCTCTTGCTCTAGCTACCATTTTATCAATATGATATTTTCAATACTTTGTCTAATTCCAAAATCATTTAATTGTGCACAATTTTTGTGCTCTAATACCACAATGATATCCCTTCCTAAACTATCCATAACTTATACCCTTGGCAAGACAGTAAGATTTAACACCAAATGAAGAGACTCAAGACACTTTTAAGGTACCTTGACTGATATACCACTCCAAGATCTATTTTTAAGTATATAATATCATATTTAACATCAAATATACCATCCAAAACCAATTCACATATTGGTTTTGTCTATTTAGACTCAAAAGACTCAAAACCCTCTTTAACCCAATTAGTTCTAAATGCCTATAAAAAGACCAAAACAAGAAACAATTTTAAAAAAGGCTATATAAAAATTTTAAAGTCTTTCTCATATTAGTTTATATGTGATTCAACTTTTACCACACCTTATAAGGTCTACTATCAAACTATTTGATCAAAATCCCCTTATAAGCCTATTAGGCCTAATTGAGCCCAAGTAGGTCAAAACCCAAACTATATTAAATTAGACCTTATAAACACCATAGATAGGTTTATTTAAGTGATTAGAGTATTATCAAATTTCTATACAAAGGTCTGGATATCCATTCCAGTGATATCACATAGATTCTCATAACACCCTATTTTAATCTACTAAACCTAATTGCATTCCAGTAGGTCAAAATAAAAAATATGGATTTATAAATGTGAATGAAATTTTGAATAGGTTTGTACAGTAATATAAAGGAGTATTCAACCTTTCCTTGACATTATTACACTCAAATTCGCTTCCTCGCTATCTAAAATATATAGGAAATAAGGTTCTTCCTACACACAATCAATCATAAAGGTAATTGTACAATATATATAGGTTTAAAAACACACTAATAACCTTTTATACTCTCTTTAATAACTATCTACCAAGTTTAGAGAAATTTTAAGGGTTAAAACTTGAGTTATTAGCCTTTTTGTGAGAAAAAACTTGTAACTAGGGTTTAACAGAGTTTCTCATACCCAAGAGACATTTAGCGATTGTTCATAGAATATTTAGTCTCTTACAAAGAAATTATGATTTTATATTATCCTAAAATCCTTATACTATCTCTTTGAATCATTGGATTGACCTCATGCATAATTTCACATGTGTTTTAAGAGTTATGTATATGACTTTGCATAAAAAACATATGGTTTTTCTTGGTTTGAGACTAGAAAGACAAAATAAACACAAGGAAAACTTTTAAGACATTCAAATTAGACTATTTGGAACATAATTTTTTTTAAAACCATCCATATAACAAGATCCAACACACTTTATTCATGAGAAATGGCTCTTTTTACAATACAGACCCTTGTTTTGTCATTGGCAAACTACTCATCTATCCTCAAATGGTGAAAGTTTTATAATTTATACATTTCATTCATCTTATATGTCCCTCAAATGATGGATTCAAATTTATCATGATTATTTAGAAGTTTTCCAAGCTTAAGAAGTCCCATTTTGACTGAATATTATTCTCAACTACTTAGCCTAAGATAGTAAAATGCCTAATATGAGAAATTTGATTATTACATTTGAAATTTTTAATCTTGAAAATTACCATGACACTTAATAAGGTCTAAAAGACTCATACCTACATTACACACATCTAAGAAACCTAAGACAACTCAAAACATGCACAAATAAATATAATTATTCCTATAGTTACATATTAGATATTTGAAATTTTAAATTCTAAAATTTGTGGGGGGGGACACTCCAAATGACCTAATATACTTAAAAAAAGTTACAAATGCATGATAAAGGCTTATTTAGACTAGACATGCCTCTTAAAACTCTTAGTAGTACACCCATGGAACAAAATATAAAAGTGATATAAGAAGATAAAACATATTTAGAAGATGCTACTAAATACATATAACTCATTAGAAGTTTGATCTATATGACCACCATTAGACCATATGTTTATTTTATTTTTGATGTTATTTCTAAATTCATGAAACTTAGATAAAATCACTAGTTAACAACAACAAGAGTCCTTAAATATCTCGAAGGAGCACATAATTTTGGGCATAAATAATTCAGGGTAGGGGACTTCAAACTGATCAGATACTTAATATTTTGACTATGTTGGTGATTTTGAAGATGGAAAAACTACTTAAGGTTTATAATGAATTTGGGAATAATAATTGTCTTTTGTCAGTAAAATAAGGAATTAGTGCCAATTTTTTTTGCAACAGAAGTAGAATACATGGTAACTTCAGAGGCAACTAGAGAAATTTTGTGGCTCAGAAGAGTTTTTTCCCATATTTATAGGAAAAATAGGTTTTATCAACAACTCTCATGGTTGATAACACATATAAAATTCAAATGGAAAATAATCAAATATTTCATGAATGAACCACACACATCAACACCAAATTTCATCTATGTATGTCTTTCATAGAGGGAAGTGGATTAATATTAATTGTTGTCTCCTAAAACCTTTTCCATCAATGCTCCCTAATTTTCAAAAAGATATATTCATAGAGGTGGCATGATTGAGATATATAAATCACACATAAAATCAACACAGATAGAACAATTAGAACCATTGTTAAAAAATTCATCACTATTGATGGAACATTAGGAAAGGCACTTAACCTCAAACCATAATAAACATTCCTCTTCCACTCTTTGGTAATCATATTCTCAACCTCCCTCATCACCACCTTCAATGTTTGTGCTAGGTCCTCATAAATGCCTTCCAAAATCCCTCTCCCCATAGCCATCTACATGCTAAAATGGCATCAACTATGGTGGGATTGAATGTGTGATCATCATCTCCCACCAACATCAAGATGTACACATAGTCACTGCTCGACTCTCTACCAGCCCGTAAACTAGAAAAAAATAAATTTCTTCAGTCAATTTTACATGAAATTCTAAATAAAATCATATGAGGCATGACAATTAATGGAAGCATATCCATGGATATAACAATTATAGTTAGTCAATTATTAGTGAAGGCTAATTATTCTAGGATGATGATGGGTAGTTTACCAACCAATACAGATTTGTTCAATATTTGTCAAATAAACTATATCCCTAGTTAGTGGTGACTGTTACTTAATGTTCATTATTATGTTGTAGTGTTGATGTCACGTATTGTTTAATTTTATCTAGGTATATCTACCTTTGGTTTGGAGTTTTCTTCCACTATTGCCTTCACAAGACTCTCTTCAGGTCCTTCTAACTCTACTACCAATGGTTATTCTTCACCTCCTTCATCTTTCCTATCATTTAAATATCCAAGATCTACTCCTCTCCTTTGTGCTATTTCCATAAATTTCATCCTTATAATAAGATTTTTGATCTCTTCTAAGAGAACTACATTTGTAGCCTATCTTCTTGCACCTCCTCTTGGTCCAGATGCCATTTTATCAATATGATATTTTCAATACTTTGTCTGATTCCAAAATCCTTTAATTGTGCACAATTTTTATGCTTTAATACCATAAATGATATCCCTTCATAAACTATCCATAACTTATACCTTTGGCAAGACATTAAGATTTAACACCAACTGAAGAGACTCAAGACATTTCTAAGGTACCTTGACTGATATTCCACTCGAGGATATATTTTTTAGTCTATAATATAATATTTAACATCAAATATACCATCCAAAACCAATTCACATATTGGTTTTGTCTATTTAGACTCAAAAGACTCAAAACCCTCTTTAACCCAGTTAGGTCTAAATGACTAAAAAAGACCAAAACAAGATTTTTTTTTAAACAAGGATATATAAAAATTTAAAAGTATTTCTCATATTGGTTTATAGGTGATTCAACTTTTACCACACCTTAGAAGGTCTACTATCAAACTATTTGATCAAAAACCCCTTATAAGCCTATTAGGCCTAATTGAGCCCAAGTAGTTCAAAACCCAAACTATATTAAATTAGACCTTATAAACACCCTATATAGGTTTATTTAAGTGATTAAAGGATGATAAAATTCTTAGACAAAGGTTTGGATATCCATTCCAGTGATTTCACACAAATTCTCATAAAACCCTATTTTAATCTACTAAGCCTAATTACATTCCAGTAGGTCAAAATAAAAAATATGGATTTATAAATGTGAATGAAATTTTTAATAGGTATTGAAAGAAATATAAAGGAGTATTCAAACTTTAATTGACATTATTACACTCAAATTTATGATTTTTAGTCAAATTCTCTTCCTCGTTGTCTAGAATACATAGAAAATAGGGTTCCTCCTACACAAAGTCAATCATAAATGTAATTTTACAATATATCTAGGTTTAAAACCACATTAATAACCTTTTATACTCTCTTTCCTGATTGTCTACGAAGTTTGGAGAATTTTGAAGGGTTAAAACTTGAGTTATTAGCCTTTTTAGGGTTTAACAGAGTTTCTCAGACCCAAGAGACACTTAGTGATTGTTCATAGAATATTTAGGCTCTTCCAAAGAACTTATGCTTTTATTTTATCCTAAAATCCTTATATTATCTCTCTGAATCATTGGATTGACCTCATGCACAATTTCACATGTGTTTTGAGAGTTTTGTATATGACTGCATAAGAAACATATGGTTTTTCTTGGTTTGAGACTAGAAAGACAAAATAAATACGAGGAAAACTTATAAGACATTCAAATTATACTATTTGGAACACAAACACTTTTAAAAACATCTATATAACAAGATCCAACACACTTTATTCATGAGAAATGGCTCTTTTTTTACAATACAGACCCTTGTTTTGTCATGGCAAACTACTCATCTATCCTCAAATGGTGAAAGTTTTATAATTTATACATTTCATTCATCTTGTATGTCCCTCCAATGATGGATTCAAATTTATAATGTTTATTTAGAAGTTTTCCAAGCTTAAGAAGTCCCATTTTGATTGAATATTCTTCTCAACTACTTAGCCTAAGATAATAAAAGGCCTAATATGAGAAATTTGATTATTACATTTACGATTTTTAATCTTGAAAATTACCATGACACTTAATAAGGTCTAAAAGACTCATACCTACATTACACACACCTAAGCAAACTAAGACAACTCAAAACAATGAACAAATAAATATAATTATTCCTATAGTTACATATTAGATATTTTGGATGGATTCATAATACTTTCCTATGATACATTAGTTTATATATAAATTTTATAATAATGAATTAGAATTAGAGAAGACTTTTATATTTACAAGTCTAGTGTATTATGATATTAATGGTATGTTTTACTACCTCTTTATAAGAATCAAAGCTCTCTATAAGATCTCATTCATGATAAAGATCAAAGATGCATAACTCTATTTATTAAAGAGATGGCCAAATATAACGATGATATCCTCAAAAAACATCATTACAATTCTATGTTTCATGATTCAACTTTAAACTCTTTTCAAATCCACTATTGTACTTAATAGTGACAGAATTGTCAAAAACAAAATCTCAACTACTTATATTTTATCTCCCTTTTCTATAACTTTTTCTTACTTCAATTATACTTTTCTTGGAGTCGTATTAATCAGTTATGCTACAATTGGACAATCTATATATGTGTATATATGAGAAAAAGAGGGGTTATTAGCGTTGTAAAGTTTCGTGCAAAATCTATAAGCAAAAAAAAAAGAAAAGGAAAAAAAAAAAAGGCCTAATATGAGAAATTTGATTATTACATTTACGATTTTTAATCTTGAAAATTACCATGACACTTAATAAGGTCTAAAAGACTCATACCTACATTACACACACCTAAGCAAACTAAGACAACTCAAAACAATGAACAAATAAATATAATTATTCCTATAGTTACATATTAGATATTTTGGATGGATTCATAATACTTTCCTATGATACATTAGTTTATATATAAATTTTATAATAATGAATTAGAATTAGAGAAGACTTTTATATTTACAAGTCTAGTGTATTATGATATTAATGGTATGTTTTACTACCTCTTTATAAGAATCAAAGCTCTCTATAAGATCTCATTCATTATAAAGATCAAAGATGCATAACTCTATTTATTAAAGAGATGGCCAAATATAACGATGATATCCTCAAAAAACATCATTACAATTCTATGTTTCATGATTCAACTTTAAACTCTTTTCAAATCCACTATTGTACTTAATAGTGACAGAATTGTCAAAAACAAAATCTCAACTACTTATATTTTATCTCCCTTTTCTATAACTTTTTGTTACTTCAATTATACTTTTCTTGGAGTCGTATTAATCAGTTATGCTACAATTGGACAATCTATATATGTGTATATATGAGAAAAAGAGGGGTTATTAGCGTTGTAAAGTTTCGTGCAAAATCTATAAGCAAAAAAAAAAGAAAAGGAAAAAAAAAAAAAAAGAAAAAGACAAAAGAGGGAGGTTATACGCGTTATAAAGATTCTTGCAAAATGCATAAGCCTCCAAAGTAACACAAAAACAAAAACTTTCAAACTATTATCCATCAACGAAATTGATTATACAAAGCAATAGGGATCCTGGTGGGCATCGAGCTCTTTCACAACCCCAGGAAAGGCGCCCAACCTCAGACTGTAATAAACATTCCTCTTCCACCCTCTAGCAGCCATCTTCTCGACCTCCCTCACTGCCACCTCCAACGTCCATGTTGGGTCCTCACAAACACCTTCCAAAATCCCTCTCTCCATAGCCATCTATGCACTCAGCTTACACACACCCAGCACTACGTCACGTAGGGTGGTGGGTTATAGTTTGCTACGTATAATCATCATGAGGCTCTTGGGAAGGTGCATACCGTAGTTAAGCTCACTTATGTACAACACTGACCGCCCCTACGTCATGAAGAGATAATCATGTGCCAGAGTGAAGATGAATCCTCCTGCCACTATGTGGCCGCAGATGGCCACCAAGGTGGAGATGCCCAGCCTCATGAAAGCCACCTATAGATTCTCAAATTTGTCCCTGATTATGTCGAGCTAAGTGTTAGGGTCCTCTGCTATCCATCGTAGGTCAAGGCCATTAGAGAAGTATTTCCCATGGCTAGTTATGACCAGGGCCGCCGTGTTGAGGGTGTCAGAAAGGGCATCAAGCGTGGTGGGATTGAAGGTGTGATCATTATCTCCGACCAACATCAGGATGTATACATCGGCTCACTTCTCCAAGCTGCACATAGTCACTGCCTGATTCTGTACCTAACCGTAAACCCAAAAAAAATTAAATTTCTTCAGTCAATTTTACGTGCAATTCTAAAGAAATGCATACGAGGCATGGCAACTAATAGACGTAGAGCCATGGAGAGAACAATTGTAGTTAGTCAATTATTAGTGAAGACCGGTTATTCTAGGATGACACTGGGTAATTTACCCACCAATCCAGATTTGTTCAGTATTTGTGGTTGGTGGTGACTATCGCTTAATGTTTGTTGTGATCTTGTAGTGTTGATGTCACCACTCTTCTAGTTTAATTATGCTTTTGATTATTTTTTGACTTGATAATATATTTTGATTGAAGTTTTAGAATGTGCTTTCATATTACTTTTATTTTGAAAAAATATAATATATTTTTAAAATCACATGTTTCAATTAATAAAAATAGATATCATTGCAAACTCGTGAAGGTATAGAAACGTAATACTTATATTTGTAAATATTTTGGAAGTATCGATTTTTATACAAATATTATTTTAGTTCATACCAAAAATAATAAAACAATTTAGCATCTACAAGTAGTTCAAGTTTAGGTTATCAATAACGCTTTCGTGATGGTTTGTTGAAGAAAAATGGTCATTAAAATAGTGCTTATCCTCTGCACGCGATGTGTTAAGCCACCTCGTAGGCTTAATTCTTTTGATTTATGGTTTGGATCACACTTATTCTTTTTGACTTTGATGGAAGGATTGATTTATTTTTATTTAATAATTTTGTTTGTGGTGATTTTGAAGCTTATTCATTATGGTATAATAATTTTATAATAATTATTGGATGGTGGAATATTTTAATATAGTGAGTGTGTTTATTTTTAAATTTAATATTAGATTTCACATTTATTTAATTGTTATCTTTTTTTGGATAATTTTATCAAAATATTGTAAAATTTGATCATATCATGGAGTTTGAAGCCCCTTTATTTTTATAAAAAGATTATTTTGAACTTGACACATTGATATAGTTAGACTTACATGATTTATCATCAACCAATAAAATATTTGTACAAAAAATAATAATAAATAATTGTGATGCATAAAAAATTTAAAATAAAAACTTTAAAATTGATATCTGTCAACAATATATATCTGTACTATCTATAATAATTATAGTTTACATTCTTATTAATCCAATAATTTTTTTTAAAAATGTTTTCTGTAAGTCAAAAGTTTGATTTTTATTTATTGAAAGTTTGATTTTACATGTATTACGTGTACAAAATATTTATTTCGCTTAGTGTCAAAGTCTGAGGGGCATCCATTCTATCAATTTCGTTCGGGACATGATCTTGGTCTCATCTTTTTTTGGTATCTCTTGGGATTTGTACTTTGGTGGATGGCTAGGCAACACTTTTTACACCATCATCCCCACCGTTGGACTAAAACCCTCTTAATATGACTATCAATTTAAAGATTCCTATCTTAGATTTGTTAGATATTATATTGATAAATGACTTGATTATTTTATTAGAAAAAACTTCATTGAATAGTGATAGATTGTCTCAATCTAGCTACATCAATGTATCAAGTTCGAAAAATATTTTTTCAAAAATAAAATGGGTTGAAAATTCCACCATATGTACTTATACATTACAATTTTTTTACTTGACTTTTCAAAAAAAAAAAAACTTCAATATTACAATGAAATAGACATTAAATTTAAAGTGGTCATTAATTATTAACAACTAATTAAAATTTCACTTCACCTCCACCACCACCATCGACTACCATTATAAAACACTATCAACATAATTAAAAACTTAGAATATAATTTTATTTTTAATTATTTAACATGTAGTGAAACATATATGCCTTATTTTTATGGACATATTATTTAAATCTTTTAATGGGTTAAAATCTAACATAAGTTGGTTGTGTAGATTGATCAACGATCGTCGATGAGATTTTACTATCTAGAATTTAATGGTAGGGTCCCATGGAGAGGGTTGCTTCTCCTAAATCAACTCCGTAGTAGGTCCCATGAATATCTCCCAGTTACCTACATGAATCAATGGAATCTTCCACAATTTTTAGGGAACTCTAAAATTTCTAGGGAATGATTTATGTGGCATGAGAAAAGGGTGGGGGGTGTATCTATCTTGCACTCATCTAATTTTTTTGTTGGCACTTGAAAATATATTGTTGGATTAATTAATTTAGGTGGGAATGTATTTGGAAGGAAAATCATCTATATTTTATAGAATCCTACGATTAAAAGTTCACTATAATTTTCTGAGTGCATCAATGTCAAGCATGCTGCTCACTGGTACGTGCAGATTGCCCTTCCATTTTTAAATTGTTTGTTTCTTTTTTTTTAATTCTCTATTTATATATCTGACTTAGTTTTCAATTTATTTTTGGAGATGTTTAAAGGTGTACAGGGAAGTGTGAAGCTCTCAGATCTATCCGACTGGGAAGTGCACAACAAGTAAATAATGCATGCTCAATACTATCTGATCCATCATACTTGGACACATACTCAAGAGTTGATATTGTTCAATACAATGTTGTGTCTTGGGTGGCAACTATTATAAAATAATACTTGTGAATGTATGAAAGAATTAAAACCTAAAAATAAAACATAGATCTTAAAAATAAAAATAAAAAAGAGAGAAAAGCTAAAGCTTAAATTAACCCTTAGGTTTTAACCGGACCATAATTTATACATGTTTTAAACTTTGTCCCAGTGACCTAAGGGGTACAATACTATATTAGTTTCTGAGCAACACTAACAATCCAAAAGGAAATTAAATACTCAACAAAGGTGGTTGTTGCCAAAAAAAGGCGCAATAGAAGACTAAGAAATCATTTTGAACATCTTCCTGAAGAAATGCTTGTTATATTTTTGTATTTATTTTTATTAAGATTTGAACTTTGGATCTTCAATCTAAACTACTTAATTATTTTATTTTATATTTTTATTTTTTTTCTTATTTTTTTTTGTTTGAAAGGTACTTCGTCTTATCATTTTATTACTCTATTATAGTTATTATTATATATTAATAATTAATTTTATTTTGTTTTTAATCGTTATAATGGAAAGAGTTATAATTTAATTGGTATAATAATATTAAAATATATTAAGAAATATAAATTGTTTAGTTATAATTAATTTAGCTGAATTAATATCATTCAATTAAAAAAAAAATATAATTATTCATACAATTGATGTCCCTTAATTTATTTGAGTAAAAATATTTATCGTTTTATTATTATTATTATTATTATAATAGTAGTAATACATGATAAATATTATAGTGTGAGCACAATTCCTCTATATATATAATAATACCAATAAAAAAGGTGAATAAAATTTATTCTCACATTAGTCTAATATCTTATTTATATATATTATTAATATTAAAATATTTTTAATTATTTGTTTTCAAATTTTTTTAATACTTTCTGTCTTTAATTTTAAGATTAATACTTATTGAAATGAGACAAAAAATAACAAATACCAACTACATGCCTAAAAAAATTGTGTACCGGTTCAATGATTTCATCAGAAATTAGAGCTACCTAGTTCAATTACTGATGGTGATGAAAAATCCCAAATTCCTTGAATAAACTAAGAACCCAATTCAAGCTTGCATTCAAGGTCAAATTCCTTGATCAATCCAATTTGAACTAGAAAATGAACAAATACTTTTATCAATCCAATTTGATCTGTTTCCTCCTAAATCTCACATGCAAACCAAGTGGTCATCCATTATTCTGATCATTTTAGGGAGAACTTCATCCACACACACGAGGCAATACATCAAACTGTCACGACCCAGCCATTTGATACATTTATATAACTGACTAATACGTCTCTAGAACATGTTTTATTAGTTTCTAGATGATATTTTGTCTCACTATTGTAGATTCGATAGATTCAGATACTCTGATTACCTCACCTACAGTTTCTGGTGATGATCATGTTTATATTAAATGCTATGCTTAATTCATTATTGTATTTAATATTTTATTCAGTTTCGAATTATATATATATTAATTCATTGTTTAGATGTTACTGATACTGAATTCGGTGCTTGCAGGAACAGATCAATGAGCTAAGCTGGGTGGCGAGTCAGACGCATTCCGACAATTATAAACTGAATTTTGATTCTAAGCCATTGGACAACTTAGGATAAAGTCATATGTCTATTTCTATTGCATAAGCAATGAAATAAGAGTGCTCTTTTAAGCATATGAACAATAGTCTTAATATATTCCTATGTTAAAGTCCATAACCAACTTGATTGAAGTTTATTTTATTCGATTAAATGATTTGGGGTTTTATGATAAGGTTGTGGAACCTCATAATGAATCCAGAAATCATCTTATCGACTTAACCACTTTTGAATGTTGACAAACGTCTTTCAATTCTGTTTAAGTTTTCTTTATAATCTTGTTGAGAAAAAATTGGGGTATGATTCAATGGCGAGTCAAGCAGATTTTATTTTGGCTCTTTATTTTTTTACGAACATTAACCGTTATATTTAAATGGTTGTGGTCAGATTTTGGTGACATATGGGATTATTGTCTTAATATGATTAATTGGTAGCAGAATAAGTCATCCTTCAGCTATTTATTTTATTTGGATTTCATTTAACAGTCCTTTTATTCACTTTAAATTTGTTCATTCACTCAAAATTGAGAACGCTACGTAAAAACATCATAGAATCATAATTTATAGCTGAATGCCAAGCCAATAACTGGATTAAATTAATGGTGAAGTTTGAAGAATGGTTTGGAATCAGATTTTGAATACAAATCCTTTTCCATGACTATTCCTATACACCTAATGATAGTTATTTCTGCTGTCTAAATCATATGTGCTTCATGTTTTTCTATTGACATCTTGTCGTATATTTTCCTATCTTTATTGTTTTGGCTATGTTGTCTAATGGCTTGGAAATACCTATCTGCTCATAATCCCTTCCTCCAATCGGTTGCCAAAACCCGCCATCCAACTGATGGATGGGGTGGTGAGGGCTACCAATGGAGGGCTCATAGGGCTGGTTGGATGGGTCTAACCTCTTGTTGCTGAGTACGTGTTGTATAAAAGTAGGTGTTTTGGTCATGGGCCTAGTCATACGCTTACCTAGTTGTCCGATTAGATTTAAGCTTATTCTAATGGGGTGCAAGGCTTGATTAATCCTATGGCGCTCAAAATTTAGCACTCAACTGCACTGGGATCATTTTACACACCTGAAAAGTAGTGGAGAAGGGACCGGATCTGTGTTGGGCTAGTTGTGCCATGGCGCAACTCTATTCTTCAAGGGCTTGATTAGTGCAACAATGATTGTACATTCATGGGTGCAAGCCTTTGGGGAACCTTAGCGTAGTAGTATTCAGGTGCTTGAGGGGAAACATGGTATCTAGATAGGGGACTTAAACATAGGTCTACACTTAGTCATCGATATCATTATGGGGTGCATGGTCTTACCCACAGAGCTTTTTCTATATCAGGTGTGAGGTTCATCATTAGCTACAGGCATGCCATGAATGAGTCAGGTTAGAAGCCTGTGAGAACTCAATATGTATTCTATAAACTTAAAGCATTTAATCTAATAAATATTCACATAAAGTATTCTTCATTAACAAAGATTAACAACAATACATAAGTCCATATAACTAAGCATAAGATCGACTTAAATTACAAAAGGCCTAAAGGCTCATAGGCGAGCTTGGGCATTATAGAGGGAAACATCAAAAGCATCCCGAACTACGTCTATCTCTAATAGTGACCATCTAGAGTCAATTCACCAAAGCTTCACTACCCTAGTTCATCTCTCTTCTCTAACTAAACTTGGCTTCCATTTATAGAGCTTTAGAGCCTCTTCGATTCATAGGGAATGGAGCACATCGATCGCTGAGCTGGTGCTAGAGGTACACATCTCACCACCTCCACTACACTTGTCTTTAATAAGTAATCGCTATCTCGTGCACCTATTTACCAATGCTAATTATTTCAAAAGGATACACTTATCTATAATTAGCTATCACTATCCTGTGTGCCCACTTCCCAATGCCGATGGATTCAAAAAAGAGTTGTCATTCCCCTGCTAGTTAGTGTCGCTAGATGACAAAACAACAATCATCCGTCATGATTGCCTTACGCCTAGGTGTTCACTAAGTTGGTATCGATCTACTACTTAGCTCAAAAAGGGGCCCAACATTACCCCATATAAAAATGCTAGTCCACCCTTGGACTAGACTTCTAGTGCCTTAGCTATGTAAAACTTAGACACGCTCTGCTGTAGTTCTATGTTGAAGTCCTCAAAGCCTTGAATTATGAGCTTGATTTTTTCAATGGTGACATCGATATTCATAGAGGCAACCTTGAGCATAACCACATCAGTGTTATCTAATTCTTTTCTAAAGGCCTCTAGCCTTTCCTTTGCTTTTATGACCTCACCATCTAGGATGGCTCCTTGCTCGTTTGCCTTTATCTGAAAGGTGTGAAAGAGTTATTTCAGGTCTTGCTCCTTGGTTTTTAGTTGGGTGCTCAAAGTATTAATCTGCACCATAATCTACATGTGCTCAACCCTACTAATAGTAACTACTTATTTTATCAACACATCCTTCTCCCCTTTTGCCTTTGGACGTGCACATCGATGATTGATGCCTAGGTGGAGAAGTTGCAAAAGATAACATCAGTAGCTTCTACACCCTCTTCCAACTTTAAAAGGAGGTGTTCTACCTCATCGAGCTCCTTGTTAAACTCTTTTTAGATGGTGTCATAAGGGTCTTCATCCTCTTTTGGTACCATCTTCATTCGTGGGAGCATTTGCTCCACCAACATGCACACCCTATCTACCTCTAAAAGTTTACAAGTGTTAATACCTTCTAAAAGGGATGGCTCTACTTCTACCACATGCTTGACCAAATTCTTGAGCTTGAGCAACCTGACATCAATCTCTTCCTCTACCTTCAGTGATATATTCTTCCATTTTGTGGTGTAATCATCATTAGCAATGTTCTTGTGGACTATTTCGAAGGCCATTTTAAGGAAAGTGTTAGCCGACCTTACTGGGTTTATATTGTGGGGGTTGACAAGTTGGTAGTCGTGCCCCTCCTTTGGTTTTTCAGTGTTTTGGATTGATTTCATCAGCACCTTAAAGTGAGGATTATCCATGTAGGCATCAAGTGCAAATAACACTTGATGGCACATCAATGTAATGGTAGATCTAGGGGGCATGTACTCTAACATGTAAAAATCCTCATCCTAGGTGTATCCATTCTATGCCTTTTCTCTATAACTCAAGTCATATTCTTCTTTTTCGATGGTCAGTTCCATCTGCTCTTACTCCTATTTACTGGTGCTAGTGCTTTCTTCAGTGCCTTCTTCTTCTTCTTCTTTCTCCTATAGGGGTTCGTCTTCTTCAAAATTTTCCCCTTCATGCGCTTCTTCCTGATTTATGTTAGCTTTGCCATCCTATTTATGTAGGGGTTCTTTTTTGGACTTGTCCCCTTTGTCTTTTTTTCCTTTCTGTGGCTCTCAATGTGAACCTCTTTAGGTTCCTTATCGGCTTTAGTGTATTCTTCCCTTACACTCTCTATTTGTTCTTTTAAGGTGCCATCATCACCTTGTTTATCTCCAGACGCCCCTTTAGTACTAGGGTACACCATTTTGTAGCTTCCTCTACTAATTTGGTTTGGGTGATAGATTCCTCTTCTGACGCTTTTTCTCCCATAGGTTCTGCACTAGTGGGAACCTTCTCTTCTTTCACCTTTTTGGTCCTTTCCTTCTAGGCCACCTTCTTTTCAGCTTTCATATTCTCAGTCTGTGCCTTGCATTTTTCTTCTTATGATTTTAACTCCTTATCCTTGACTCTCTCACTTCCTTTCTTTGTCATGCTGGCCTTCCTCTTTTCTTCTCTACCTCCTAAGCCTTCTTAATATCTACATCATTGAGGCCAAACTTCCTTTGGATTTCCAATGTATGGCAACTCATAAAGCTGAGTTATGATAGAGGATATCAATCTATCTTAGATTGAGACATCAAATAATGTTATGCCCTACCCTATTTTTTTTCCTGTATCAACTATCCAATCTAGTGCTACATATTGCACATGGATCGAGGTATGGTGGTTGTACTCCTTCAACTGACAGGTGTGCATAAAAGAATTCTAGTGTTCCCCTATTAAGACTTATAGGGGAAATTGCATCACTTGGTAAGATACATTCATTATCACCTTGATGTCAACTTTTACAATGTTGACTCCTTCCATTGGTGACGTTGCTATCTTTGCAGTGGTCACTTTTGCTACTATACAGAACTGCTTTAGATCTTGTTGCTAGGGACTTGATTCTTTATGTTTTATTCCCATATTGAATCTATTGGTATTAAAATGTATTAGGTTTAGTTTGCTAAAGCCTCAAATGGTTATTGGTGCTTCATAGTTGTGAGATCTATGACTGTACCTTTAGCCTTCAAGCTTCACAAGCCATTAATGGTGGCCTAAGTGTCAACTCTCTTCTCTGTTGACTGGTTCTTGTAGAAATTTCTCCTCACACCTCACTACACCAGTCTCAAAATGAACTTAATTTCTCCTTCATAGTCATTCACTTTTGGTGCATGTAGGTGATCAAATTCTCACTCTGGTAGGGTTTTTATGCTTCAACTCTTTAGTTCACCTATTTTTGCTCTAGTTTGCTCTAGTCTCAAGTTTGCACAAAGTTTGTAACTAAAACAAATATACCACTTGATATTTTATACCCTACTTCCATCTACCATCTTCAATACAGGTGCTTTAAATGTGTGGTAGTGTCTAGATTTATTAAACAATGCAAGATTCCATGAAATCCATAAAAATCCTCTACCACCAACACATTTAATGCAAATTTTTATGCCTCCAATGTCACCTCATTCAATGATCCTAATGGTATTTTAGTGAAGTGGAATGTAATTCAAACAGTCACTTCCAACTCAAATTTAGGTGGATGCCAGCTATCTTTGACGATTTTCCTTGTATGCTTTTATTCACATGGTGCAACCTTCACCTTTCTTGTGGCAAATTGAGTGCAACACCTCACATGCATGCAATTTATCCTCCTCGATTCCACCCTCTCTTCTTGTTGTGCTTCTATTTCTAGCACACTTTTTAATCTTGGTCAATTTTTTATGCTTCATCTTGCCTTGGTATATCCTACCCCATACAAATACATTACACTAGCCCTCCAATGCTTGATTCTCATCTTCTGGTTCTCTTACACATGATTATGTTGTGCTCTTCACTTTCTCTCTTATGTACAACCATGTTGTGTGTCTTCACTTCCTTTCTTGTGCATGATCATGTTGTGTATCTTCATCATATGGATCTTATTTCTTCTTAGGTTGACAACCTCCTCATGCCCACCACTTAGATGTCTAGCCTTAGGTGCCTTAAAAAGTGTAAGGGCTCAACTCATCTAGTTGGAATTATGTGTGAAAGGCTAAACAAAATTATGCCCGGGGGCTTGAAAGTGCCCTACATCTAGGATCTGACACACAAGGGTCTATTGTGATCTCTTTGTCTGAAGCTAGAAATCCTCACTTGTTAAGAAACTAGGTGTCTAGCCTTAGGCACTTTAGGAAGTACAAGGGCTCGACTCACCCTATTAAAATTATGAGTGAAGTGTTAGTATATTTTCTCGGTGGGCTTCAAAACATCACTTCTTCATTATTTACACTACTGTCCAAAGAAAAAACAAAATAAAAGGAACTATTTGGCTTACACCAAACATTATTTTGGTCATCTTAGCTCAAACTAACTAGTGAGCAAGAAGTTGGTGTTCTCATGGTACAAGCACCTTCCTATTTCTGATCTGGCTTCATCCTATTTCCATTGCAATACACACAAAGAATTTTCCTTGTAAACATCCACAACTTACATGCGCCTGTCTCTAATATGTGGTGGATGATATAGGGGCCCATCTACCTTATTTGTAGTTTGCCTAGGTGTATGATATACTTGGAGTCATAGATTAAAATGAATGTTCCTTTTGTTATCACTTTGTGCTTTATATGCTTGTCATGCTATAGCTTCTGGCATGCCATTTCTATCTATTGGCTACACTTTGCTTGGTCATACATCTCATCTAAGTGCACCAAGGCCTCCAAACTTATATTTAGTGACTCTTAGTCATCTAATTGACCAATGCACATAATGTACAATGATGGTACCAATAACTTCATTAGCAATATCACCTTAGTACCAAACACTAGTTGAGATGGTGTAGCCTTGTTCAGGCACTTGTAGGTTGTGTGATATGCCCACAACAAAACACTCAATCATCCCAATCCTTTTTACCAACTTCACATATATTTTTGAAGCATATCCTTAGGATATTGTTGAATGCCTCAATTGTGGCATTTGTTTGTGGATGATAAGGGGTAATTTTGTGGTTCACCACCATATACTTGATCAATAGGATGCAAATCATTTTGTTGATAAAGTGAGTGCCCCTATTTCTAGTCAGACTGAGCGCGCACTCATATCAACTTATTATATTTTCCTACAGAAACATGTAAATGTGGTGGAAATGCAATCTTTTGTCAGCATGACCTCGACCCACATGGTGAAGTAATCCATAGCCACTAGAATATACCTTACAGTTATAGGTCATGCTACGGGACTTATCGACCCAAAAACATTAATGGCCCGTTTCTCAAATGCTGCCTGTGCAAGAATGAGGATAAGGGGCATCTCATCTTGATGGTTGGGCATCCATGTACATTTTCATATGTCACCTACCTTGGCATAATCCTTTGCATCTTAGAATAGGTTTAACCACCACAAGCTTGACTGTAACACTTTTTGTACCATGGCATTTCTATCACAATTTCCTCTACTATGACTTCATGTACCTCTAATAAGATGGAGTCTCTTTCATGCTTTAGGACACATCAGTGCAACACTTCATCTCTACTTAGTTTATACATTTCTTTGTTAATGAGCTGAAAGGGGGCAGTGTGAATTGATAGCTATTTCTTTTCCTTATTTGTCATAGTCTGGGGTGAAACTCTAGACATTAGAAATGAAGTGATCTCTACCGAATCCTTGGGGACACATTAGAATTCAAAAAGTTATGCATTTGGCATGTCATCCTTAATAGGCACCATTGCATCACCAGAATTGATGTAGGATAAATGGTTTGGCCCCAAGTTCTACTTTTCAGGCTTAACAACAATGAAGAATTGGAACTCTTGGAATAGAACTATCCATCTGCATATGTGCCCATGTAAAACAAGATTGTTCACAAGGTACTTGAGTACCTCATGATAAATGAAAAAGATGAATGGGGTTTCTAACAAATATTGTCTAAATGTTTGCATGGCATAGACCATGGTGAGCGCTTCATGCTTTGTCATGTAATTATAATCTGCTGGAGTCAACTTTCTACTGGCAAAGGAGATATGATGATCTATCTTACCTTCATTGAGTTACTCCAAGATGGAACCAATCATAGAGCCAAAAGCATCGACATGGACATGAAAAGATGTTATCTAGTTGAGGAAATGTAGAATAGGTACGCTAGCTAATCTAAACTTTAGGGTCTCAATGGCATCCTCTTGCACTCCACCCTAGTAGAATGGGCCATCCTTGCACAAGATCTTTTCTAGTTATGCCACAATCTATGCATAGCTCCTTATGAATTTTATATAATATCTATAGTAGCCAAGAAATAAATGAATATATTTCTATGTATAAGGAGTTTGAAGCTAAATGATGATGATGATCTTTGTTGGATGAATGAGTAAACCATCCTTATAGATGATGTACCTAAGCAGGGTTACAAATGATGTTGTGAAGATACACTTTTTTAGGTTTAGGTATATCTGAAGTTGCGTACACCTTTCAAACATTAGGCATAGGTTATCACAATGGTCCTTGATGAGGCCATACACTATCTAATCATCTAGATAAACTTGAAGGAACATGTGGATGAAGTCTTTGAACGCAATGATCACCACTTTAGAGAACATATCCAATACATTCTTAAATGCAAAGATTGTTTTGGGATTTCCCTCCTCAATTTGGACTTGTTGGTAGTTAGATAACCCATTAGTAAAGGTGTAGATTTCACAACCTATGATGCCTTCCAGGACTTCATTAATGAATGGAGTCAGGAAGGGGTCATTGACATAACTTGTGTTTAACATTCTGTATTTGACATAAATGTGAATGTGCCCATCCTTATTGATGCTTATTACTATTTGGCTCACCCACTCAGACTCCTACACAAGGTAAATGACCTCTATGGATAGCATTGCATCGATCTCTATTTTGACCTTGGTGTAGAGGTTGAGATTCATCTTATAGGGGCACTTTTTGATCAGTCTTGTAACATCGATTACATTTATTCTCATCTTCCCAAGGTATGGGTATGTGCCCTTCATATCTTGATAAGTTCTGGGGAACAAGTCTTAGAATTCCTTCTAGAGGTTTATGATGTGTGTCAGCTCTGCATCCTACCAATAGGCACCTAGAGTAGCCATCTTCAGATCTCTTTCTATGATGACGTCCACTTTAATGGTCTTTAGTGGTGTACGATATGGTTCATTATTCTCTTGGTGTGAGTCCTCAACTTGCTAATTTCCCTCAGTTATCTCTATGAAAAGACGAGTGGGGTCTTCTTCGTTAGGATTGCTATCATCTATTTGATGCATGATCTTTCTTCTAGTGATCAATGTTTTTCAGTATTGCTCCTAAGTTTCATCATCTTCTTTGCTTGAGTTGATATTAAGTTTATATTCCTATAATAAATTTAAGAGCACCAATGCTTTTTCCCTGAGCATATTTTTTAGGTACTCTTCGAGGATGGTAATGTCCTCGAACACTGCCCTTTGAATTACTTGTAGTGCTTTGACCAACTCCAAGTTCTATGAGGAAAAGGATAAGGTTTGCATAAGCTTATCCTTAAGGGCCTCCAAATTTGTTCTCTCTAAATGCAACTCATTAACCATGTACCATACTCATGACCATGTCTTTAAAGTCCTATAAAATGTGTATACCCATAATTTATTTGGGGTAGTCATGCTATAGTTAGTCTATGTCTCTTCATATAGGCACACATGTGATACAAGGTCAGAGTCACCAGAGTGTTGAGATATACAAGTTCTCATTACTCTTCTTGAATCTAGTGCAAATGACCTCTTTAACGTCTGGCTAGGTTGGCAAGTTAGACCTTTGCATTGCCCACCAACGTGAAACAATGATTCTCAAGGTATACACTAGTGTGCCCATTCTGTTTATCTCTTTGTGGAGCCATGCTTGAAGGTCATGGACATACCTTTCCACTAGGTTTATCCCTTCAAATTTTGGGAATGCAACAAGCTTGACCTTACTCAAGTGGAGTACCCTCTTTCCTTTCTCTTTGTGATGCGGGCCCATCAATTTAGATCATGACCAAACTAGACCTAGCCAGTCTTCATAGCCTTTCAACCCATTGGTTGTAAGCGACATCAGTGGTGTCTGAGACTGGCTATCCATCCTCCCAAGAAAGCACTCCTTGATCAGAAGGATGGATATTCTCATCTCCTTGTGCCGTGATGTTATATATATGATTGATATCATCCTACAGATCAATGATCTCCACATAGGGGGTCCTCAGTTACTTGAAAGGTGGATCACTACCCTTTCTTTTCCATTTTTGAAGGTCATATATCACTTCTTGAAGTACATATCTGCATTATTGGAATAGTACAAAGGCCTTCCTAGAAGCACTAGATAGTAATCCTATTCAACCAACTCAAAAACCTTGAAGTCAACATGGAATTCAATGCCCATAATATCTAAATGGTGCCCTTCAGAATTCTGATTGACTATGCTCGGGTCTTGTTGGCCATGAAGATTACATGAGGATAAGGCCTCAAGGATGGCTGACCCATTTTCTCCCATACATTCTTGGTTAGGATATTGACCTCAGCATCAGTAATGATCAACATCTCATAGACGGACCATCCATCGATGGTGGTATTCACCAGGAGCTCTTGGTCATACTCTGTGTTTTGTGTATCCCTTACTTCATGCACCCACTCCATATGTGGTACAACAAATTCAAATATGTGGGGCTCAAAAAATTCAACTGGATTTATCCTTGCATTATCTAAAAGTAAATTTTTTAGTAGGGGAAGAATCCCTTCCATTTGTAGGAAGTGCAGGATCTCTATCAGCTCCTATACTTCAACCTCCTAGCTATCTTAATTTTTCCATGAGGTAGTATCCAGTGCTTCTAGATCTCTGGCTAGCTAGTGTTCTCCCTAAAATTTTTGTATTATGCACATGGCTTATTTTAGGACATATTTTTGATGCATAGGGTCAGGGTAGGGAAATTGTTTTACCTTAGGACATGTTACACACTTGGTGCAACTTGGTTCACCATATTCTAGGTGTAGCTCTTATGTTGGTGCGATTGGCAGCTAAGTGGTGAACCCACTTAGTGTGGTTTCCTATAATTTGATTGACTTTGTACATAATGGATTGGCCTTTAGAGCCCATTTAATATATTTAGGCTCATGCCTGATCATCCATGCACCCCTATCGGCACCTAGTTTGCCTTAGGTCATATTTTTGTATAAGTTGAGGCATTCTTTGATCGCATAAAGTCTTTAAAAATACCCATACATTGGATGCATCAGGTATTCTTGCTAGTAGTGCTTGATCGACTTGCACTTGTAACATGATCATGGTCAGAATCTTCCTCCACCTCATTCTCTGGCACTTCTTTAGTTCCCATAGCCAATGTTCTATTGAGCATAACCCTCATTTCTTTGGTTTGCCTACCCTCTAACTATTATAGTTACTTTTTGTGCACCTCTATCCATGTTCTGATGCATCTCATTAATTACTCAATAGTCAACTATGTTGTGAGTTTAGGCATCACATAAATTACAATAGATGGTTGTGATGACTTGACTGGTGCATTCCAATAAAGGGTAGTTATGAACATCATGAACCTCATGAAAAACTTCATAGTTGAGAAGTAGTGTGCACACATTCCTCTGAGGGAAGTTGTTTCTATTATGACCCTCCATCTCTTAATTAGTGCAACATAACCTGATTTGAGGTCTTATGATGAACTAGCAGTCAACTTCTATAGTTGGGAGGCCATAGATGTAATTTGTGCCTCTATGAAGGGGCTGATTCCTATATTAGTGATCCTAACCATCTTGGCTCTAAGCATAGATTCAAGCACTTCTCGAGGGTCTATGAATGTTTATATGGATAAAACCCTTAAAAAAGGTACTGACAATACTCCAATGAACCATTGCACATGCTTAAAGGGGTGAATATCTTAAGGGAACTTGGAAAGGAGTGTCTTGAATATAGAATCGTATAAGTGCATGCTCTTTGATAATCCCTAGTTGATCTCCTTGAGCACGAAGATGCTCTACTGCTCAAACTCAGGTATATCAAACTCCTTTAAGAAGGCTCCCTTTAGGGTATTATAATCAATCATATCTTTGCTAGGATCAAACTTCTTATACCAAGTATGGGCATGATCAATCAAGGTTGTTACAAACTAGGTTGTCTTGCACTCAAACTAGGTTATTCCCCAAGTGTGCCATTATAATTCACACTTGAGTACATACTCTATAACATTTACCATGTATCGATACTCAGGCAGGTGTATGGCCATCTCATAATAAATCTAGGGTTGGGGAGAATTTGGTGCCTAGGGTGCTTGTCCTCTTGGTACTTATCCTGGCATTGGTTTTCTAAGGCCTCTAGCCACTAGGCCAGACACTGGTCCTATGGTTAATGATGACACCACAAAAGATGATAATGTTGTATTATCAACTAAAAGTATAGGGTCACTTTCTACGTGCTATTGCCCAAGATGTACAATTGACATTAGTTAAACTAAGGTGCTTATGATCACATTTTATTTAGTCAAGATATAACCTCAAAGTCTATATGTATCTTCACTTACCTCTATTTAAGGGATAACTTGTTCAATCACAAAATTCTTGTCCAAATCTACAAACTGATCAAAGTCTACATCGATAACAAGGTGAGTTGTCAATATTCTATCTTCTTATTTGGGATCCAATGCATGAGTTTGTGCTATAGGTTCAAAGGGGGTAGGTGCATACATGTCTCCAATGGTCAAAATTTTAAGGACCCTGAGCATTCACCTGTCAACTATGGATCTTGTTCCAAGGCTTCAAGGGCTCTTTCATTTGGGTATGACCACCATTCAAAAGATCCTTCCCCATGCCCTTCTTGCTCGCTATGGGTCCTCTTCACACTTCTAGGTTCTGGATCTTCTATTAGTCTATGCCTCTTCTTGTTATAAGACTATCACCTAAGCTATTAGTTATTAAATCTACTCATACCCTTTCATTATGCCTAACATACATGTCCCCTTCTTCCCTTTTACACTAATCATACATGCGAGGACTTTATCCCTCCATCCTTACTATTTTGAAGTCATAATCCACCATCAAGCTATTGAGTTTAGTGTTGAGTTATTTCACAAATGTGCCTCTGGGATAGTGCAAGAATTGGTATTCTAATTCTTTAGGGTAGGATAACATCGAAATCATGAACTTAAGCTTGCATTTATTTAACATCCCTTACCAGCATTTATCTATGGATCTAGTCTAGGTGGCATCTAAGTTCTCAAGCATCTCTAGGAACTCTTTCATCCACTCAAGGCACTATCCATAGCTTCAACTTCTGTGGGTCACATAAGTATCCAACTAGTGGTACACTTGATCTAGTAGTTCAGAAAAGAAAACCTTGTACAAGGCATCATACAAGTGGTTCTAGACTCACTTCCTTGGGTTCTACCCTCTCTAAGTTGGATGCCTCATCAAAAATTTGTCTTATACTCATTCCATATAGGTCTTGATGTTATTGAGGGAGAGTTAGAGCATTATCCTAGTTCTCCATTGCAACAACAAAATTCAACAATCCTAGCAATGGAACCAAAATGTTGTATAAAAGTAAGTGCTTCAGTCATGGGCCCAATCATGCATTTACATATATATATATATATCTAATTAGATTTAGGCTTCTTATAATAGGGAAAAGGCCTTGACTAATCATATGGCACTTGATATTTAGCACTCGAATATGCTAGCATCACTTTATATAAGACACGAACCTTATGTTCTCACCCAAAACACAGTGTAGAAGGGACTAGGGTTTGTGTTGGTCTAGTTGTGCCATGGTGAAACTCTATTATTTAAGGGATTGGCTAGTGAAATAATGGTTGTACATTCATGGGCAAAAGCCTTTGGGGAACTTTGGCTTAGTATAATTCAATCATTTGAAGGACAACAAGGTATCTAGATAGGAGACTTAAACATAGGTCTATGCTTAGTCATCGATATCATTTCAGGGCATAGGGTCTTACCTATACTTAGATATTTTTATATATCAGGTATGGGGTTCATCATTAGCTACAAGCATGAAATGAATGAATCAGGTTAGAAGCTCATGAGAGCTCAATATGCATTCTATAAACTTAAATCATTTAATCAAGTAAAGCTTTGCACAAAGCATTCTTCATTAATAAAGCTTGACACAAATACATAAGTCTATAGCACTGAGCATAAGCTCAACTTAAACTTATAAAGACCCAAAGGATAACAAGTAAGCTTGGGTGTTATAAAGGGGAGAGTCAAAAGCATCCTGAACTACTTATATATCTAATGTTGACCATCTAGAATTAATTCACCAGAGCTTTGCTACTCCAGTTCATCTCTCTTCTCAAACTCAACTCAACTTCCTTTTATAGAGCTTTAGAGTGTCTTAGGTTCATGGGGAATGAAACACACCAATATCTAAGCTATTTTTGGAGGTACACATCCCATCACTTCTACTACACTTGTATTTAATGAGAAGTCGTTATCCTGTGCACCTGCTTCCCAATGATAATTATTTCAAAAGGAGATGCTTGTCTTTGATGAGCTATCATTGTCCCATGTGCCCACTTCCTAATGTTGATGGATTCAAAAAGGAATTGTTAGCCACCTACCAGCTGGTGCTGCTAGATGAATAAACAACAATCATCTCCCATGATTTCCTCATGCCTAGGTGTTCACTGAGTTAGCATGGATCCACTACTTAACTCAAAAAGGGGCCCAACGGTGCATCTTCTTTTATGGCATTTGGATATCAACATTGTAGCATACTTATTTTTAGTATCCGATGAATATTCATGGAGTAATTCAATGCTGTCCTAATGTTGTATTGGTCCCATTTTTTGAGTGAGAGGAAAAGGTTATAACATTTATTGATTTGAGAAAGGACCATGATGCATTTTTTGTGTGTAAAAATGTTAACTTGACTTCTTCTAGTATAAACAATTTGATATCTATTATATTAACAGTTGTAATTACTTTCATGTTATATTGAGGTACTTGGAATTTCTCATAGGAAATCATAGTTGAATTAACTATTATTCTTTAAGTTGATTTGTAATCATATTTTGAATCTCTGAACCTTGTTTGAATTAGCAATTGTAAATCAATATTTATAATCACTTTCATATAATCTTATAGATATGTTTTTGGTGAAAATGAAGTTATGCACAACCTTGTTTTTGGATGTTCATATATTATTGACTACCTTATAAATGTGTGATTGTACTCTTATTGGAAGTTGTATAATGATTATATGATAGTAGTTTTATATGTATGATTGTACTCTTATTGGAAGTTGTATAATGATTATATGATAGTAGTTTTATATCATTCTTGTTCTCATTTCCTATTTATAGTGCTATAAAGTTTTTATGACATATCATTGTAGGTAAGATGGTAAATATACCTTGGTTCATAAACATGTGTTAAGGGTTGTAAAGAGTATAACTTGGTTTTTAAATGACCATATACAACTAAGAAGGATGGTTTTCTTTATTCCCTTATGTTGCAGTCTTATTGTTTATATTGGTAATATCTTGCCATCTTAAACATAGTTTTGGAATAGCAATCGTATGGTTTATAGTATGAATAGTATGAGTGAGTAGTTAGTGTTTAGTCACTTATGATGTTGCTTCTAGAATATGCAATTGTTAGCAAAGGAAATGTGAATAGTACCAACAGTAATCTTGTGGATAATGTGTTAGGTTGTGGAGCTAAAATCTTCACCAGGATGCAAACAGGAGGAGGTTGCTCAGTGTGACAGCAACTGATGTCGGCAGCGCAACTGACGTCGGTCATATCTAGATACAGAGAAACCAACATCGATCAGGAGTCAACTGACATCGGTCACCTCCAGATAGACAGGGACTGACGTCGGTCACCTGTGCAGTTACAGAACTGCTTGTTGATGAACAGTTAGTTAACGAACCGGTTGTTTGCATGTAAAAGGCTAATTTTAGTCTTGGAGCTGTGAATCTAATTATTGTTTGCATGAGATCTATATAATAGACTCATGGGCTGTATTGTAAAGTGTGCTAGTTGAGAGAGCAAGGTTAGCTCCTTCAGAGTGAAGAGAGCAAGGTGTGCTCCTCCTAGTTCCACAGGGGTGCCGAGTGTGTATGATCAGATAGATCTGTGGGATAGCAAGATCTGGTAGAAGATCCACCGGGGTACTGGTTTGGAGAATCATAAGGACTTGGTGAGGCAAGGATAAGGGTTCTTCAGGGTGTAGAGAGATCTACATGGTAAGTAAGGTTGGTTGATCTGCAGGTGTGTGTGTGTGTGCGAGATCTAGGTTTACAGGTGTGCAAAACCAGGTTGGTCGATAGGTGTGCAAGACTAGGTTGATCTGCAGGTGGCAGTAGGATCAGGGAGATCAACAACATAATAGGTAGCAAGATCAGGGGAGACCTACTTGGAGTACGTTGTGTACTCGGACTTGAGTATGTGTGTATACTCGGTGGTACTGGCAGTAGTGATACTGACTGGTTGGAGGTGAACAACTCTGTGTTTGAGTTGTTTGTTGTGACCATGATTGAGAGAGAACTCTTGAAGAGATTTACTGTTTATGCCCTAGAGGTGTGGGAGCCCTAGAGGAGCGTGAAGAAGACTGTGGCATCTTATTCCTTTGTATTTCCTTCTATAAAGAGTATTAATACAATTGGGTATTGTCTCTCATATTCTGTGTTGTTTTTGAATTTTTATGTTACTTGTTACTTCTGGTTAATTTCCGCATTTAGTTGCTTATACAAAGGTAGTCAACTGTGCTCTTTATGAGCTGGGGATCCTGACAAGTGGTATCAGAGTGAGGTTAGGTTCACTAATAGGTGGTAAAGCTTGTTAAGTGTGTTGATTACAGGTCACTCTCAGGGGTTTTTGATTGAGTGGGAGTATAGCAATGGCAGAAGAAAGTATGGAGGAATTCAAAAGCAAGAATAATCAATTACGGTGTTATGGAAAGAAAGAGCAGGTAAAGAAAGATTGCTGGTTGGTAGCATATCAGCATGAAGGAAATAAAGTAACATGTTTTGTAGGTATTATTGCACTGGTTGCTCTTGTATGTTCCTTGGATAAAGTAGAATCTTGGTTTATAGATTCTGTTGCCTCTTTCCATGCAGCCCCAAATAGAGTATTTTTCCATATTAAGGTCCATGGAGACTTTGGAAAGATTTATTTGAGGGCTGGTGAGCCTTGTAAAAGTTTTGGCAAAGGGGAAGTGCGGCTGAAATTGTAGATGACCAACACATGGGTGTTGAAGGATGTCATGCAGGTCCCAGTTCTGAAGATCAGGCTAATTTCTTTAGAAAAGTTGGGTGATGAGAGATGCACAGAAACTCTCACAGTGGATGCACTTGAATTAGCAGGTGGTAAGAAAGTAGGTATCCTTTATCTATCTACTTATATTACTGATTCTTCTTCTGTTGCGAAGACGTGGCTTTGTAGGATTGGTCACATGAGCAAGAAGGAGATGCATGTTCTTAAGAGGACGTCAGATGTGTTTGACAAACTTAAGAACTAGAAAGCCTTGGTGTTCTTGGAGGAGATGATGGACAGAGATCAGTGGAGAAGGCTGAGTAACTCTGAGCAGAGCAGTTTGGATAGGGTTTTGATCCAGAAGGAGCTCACAGGTAAAAAGTCATCACTCACAGGTGAACACAGTTATCAGCATCAGTCAGGGGGAACTGACGTCGAACAGATAGGTACCGACGTTGGTCATGTGCAGATAGGCAAATTCAGTGGTGTCAGGCAGGTTGGCTACCGACGTCAGTCAGGGAACCGATGTCGATGACCAGGTAAGACTGATGTTGGTCAGGGAACTGGCGTCGGTAGTATGGTCAGTCACATGAAACTGATGTCAGTCAGATGCAGACTGGGTGGTGACTGACATCGGTCACTAAAATGGATTTTGGGTGGATAACAAGCTGTCAAGGAGTCTCAAATTCCCATATGGAGGATTGAAAGGGTAAGTAAGCCTCAAATTCATTCCCCTTATTTATACTTGTTGCTCACTGCAGAGCAGGGAGGATCCAGGAAACAGTGGGAGCATGGCGTGAATGAGGAATTTGATTCCTAGGATGTAGACTGGGAGATTTGGTAGGGTTGCCAGCTGGAGAAAGCACTGAGATGAATGGATTCCTTGGTTAACGAAGAGAGAGAATGGATACGTGAGACAGAAGGCCAGGTCATATGGTCTTGAGGAAGCTACATGATAGTGGTACAGGTTTGACAGGTGGATGACAAAGCATGGCTTTAGTCAATGTCATTGTAACCATTGTGGTTTACTTTACTAGGTTGGATGATGATTGCAACATTATCCTGTTACTGTATGCTTGTTGCAGGGTCACACATGCAGGGTTTTGCTGAACTAAAGGTAAAGTTAGTTCAGTGGTATGTCATGAAGAATTTGGGAGCAGCAAAATTCTTTGGCATGAGTATCTAGAGACATGGAAGGTCACAAGTTGATTTTGTCTCCGGATGATTGTGTGAATAAGGTAGTGGCGAGGTTCAGGATGTAGGATGCAGAGCTGATTAGCACACTTATGGATGGACAGTTCACAGAATAGGGTCCCAATTCACATGATGAGGTTAAGTACAAGTGTACTAGACCTATTTTTCCCCAGTAGCGAGTGTTTTCAGCAAGTTTGTAGCCAATTCAGGATAGAAGCACTGGAGAGCAGTTCAGTGGGTTCTCAGGTATCTGAGAGGGACCAACAGTAGGGATTCATGTTATGCAAGGTCAAGGACTTCTCTACATGGGTATGTAGATTCAGATGTGGCAGGGGATTTGGATGACAGGTGGATCACCACAGGTTTTGTGGTGGTTGGTCTTCAAGGTTGAGCTTGAAGAGGGATACAAGCCAGGAAATAGATTAGACGATGTACAGGTACAGGTGCAACTATTTATCTCCAAGTGGGAGATTGTTAGGTTATGTAACTAAAAGCTTCACCAAGATGCAAATAGGAGGAGGTTGCTTAGTGTGACAGCAATCGACGTCGACAACGCAACTGATGTCGATCATATCCAGATACAGAGAAATTGACATCGGTCAGGAGTCGACTGACGTCGGTCACCTCCAGACAGATAGGGACCGATGTCGGTCACCTGTGCGGTTCCAGAACTACTTGTTGATGAATAGTTAGTTAACGAACTGATTGTTTGCATGTAAAAGGCTAAATTTAGTCTTGGAGCTGTAAATCTAATTATTGTAATTAGATGTCTAATTATTGTTTGCATGAGATCTATATAATAGACTCATGGACTGTATTGTAAAGTGTGCTAGTTGAGAGAGCAAGGTTAGCTCCTTCAGAGTGAAGAGAGCAAGGTGTGCTCCTCCTAGTTCCACAGGGGTGCCGAGTGTGTATGATCAGGTAGATCTGTGAGATAGCAAGATCTGGTAGAAGATCCACCGAGGTACTGGTTTGGAGAATCATAAGGACTTGGTGAGGCAATGACAAGGGTTCTTCAGGGTGTAGAGAGATCTACATGGTA
This sequence comes from Torreya grandis, assembly GCA_037957365.1. Classification (NCBI taxonomy): domain Eukaryota; kingdom Viridiplantae; phylum Streptophyta; class Pinopsida; order Cupressales; family Taxaceae; genus Torreya; species Torreya grandis. The sequence continues at coordinate 5,068,599 of JARHVA010000491.1, forward strand.
AGTAAGGTCGGTTGATCTGCAGGTGTGTGTGTGTGTGTGTGAGATCTAGGTTTGCAGGTGTGCAAAACCAGGTTGGTCAGCAGGTGTGTAAGACCAGGTTGATCTACAGGTGGCAGTAGGATTAGGGAGATCAACAACATAATAGGTAGCAAGATCAGGGGAGACCTACTTGGAGTACGTTGTGTACTCTGACTTGAGTATGTATGTATACTCGATGGTACTAGCAGTAGTGATACTGACTGGTTGGAGGTGAACAACAACTCTGTGTTTGAGTTGTCTGTTGTGACCATGATTGAGAAAGAACTTTTGAAGAGATTTAATGTTTATGCCCTAGAGGCGTGGGAGCCCTAGAGGAGCGTGAAGAAGACTGTGGCATCTTCTTCCTTTGTATTTCCTTCTATAAAGAGTATTAATACAATTGGGTATTGTCTCTCATATTCTGTGTTGTTTCTGAATTTCTATGTTACTTGTTACTTCTGGTTAATTTCCGCATTTAGTTGCTTATACAAAGGTAGTCAACTGTGTTCTTTATGAGCTGGGGATCCTGACATAATGATTGGATTTAATCCTTAATGATAGGATATATGATGTTGGTTCCTATTAGGAGTTGTAAATCCACATATCTTGCATTACTATTGTTTTGTGTTTGCTAGAAACATTTAAAATTTTGAGTTTAAATAATCTTTTAACATTTTCTAATCTCATTATGATGATTAGAATTTCTATGTACTTATCTTCATCTTTTGGAAATAAGTTAAACATCTTACTTCTTTATGCACCAATGTTATAATTAACATAACAAAACTTGTTTGTTGGTTGTTCATAACAATCATATCTCAACCCTTATATGAAAAGATATATATATCTTTGTATGAAGTGATTATATGAGGTTAATCAAATGTATGCAAGCAATGGCTTCTAGGGAAAATTACTATGTTAGGAAACTAATGAAGATAAAATGATTTGGAATAATAGTAGAATGGTAAGACATGGTGCAAGGACCTAAGTCAAGGGCTTAATCCATGTGTCTTGACCGGTAACACTCACTATAGCTTACCATGTTCATAACAATATAAGAACGAGAATTTTCTTATCTATACATATAAATGGATTTTTTTAATAATTAGATTTGAATCATTTGGTAATCATTATGTATATCAAGTAACATTAGAATATTTTAGCCATTCACATATGATTAGACTATGCCTGAAAGGATTGTGTGAGTGTTGTGCTGTATTTAAGTTCACTTTTAAATGATAGAGGTGTAAAATGTTATATACACAAAAATTATTCCAACTAATTGATGGTTATTTCATGACCAAAGCTTCTGCTATGTAGTTAAAGTATAGTTGAAATAAGTTTCTAATTATGACTATTCTATATAAATCCTTTTCTTCTATGTTTGATTAATAAAATTGGAAATCCACATGATTTGCATTTAAATGAAAACTTGGTATGAAGTAATATCAATCCTATAGCTAGGCATGCTTTTGTAACTTGGATAAGATTTAAGTAATGGAAATATTGTCTATAAGTTTATTTCATTTTCTGTTAATTATCAAGTTGTATAATTTGAAATATTAATCAAAAGACAATTAGTGTGAGGATTCCAAAATTGAGGATGATTATGACTCCTCTACAAATATCACTACCAAGTTGTGTATGTGTAATTTTTCCACTCATTTTATAAGTCACATTGTATGGTAATTAGTACGATGTTGTGATCATTACCAATTACATTTGCAAAGAGACTATCTAATGTGATTTGAAGTGTTACAACGAGTATTTATTCTTGTAGATAAGCTAAGGATCCAAGCCTGAGATCCATAATGTGATCTTGATTGGTAGCATCGATGAAGGCCTGAGGTATTTCTATCCTTTGTTTATGAATATTTGCTATCTTGCAAATTTAATAGTTAATTTATTTCACATTAAACATTATTATTCTATTAACCCTAATGGGATATTCCATTATCTAGATGCTTGATATAATCAATGACGGTTATCTATAGTAATTGTGGAGTCTTTCTCATAGGCTAACAAATCCTCATTGGCATATTATAAATCTTTATGGTTGAATGTCAATCGGATGCAAGCAATCAAATATGTGTAGAATAAAACTTTTTGGTAACAACCAATTGTTCTATGAACCCCACATGTTTTCATATTCACACTCTAACAAATAAATTCCAAATTGTTTTTGAGGTTGTTTCATTTGGTATCAGAGTAGTAGTTACTACTCTAAAAGGGAACTTTGAGACAAAATCATTACAATATCAATCTATTTTAGCATAAATATTTCATTTACAATGCTGATAGGAATAATACAGTTCTTAATTTGATGCAAATTAAGAATGAAATATAGTAATGTATATTGCATAACCTTAAGGGTGTTTGCATGAACATATGTTAAAAAAATGCCTTGATAAGATCGACCCAAATGTCAAGGTGTGCAAAAAGATTTTCCAGTTTATGTTTTTAGTAAAGAAGGGCAAATACAATAGATACAAGGCTAGTGTATACATAACAGGATAAAATTTGCATGGCATGATTGTTAATGTGTATAAAAGGTTAGCTGCCTACCATTTAACCAAGTTATTTTTTTATGCTGGAATTACCTTTGTAGTTAAGAGGATATCCACCCTTGCCTTTCTTAGAGATAACATCTGCAAGATAGTCTTGAAGAAGTTTTAGAGAATAAGATGTATCTAGTTTTCATATGTTGAAGTATGGATAACATGACTATTTTCTAGAACAACAAACCAGAGTCAAGGATTTATACCCATAAATTCAAAAATTATATCGTAATTGTAAGCACCTTGTGAATAACATGAGTGTTGTCATATTCCTATGTGCATTTTAGGGATTGAATTGGTCACTAAATATAACCATAGTGGTAATTTATTATCCTTGTACTTCCTTAAATAGACTTATACATGTTGGGATCATGAGAATAACCACTTTTATGAGGACTAACCAAGTTATAAATTGGACAACCAACCAATCAACATGTGTGTCCAACTGCATATATGTTGGATGTTGATTATAGGCTACCTCAGTTGAAGTTAAAGACTCTATAATCATTATTTTGTAAGGTATTTGATGAAATCAGGTGCCATGGGTAGTTTTATCTTCTTTAATGTTGAAATTTATTACAACATTGAAGATGTTTTGGAAGATTGGCACGAACCAAACTTAATATTGGTAGCTTTATACCCAAATTGGTTCTATCACAACACCATTGGGTTCTTTGATATTATCCTGAAATGGAATAGCTACAATAAATCCTATAATATTTTATTGTAAATATAGTGTTCAGTGCAAGCCATTTAGGGCCTAGAGTACTAAAACCACTTTTTAAGTCTACAGCCTAAATAGGGCAATGTGGAGTTGTGCCATTTAGGTGCTGTAGAATCCATGTATTTTAGTAAATTTATTATTTTGGAAAGTCTATAATTTCCACAAGGAATGTTTTGTTTTCCACCATAGCCTTGGTTAAGTTGGTCTTTCTCAATCGAGTTGCGTTGGGGCTAGTGTCACCTATCTTCCATTGGATTGTATGGACAAGTCAATAGGATACAAGTGATAAACTATACTCTTGGAATAAAATAATAATTGTTTAGTATCTATTGATTGACTTGTGCACACAAATCATTATATATGATACTTAAGACATTATGTTCTTGGAAGGACCAAGAGATAAACTTAAACTTGGAAACCAATGAGGGTCTAGACCACTGATTTACCGAGGTAAATCAGCTAAGCTTGAGAACTTTGCTTGTAAAGGGAACATCTTGAGTCATCCAAAAACCATGAAACATGAATGGTTGTTGATAATGACCATTGAGGTCCTATAGTTAAGGACTGTTGTGATTTTTTCAGTAAGTTGAATTGGAAATAGTTCATTAAAGTTGAGTGAGCTATGTTAAATGATGGGTTCCATGAACAATCATGAAAAACTTTAGAAAATTGCTAAATCTTGTGGCCTTAGTTATTCTCAAAACTTGGCATGAGCAAAAATTGGTAAAATAGTTACTAGATTATGGGAAATCTATTATGTTGTCCCTATTTTTATGACAACATGAAGGAACATGTTGGTAGATTAGTAGGGCTGTCAATACTTATTGCTGTAGTATTTCACCTTGCAGTGCTAATTAATCAGTTCCTTGAGTCATGTTGGAATGTGTGTAAGAGTTCCTTATGACTAGAAACCATGATGTAGTCAAAAAATGAAGGATAACCTACCTATAAATGCCATAAGGGTAAGATCTTGTTGTTGGGGATCAACCAACAATGATTACACTCTTACAAAAGCAATAAATGCGGAAATAAATCAGATAGACAAGTAACTAGAATCAAATAACAACATGAACAAGATATACAAGAAACCACCCTGAAAACTTGTATTAAAACTCTTTACATAAGGAATACAATGAAGAAACACCTTTCTTCCACACCTCTCTCAGATGCACAAGATCTCACACTAGATCTCTATCCCTCAAGAGCTATCTCTCTCAAGCACAATCAAATCCAACAAGTCTGGATTGATTCAACACTCTGTACTGTTCTTCAAACTTACAATAGTCTCATAGACTTGCTTGTACAAAACTTACTAAGCTAAGAAGATCTAATCCTACATATAGAATTAGCAAACATATGCATGCTCTTACAACAATCAGTTATGCCTTTTGAACAAAGGCTTCTAAATTCAGTCTTGCTAATATTGGAAACGCGGATCGAGACTAAGACTCAAACTCGCCATGCAAACTAACACTGCTGTCCACGGAAATAGATTCTGGACGCACAGGTAACCGACGCCGGTTCCTGCCTGCTTGCCATGACCGACATCGGCCGACTACCTGCCGACGTCGGCGTTCCCTGCACTGCTACTGACCGACGTCGGTCGCTCCTGACCGATGCCGGTGACTGTGTAGACCCGAATTGCTGAATGAATGCACAAGTGAAGCTTTTAGGCTCCACATCCTAACAATCTCCCACTTGGAGATAAACAGCTGCACCAGTATCTATACAGCAACATCTTCTAGCTCCCCCATCTTCAACTCAATCATGAAGACCAATAGAAGTTGAATGAAGATTCAACTTCTCCTTAGTAACCGGCTTAGTTAACATATCCGCAGGATTCCTGTCTGTATCGATCTTCTCCAGCTTCAACTCACCATCCTCCAATACCTGCCGTATGAAATGGTACCTTAGCTGTATGTGCTTAGTTCTTGAATGAAAGGCCGAATTCTTGGCCAAATGGATTGCACTCTGACTGTCGCTATACAATCTGCAACTCTCATGCTCCCTACCAAGCTCATCCATGAACCGTGTCATCCATATCATCTCCTTGCTAGCCTCCGTGACTGCAATATACTCTGCCTCTATAGTTGACAATGCAACCACCTTCTGCAACTTATATATCCAGCTAACTGCCGTTCCACCTACAGTAAAAACGTAACCTGTAGTGCTCCTCCTGCCATCCAAATCTCCTGCCATATCTGAATCTACATAGCCATGTAGAGAAGTATCTGAACCTCCAAAGCATAAATGCTTGCTGCTGGTTCCTCTCAGATATCTAAGAATCCATTGAACTGCTTTCCAATGTTCCTTACATGGATTGGCCATATACTTGCTTACTACTCCCACTGCTTGGGCAATATCTGGTCTAGTACACACCATTGCATACATCAAACTTCCTACTGCGGAAGAATATGGAACCTTACTCATGTACTCTACCTCATCATGTGAATCAGGACATTGTTCTTTACTTAACTTGAAATGTCCAGCCAAAGGTGTACTTACCGGTTTTGCATCCTGCATATTGAACCTCTCCAACACCTTGTTCACATAATCTTCTTGTGACAGTATCAACCTGTGATTCTTCCTATCTCTCTTGATGCTCATGCCTAGGATTTTCTTTGCTGCTCCCAAATCCTTCATAGCAAACCTTTGAGCCAACTCCTCCTTAAGTTCAGAGATGTCCTGCATGTGAGATCCTGCAACCAGCATATCATCTACATACAACAATAGAATAATGTACCTACCATTATCCAATCTCTTGAAATATACGCAATGGTCGGATTGACACCTACTGTAGCCATGCTCAGTCATAAACCTGTCAAATTTCAAGCACCATTGCCTAGGAGCTTGCTTGAGGCCATACAAGCTTTTCTTTAACCTGCACACTAACTTCTCCTTACCTTTGACCTTGAATCCTTCTGGCTGTTCCATGTAAATTTCTTCATCCAAATCTCCGTGAAGAAAAGCTGTCTTAACATCTAGCTGCTCAAGATGCAAATCCTCAGTAGCAACCAAAGACAGTACAGTCCGTATAGAAGTCATTTTTACAACAGGAGAAAATATCTCACCAAAATCAATACCTGGTTTCTGTGCAAACCCTTTCACTACTAACCTGGCCTTGTATCTCATCTTTCCATTCTCACCTTCCTTCAATCTGTAAGTCCATCTATTCTTCAGTGTCCTCTTTCTTGCTGGCAACTCAACCAAATCCCATGTCTGGTTCTCACTCAAGGAATCCATTTCCTCTTTCATGCCTAGCTCCCACTGTTCCTTGGACTCCACCTGTATTGCTTCATCAAAACTCTCTGGTTCTCCACCATCAATTAGCAATAGGTAAAATAAAGAAGGAGAATATCGAATTGGAGGTTTACTTACTCTTTCTGTCCTCCTGATGGGTGTCTGAGACTCGTCCATAGCACGCTGTCCACCCAAATTCTCTGACAGTGACCGACCTCGGTCACTTCCAGGTCTGATTCTGGCCGACATCGGTTCTGCCTGATCGACCTCGGTTCCTGACCTGCCGACATCGGTCTCTGTGTGGCCGATGTCGGTACCTGTTCTACCGACGTCGGTTCCTATCCTGCCGACGTCGGTCTCTGTGTTTTTCTGCAAGTGATTATTTCTCTTTCTCGCGAGCTAATTTTGGATCGCTACCTCATCCAATTCTTCATTGCTCTGCCTAGATTGATTCAGCTTCCTTAGCTGATCACAATACATCACTCTCTCATTGAAAACAACATCTCTGCTCCTGATTACCTTGTTAGTTTCAAGATTCCATAATCTAAAACCAAAATCGTCTGAGCCATAGCCAATAAACGTGCATCTCATAGACTTAGCATCAAGCTTTTTCCTATTTTCCTTATCAATATGCACAAAGGCTTCACAACCAAAAACCTTGAGATATGAGAGATCTACCTGTTTACCTGTCCATGCCTCTTCTGGAATTCCACCATCCAGAGCTGTAGAAGGTCCTCTGTTAATCAGGTACACTGCGGTGTCAACTGCTTGTGCCCAAAACTCTAAGGGCAAGCCAACATGCAATCTCATACATCTTGCACGCTCCATTATTGTCCTGTTCATCCTTTCAGCAATCCCATTCTGCTGAGGTGTCCTTGGAACCATCCTTTGCCTACGGATTCCATTCATGTAACAATAATCTCTGAACTTATGACCGCAGAATTCTCCACCGTTGTCAGATCTCAGGCACTTCAATCTATTGCCTGTTTCATTCTCAACCATAGCTTTCCAAATCTTGAAAGTCTCAAGAACATCAGATTTCTTTTTAATACAGTAGATCCATACCTTTCTTGTGGCGTCATCTACGAATGAAACGTAGTACTGTGATCCTCCAATGGAAGCAACTTGAGCCGGTCCCCACACGTCTGTGTGAACAAGCTGTAGCTTATGCCTCTTCCTAGTAGACCCAGTTTTGAGAAAACTAACCCTTTTCTGTTTTCCAAATACACAGTGCTCACAAAATTCTAGATCAATACCTTTTAAATCTGAAAGCATACCTTTGGACTTAAGAATTGACATCCCCTTCTCACTCATGTGGCCAAGCCTTGAATGCCACAATTTTGCATCCACATCTGAAGTGGATAAAACAGAAGGAGAAATATTAGTAACACAGTTACACAAATAGAGAGTACCTACTCTCTTACCTCTGGCCATAACGAGTGCACCCTTGGTCACCTTCCAAGATTCTGCTGTGAGAGTTACAGTACAACCCTCATCTCCTAGCTTACCTGTAGAAATCAAATTTCTCTTCAAGCTAGGAACATGCATAACGTCTCTTAACACCCATGTGTTGCTGTTCTGCATCTTTAACTGCACTTTACCTTTGCCAATAATCTTACAAGGCTCGTCATCCCCTAAATACACTATTCCGAAATCACCTTGGACATAGTCACTGAAATACTCTCTGTTAGGGGTGGCATGAAAAGATGCACCTGAATCTACAACCCAAGATTGTATATTATTGTGCAAAGAGAAAATTAAAGCATCCTGTGCAATACCTGCAACCTTGGCTTCATCCTTTCCTTCGTGCTGATTGTCCTCCTTAGGCTTAGACCAGCAATCTCTACTTATGTGCCCCATCTTTCCACAGTTCCAGCATTGTGGCTTCCTGCCATTCCTGGATTTGGATCTTCCTCTCACCTTAGACTTAGATCTTGATCTCCTCTTGCTCTTTTCTTTCTGCCTCCCTCTGCTCTCCAGATTCAAAGCGTTCCCAGATGTCTCTTCTGTGCTTTTCCCACGAATTTCCTCATTCAAGATAACACTAACAACATCCTCTACTTTCAGAATATGAGATGCAGATGCAGTATTACTAACTGCCATAACTAAGCTGTGCCAGCTTTCCGGCAAAGAACATAATATAAGAAGAGCTTTTATTTCATCATCAAATGCAATATTGACTGAACTTAATTGGTTAACAATACCATTGAAATCATTCAGATGAGTAGAAACAGATCCACCTTCATTCATATGCAAATTAAATAACTGCTTCATAAGATATACCTTATTTGAAGCGGAGGGTTTTTCATACATATTTGCCAAAGTAGACATTAACTCTACCGTAGTTTTTGCCTGTGATAAATTGGATATCATAGTAGATGCTAAACTGAGCCTTATTGACCCCAGAACCTTTCTATCAAGAACTTCCCAATCTTCATCCTCCATGTCTTTGGGCTTCTTGGCAATTCCACTTAACGGTAAGTATAAGTCCTTCTGATACAGATAATCCTCTATCTGCATTCTCCAGTGTTGATAGTTTTTGCCATTAAAATTTTCCATTCTGAGCTTACTTTCTTCTGCCATTGCTTCTCCCACTCAAACAGAAATCCCTGCAAGAACTTCTGTGACTACCCTGTAATCAATAAACACTACACAGATCTGAACCACCTGTTAGTGAACCTGAGCTCTGATACCACTTGTTGGGGATCAACCAACAATGATTACACTCTTACAAAAGCAATAAATGCGGAAATAAATCAGATAGACAAGTAACTAGAATCAAATAACAGCATGAACAAGATATACAAGAAACCACCCTGAAAACTTGTATTAAAACTCTTTACATAAGGAATACAATGAAGAAACACCTTTCTTCCACACCTCTCTCAGATGCACAAGATCTCACACTAGATCTCTATCCCTCAAGAGCTATCTCTCTCAAGCACAATCAAATCCAACAAGTCTGGATTGATTCAACACTCTGTACTGTTCTTCAAACTTACAATAGTCTCATAGACTTGCTTGTACAAAACTTACTAAGCTAAGAAGATCTAATCCTACATATAGAATTAGCAAACATATGCATGCTCTTACAACAATCAGTTATGCCTTTTGAATAAAGGCTTCTAAATTCAGTCTTGCTAATATTGGAAACGCAGATCGAGACTAAGACTCAAACTCGCCATGCAAACTAACACTGCTGTCCACGGAAATAGATTCTGGACGCACAGGTAACCGACGCCGGTTCCTGCCTGCTTGCCATGACCGACATCGGCCGACTACCTGCCGACGTCGGCGTTCCCTGCACTACTACTGACCGACGTCGGTCGCTCCTGACCGACGCCGGTGACTGTGTAGACCCGAATTGCTGAATGAATGCACAAGTGAAGCTTTTAGGCTCCACATCCTAACACTTGTGAAAGAATAGTTGGATATGGGGTGTGATTAGTTGTTTATGCTTTATTGGCTGCTATGTGAGTAGCTAAATTATGCATATTGGCAAATATGCTATAGGTTGGTTAAGTACAACCACAAGAAATTCTATGATTGAAATATGTGTTATATAACACTACTTGGTCCTTGAGCTGGATTAAATCAACAAGACTATACTTCCTTAAATATATACATATATTAGTCTGTAAGTGCAACCATGCCATATATGAGGTATTACTATGTTATACTTGATAAATATATTATGGGATGAATATATTTCTGATTTGTTTTTAGCATGACTAAAATGTATGCTAATGTTATGCTCGAGAAGAGCATTATAAGTCCTGATCAAGTAGATTTCTTGGGTACATTATTAAAAAACTACCATGAAGTAAGTGCAGTAAGATGGTGGGATTGTGATCCCTGTAACCATCATGTGAGCTCACAAAGTAATGTAGACACATGTTATAAGCTTTGGGTTCATGATATGCCTAGAATGGCTTCTTCGATGTCCAGTGTGGTTGGTGTGAGATGCTACATTAAGCCATGAATGATTGTTGATGGAAATAAAAGTAACCATAATGATATGGGTTACAACTTTTTTTGAATGGCATTTTGGGATGAATGTCCTTAATGTTATGCATATGGCATAATACTTGCATAAGGAAATTTCACTTTGTAACCTAGAAAGTGGTTTATAATACGGTTTTGAAATTTTTGATCTGAATTTGTAGGGTTGTGTATAATGACACAAAATAGAATAATGAACCTAGAATGGTCTCATACACAAATTATTAACCTATTTTATATTAAAACTGCTATTTGAATGAAATGAAAAAAATAGAAATATCCTAGACATTGATGTTTTTTCATGAAGTAATGGATGTAATCCATGCTTGGAGATGTTGAAAGCACTTTGGTTGATAAGAAGAAGCTGGTAAGTCTAAAACTACTGTGATTGGAACACCATGTTTTAAACTGCATGCCCATTTGGGTGGTTGAAAATGCTTGATTTTAGGAATGTTGTGCTGAATTTATCAGTTTTGCCAATGTATCCTACCAAGGTAAGCACATATATGGTTGTTAAAGCCTTTGCAAAAAGAGCTTAAATGATTTTTCTGGATTGAAATAGATGGCCTCATAAAGCAGATTTTGGAACACTTATGCAAAATTGTGCAAAAATAGGATGTATACTGCACCTTGTTTTACCCATATCAGTGTCATAAATGGTGCATGATTCAAAGAAGGTATTGCTTGTTGTCTACTTAAAAAATGGACATGATTGTCTTAATGACTATAACTTAAATACCAGCAAGGTAATGCTGAGGTTTTTGCATTGTAGGAATGGAAAACATTATGAAATAATGACAATAAGTGAAATGAATACCTTGTAAGTAATATTGATCCTTGGATACCTGGTGAGTCATTGGGATGGATTATTTTTAAGGAAGGGAGGATGTCATGACCCCACCATTTGATACATTTATATAATTGACTAATATGTCTCTAGATCATGTTTTATTATTTTCTAGATGATATTTTGTCTCAATATTGCAGATTTGATAGATTCAGATATTATGATTACCTCACCTATTATTACTAGTGATGATCATGTTTATATTAAATTCTATGATTAATTCATTATTATATTTAATATTTTGTTTAGTTCTAAATTAAATAGATATTAATTCACTATTAATATGTTGTTGATACCATATTCAGTGCTTGCAGGATCAAATAAATGAGTTAGGCTAGGTGGCAAGTTTCACTAACCAAAAAGAAAAGTGGTTCTAAGTAGTTTGACACATTTCGATAGGTATAAATTGAGTTTTTATTTTAAGACATTGGACAAGTTGTGTTTCATGGTGTAGTTGTGGCATGTTCATCTTTTTATAGTTTTATTCTTGGCCTAAGTGTCAATTTTATTTCTTGTGTGGTTCTATTATTTGGTGTTCAAATCGTTACAAAACCCCACCTTGGTTTATTAAGTCATATTGGTGACTTCTTATTATTGGGTCTTTTGGCTTGACCCCAACACCCATGGACAACTCAGGATATAATCTTATGTCATGTGGCTTGTAAATATTTGTTTGAATGGAGCGTGTGGCTCAAACCATGAGCTTGTGTGTATATATTCCATAATGATTTCCATTTGTGGTCTTAATTAATTGTTTAAATAATAATTAATAATTATGTATATCGAGTAGCATTAGAATATTGTAGTTATTCACATTTGATCAGACTCTGCATGAAAGGATTAATTGGGTTTTATGTTGTATTCAAGTTCACTTCTAAATGATAAAAAGTGTAAAATGATATATATGCAAAATTTATTTCAACTAATTTCTATTTATTTCATGGCCAAAGCTTTTACTATTTAGTTGAAGTATAGTTGAAATAAGTTTTTGGTTATGACTATTCTTTTATATTAATCCTTTTATTGTATGTTTTATCAACAGACTCAGAAATCCACATGATTTGCATTTGAATGACATCTGGGTACAAAGTAATATAGATCCTATATCTGGGAATGCTTTTTTAACTTGGATACGATTTAAGTAATGAAAATATTTCCTATAAGTTTATTTCATTTTCTATTAATTATCAAGTCGTATAATTTGAAATAATAATCAAAAGACAATTAGTGTGAGGATTCTCGAATTGAGGATGATCTTGACTCCTCTATGGATAAAACTACCAATTTGTTCGTGTAATTTTTCCACTCATTTAACAAGTCATATTGTATGGTCATTATTACAATGTTGTTATCATTTCCAATTACATGGTTATTGCAAAGAGAATATATAATGTGCTTTGAAGTGTTGTAACAAGTATTGATTCCTATAGATAAGATGAGGATCAAAACTTGAGATCCATAATGTGATCTTGATTGGTAGCACCGATGAAGGCTTGAGGTATTGATATCCTTTGCTTATAAATATTTCTTATCTTACAAATTTAATAGTTGATTCTATTTCACATTAATCTGTATGATTATATTAACTCTGATGGGAGAATCCATTATATGGATGCTTGATATAATCAATGATGGTTATCTATAATAATTGTGTAGTCTTTCTCATAGGCTAACAAATCCTCATTGGCATCTTATAAATCTTTTTGGTTGAAGTTTCAAAAGATAACATTAGTAGCTTCAACACCCTCTTCCAAATTTACAAAGAGGTCTTCTACCTCATTGAGCTTCTTGTTAAACTCTTTATAGCTTATGTCGCAAGGGTCTTCCTCCTCTTTTGGTACCATCTTCATTCATGGGAGCATTTGCTCCACCAGTGTGCACACCCTATCAACCTCTAAAAGTTTAAAAGTGTTAATACCATCTAAAAGGGATGGCTCTACTTCTTCTACATGCTTAGCCAAATTCTTAAGCTTGAGCTTCATGGCATCGATCTCTTCCTCTAGCTTCAGTGATATATTCTTCCATTTGATGGTGTGAACATTGTTAGCAATGTTCTTGTGTGCTATCTCAGAGGCCATTTTAAGGAGGGTGTTAGCCAAAATTAATGGGTTCATATCATGGGGGTTGACAAGTTGGTAGTCCTACCCCTCCTTTGGTTTTTTAATGCTTTGGATTGATTTCATCAACACCTTGAAGTGAGGCTCATCCATGTAGGAATAAAGTTCAAAGGGCAACTTATGACATGTCAATGTCATGGAAGATATAGGGGGCATGTATTATAACATGTAAAAATCCTCACCCTAGGTGTACCCCTTCTATGTCTTCTCTCTATAACTCAGCTCATATTATTATTTTTTGATGGTTAGTTCTATTTGCTCCTACTCCTATTTACTTGTGCTAGTGCTTTCTACCTCCTTCCCTATCTCCTCTTACTCCTATTGCACCTCTTGTGCCTTTATACCCACCAGGGTGATGGTGGGAATCACAATAGGAAACTTCATCTTCTTTTTCTTCTTCATTAAGATAGGATAAGTTCTTGGTGTGAACTTCATGCACCTCTTTGAAGGGGCTGGCAGAGATGCTTCATCACCGGAGGTGATCTTCAACTTGATGTGCTCCTCTATCTCCTTAAGTGTCTCCCCTTTCTTATTCTTGGGAGACTTCTTCTTAGTTGGTATCATCATTCCTTCATCACCAATCCTAATAGGGGGTCATTGGTCCTCTCAGTGTTGGGGCCCTTATTCCTTGGCTTAATCTCATAGTATAACCTATAGATGTGCATGAGTATGGTTATTTATTGAAGGGGGTGGATGTTGATGTGATCTAAATCATCCTCTTCATCCTTGGTCCCTTTTCTCTCTGGGTGCATAAACTAACATCACAACCTATTCCTTTCCATGTCTAATTCCCTCATTGGGATATCTAACTATTATGCATTTGTTATCTTTCTAAGCATGTCCTTGAAGTATTTGGATGAGAAGGCATATGGGTGCTTCAACCAACCTAACTTATTGCCATCTGTCAGTACCAAGCATATTATGTAGAGGTGTTGCATAATGGAAAATTTCACTATTACATATATATTCTTGGGGAGCTCTTAGGGGATGAACCACTCTATCCTGAATGCCTCTATATACTTCTCGCACTACCCCATCACTTGAGTTTTGTACATTACATTAAAATAATTGAGGCAAGTGAAATATTTGTACTTCTAAGTTGGAGAATCATTATGTTTTGAAAAAATATAGAGATTGTCCTTGTCCCCATATAATACTTTGATCTCCTCCATGACTATCAAGATTAGAATGGACCCCCACCTGAAGGTCCCCTTTATTGTGTGGCAATCTAGTGCATTCTTTACAAACTCCTCTACTGTGAATTTTGTAATATTAAATTTTATGCCCTGCACCATATGATAGATGACACAAAGGTAAGTTTTTGTGACATTGGTCTACTGACCACTATGGAAAAGTTTTGAACTTATGAGGCATGCCACCACCCTCATACCATGTCGTTACAGTATTTAATGGAGAATATGACACCCCCTTGTAATAATTTAGGAGCTTTGCAACATGCTCTACCTCTTCATCATCACTCATCATCTTGTGAATATCCTTTCCAATGTATATAATCCCTTTTATCCTTCTTATCAGGGGCACCAAAATCCTCATACACCTCCCTAAAAAATAAATTCATTCTTCATGGACTCGTGAAAGAAGGAGTTGCACAAGTTCCTCTAGTTTTCTAATGTATGGAAACTCATAAAGCTGAGTTACACTAGAGGTTATCAATTTGTCTTAGATTGAGAAATCAATAAATGTTATGACCTACTCTATTTTGTTTCCTATATCAACTATCCAATCTAGGACTACATATTGTGCATGGCTTGAGGTATGGTGGTTGTACTCCTTCAACTAACAGGTGTGTGTAAAGGAATTATAATGTTCTCCTATTAATACTTATGGGGATAATTGCACTTGGTAGGATATATTTATTATTTCCTTGATGTCAACTTATGCAATGTTGATTCCTTCCACTAGTGGCATTGCTATCTTCACAGTGGCCACTTTTGTTACTGTACGCACCTACTTTGGATCTTGTTGCTAGGGACTTGATTCTTTGTGTTTTTTCCCATATTAAATATATTGGTATTGAAATGCATTTGGTTTAGTTTTTTAAAGCCTCAAATGGTTATTGGTGGTTCATAGTTGTGAGATCTATGACTGTACCTTTGGCCTTCAAGCTTCACAAACCATTAATGGTGGCCTAGGTGTCAACTCTCTTCTCTATTGAATTGTTGCTATAGAAATTTATCCTCACACATAACTACACAAGTCTCAAAATAAACTTAATTTATCCTTCTTCATAGTCAATCACTTTTGGTGCTTGTAGGTGTTCAAATTCTCACTCTGGTAGGGTTTTTATGCTTTAGCTCTTTGGTTCACCTATTTTCATTCTGGTTTGCTCTAGTTTCAAGTTTGCATAAAGTTTGTAATTAAAACCAATCTTCCACTTGATATTTTACACCCTACTTCCATCTAACATCTTTAATGTAGGTGCTTTAAAGGTGTGGTAGTGTCTAGATTTATTGAACAATGCAAGATTCCATGAAATCCATAAAAATACTCTACCATTCTTATAGATGATGATGGTGATCTTTGCTAGATCAATGAGTAAACCATATTTATAGATGATTTAGCTTAGCAAGGTTCTAAATGGTGTTGTAAAGATGCACATTTTCAAGTTTAGGTATATCTGAAGTTGCTTACACCTTTCAAACATTAGGCATAGGTTATCATAATGGTCCTTGATGAGGCTATACACTATCCAATCATCTAGATAAACTTGAAGGAACACGTGGATGAAGTCTTTGAATGCAGTGATCACCACTCTAAAGAACATAGCTAGTGCATTCTTGAGTCCAAAGGGCATCAATTTATAAATAAAATAACCTTATTCAATCATAAAGATTATTTTAGGATTGTCCTCCTCCTCAATCTAGACTTGTTGGTAGTTACAGAACCCATCAGTGAAGGTGTATATTTCACAACCTATGATGCCTTCCAGGACTTCATCAATGAATGTAGTCAAGAAGGGGTCATTGATGTAAGTGGTGTTCAACATTCTATAATAAATGTAAATATGAATGTGCCCATATTTATTGATGCTTATTACCATTGGGCTCACCCACTCAGACTCCTACACAAGGTAAATGACCCCTACAACCAACATTGCATCGATCTCTATTTTGACCTTGGTGTGGAGGTTGGGATTCATCCTATAGGAGCACATTTTGATTGGTATTACATCATAGATTATCTTTATGCTCATATTCCCAAGGCATTGGTGCGTGCCCTTCATATCTTGATAAGTACTAGGGAACAAGTCTTATAATTCCTTCAGGTGGTCTATGATGTGTGTCAGCTCTACATTAGACCAATAGGTGCCTAGAGTAGCCATCTTCAGATCTCTTTCTATGCTGATGTCCACTTTGATGGTCTTTAGTGGTGCATGGTATGGATCATTATTATCCTAGTGTGAGTCCTCAACTTGCTAATTTCCCTCAATTATCTCTATGTAAAGATGAGTGGGGTCTTCTTCTTTAGGAATACTATCATCTACTTAAGGCATGAGATTTTGTTCTAGAGATCAATGTTTTCTAGTAGTGATCCATATAAGTTTCATCATACTCTTTGCTTGTGTTGATATTGAGCATCTATTCCTCAAATAAATTTAGGAACACCAACCCTTTTTCCTCAATCATGTCTTTCATGAACTCCTCGAGGATGGCAATGTCCTCAAACACTACCCTTAAAATTACATGTAGTGGTTCAACCAACTTCAAGTTCTATGAGGAAAAGTAGAAGGTGTGCATAAACTTATCTTTAAGGGCCTCCTAATTAGTTATCTCTACACATCTCATTGACCATGTACCATACTCATAACCATGTCTTTAGAATCCTATAAAAGGTGTACATCCATAATTTATTTTGGGTAGTCATGATATAGTCAGTCTATGTCTCTTTGTATAGGCACACATGGGCCATAGGGTCAGATTCACCAGAGTATGTTTAGATATACAAGTTATTGTTATTCCTCTTGAATCTAGTCAAATGGCCACTTTGACTTCTGGCTAGGTTGGCAAGTTAGACCTTTGCACTTCCCACTAATGTGTGACAGTGATTCTCAAGGTATACACTAATGTGCCCATTATGTTTGTCTCTTTAGCGAGGTATGATTTAAGGTCATGTACATACCTTTCCACTAGGTTTCTCCCTTTAAATTTTAGGAGCATTACAAGCTTGCCCTTACTCAGGTGGAGTACCCTCTTTCCTTTCTCCTCATGATGTGGGGCCCATCAATTTAGACCATGACCAAACTAGACCTAGCCAGGCTTCACATGCTTTTGCACCTTTTCACACACCAAAAAACATCTATGACTAGTGGCCTCATAAGCCTCTTTAACCCATTAGTTGTAAGTGACATTAGTGGTGTCCGAGACTGACTGCCCATCCTCTTAAGAAAGTACTCTTTGACTAGAAGGCTGGATATTCTCATCTCCTTGTGTCATGATGTTATATATATGGTTGATCTCATCCTCTAGATCAATTCTCTCCACATAGGGGGGTCCTCAGTTACTTAAAATGTGGATCAATACCCTTTATTTGCTAATTTTAAAGGTCATATATCGCTTCTTGAAGTGCATATCTAGATTATTGGCATAGTACCAAGGCCTTATTAGAAGCACTAGATAATTATCTTATTCAACCAACTTGATAACCTTGAAGTCAACATGGAATTTAGTGCCCATAATATCTACAATAGTGCCCTTCAAAATTTTGATTAACTATGCTCAGGTCTTGTTGGACATGAAGATTACATGAGGAGAAGGCCTCAAGGATGGCCTACCCATCTTATCCCATACGTTCTTGGTCAAGATATTGACCTCAGCTTCAGTGTCGATCAAAACCTCATAGATAGACCATCCATCGATGGTGGCATTCATTAGGAGATCTTGGTCATACTTCATGTTCTATGTATCCCTTACTTCATGCACCCACTCCATATGTGTTGCAATAAATTCAAATATGTGGAACTCAACAACTTTAGATAGCTTTCTCCTTACATTCTCTAAAAGCAATTTTATTAGTAGGGGAAGCATCCCTTCCATTTGTAGGAAGTACAAGATCTCTATTAGCTCCTATACTTCAGCCTCCTGGCTATCTTGAATTTTGCATGAGGCAGCAATTTATGCTTCTATATCTCTGGCTAACTAGAGTTCTCCCTAAAAATTTTGTAGTATAATCATGGCTTGTTATAAAACATCTTTCTAATATGCAAAGTTAGGTTAGGGCAAAATTTTTGGCTCAAGATGTGTTATGCAGTTAGTGCAGCTTGGTTCACCATATTCTAGGTGTAGCTCTTATGTTGGCACAATTGGTAGCTGAGTGGTGAACCCACTCTGTGTGGTTTCTTGTAATTATATTGACACTGTACATGATGGCTTTGCCTTTGGAGCCCATTTCATATCTTTAGGCTCATAGTTGATCATCCATGCACCCCTATCAGTACCTAGTTTGCCTTAGGTCATATTCTTGTAGAATATGGGGCATTATTTGACCACATGTAGTCTTCAACAATACCCATACATTGGATGCATTAGGATGTCATGCTAATAGTGCTCGATCAACTCACACTTGTAACATGATTATGGTGGGAATCTTATTCCACCTCACACTCTGGTACCTCTTTAGTTTCCATAGACAACATTCTATTGGCCATAACCCTCATTTATTTGGTTTTCCTACCCTATGACTATTGTAGTTACTTGTCATGCACCTTTATCCCTGTTCTATCACATCTCATCAATTACTCAACAATCCACTAAGTTGTGAGTGTAGGCATCACATAAATTATAATAAATGGTTGTGATGACTTGACTAGCACATTACAATAAAGGGTAGTTGCAAACATTATGAACCTCATGACAAAATTCAAAGTTGAGAAGAAGTGTGCACACATTCCTCCAAGGGTAGTTATTTCTATTATGACCCTCTATCTCTCAATTGGTGCACCACAACCCGATTCAAGGTCTTATGATAAACTAGTAGTCAACTTATATAGTTGGGAGGCCATAGATTTAATTTGTGCCTTTATGAAGGGGTTAATTCTTGTATCAGTGATCCTAACCATCTCATCTTTGAGCATAGCTTCAAGCTCTTCTTGAGGGTCTATGAATGTTTTCATGGATAAAACCCTTCAGAAAGGTACTAGCAATACTATAATAAACCATTACACATGCTAAGAGGGATGAATATCTTAAGGGAGATTATAAAGGAGTGTCTTGAATCTAGCATCATACAAGCACATGCTCTTTGATAATCCTTGGTTGATCTCCTTGAGCACGAAGATGCTCTGGTACTCAAACTTAGGTATATCGAACTCCTTTAAGAAGGCTCCCTTCAGGGTATCATAATCAACCATAGCTTGGCTAGGATCAAACTTCCTATACCAAGTATGGGCATGATAAAGGAAGGTTGTTGTAAATTGGGTTGCCTTGCACTCAAATTGGGTTATTCCCCAAGTGTGCCATTATAATTATCACTTGAGTACATGCTCTGTAACATTCTCCATATATAGATACTCAGACAGGTGCATGGCCATCTCATAATAAATCTAGGGCTGGGAAAAGTTGGTGTCTGGGGTGCTTGTCCTCTTGTTACTTATCTTGGCATTGGTTCTCCAAGGCCTCTAGCCACTAGGTCAGGCACTGGTCCTATGGTTAATGTTGACACCACAGAAGATGATGATGTTGTACTACTGACTAGTAGAATAGGGCCACTTCCTATGTGTTGTTGCCCAAGATGTACAATTGACATTGGTTAAACTATGGTGCTTGTGATCACATTATATCTAGTTGGGATATAACCTCAAGGTTAATAGGTATCTTCACTTACCTCTATGTAGGGATAACTTGTTTAATCACAAAGTTCTAGTCTAAATCTACAAATTGTTTAAAGTATAAGTCAATAACAAGTTGAGTTGTCAATATTCTATCTTCCTATGGGGGATCCATTGTATGAGTTTGTGTTATAGGTTAAAAGGGGGTAGGTTCATTTGACATGTCTCCAATGGTCAAGTTTTTAAAGGACCTTGAGCATTCACCTGTCAACTATGGATCTTGTTCCAAGGCTTCAAGGGATCCTTCCTTTAGGTATGACCACAATTCAAAAGATCCTTCCTCATGCCCTTCCTGATCAATATGGGTCCTCTTGACACTTCTAGGTTCTAGATATTCTATCATTACATGTTTATTCTTGTTATAAGCCTATCGCCCGAGCTCTTAGTTATCAATCTACTCATCCCCTTCCATTATGCCTAACATACATGTCCCCTTCTTCCCTTTTACACTAATCATATGTGAGAGGACTTTAGCCCTCCATCTTCACTATTTTGAAGTCATAATCCACCATCAAATTATTGAGTTCAATGCTGAGTTATTTCACAAATGTGCCTCTGGGATCATGCAAGAATTAGTAGTCTAATTCTTTAGGGTAGGATAACGTCGATATATTGAACTCAAGCATGTAGCTATTTAGTGCCCCTTACCACCATTTATCTAGGTGGTATCTAATTTCTCAAGAATTTTTAGGCACTCTTTCATCCACTTGAGGTATTGTCCATATCTTCAACTTTTATGGGTTGCATAAGCAACCAACTAGTGGTACACTTGATCTGGTAGTTCGAAAAATAAAACCTTGTACAGGGCATCATACAAGTGGTTTTGGACCCACTTCCTTGGGTTCTACCCTCTATAAGTTGGATGCCTCATAAAAAAATTGTCTTCTACTCATTCCATATAGGTCTTGATGTTATTGAGGGAGAGTTGGAGAATTATCCTGGTGCTCTATGGCAATAACAAAATTCAACAATCCTAGCAATGGAACCAAAATGTTTTATAAAAGTAAGTGCTTCAATCATGGGCCTAGTCATGTATTTACCTAGATGTCTAATTGGATTTAGGTTTGTTCTAATAGGGAGAAGGCCTTGAATAATTCTATGGCACTTAATATTTAACACATGATTGTGCTAGCATCACTTTACGTAAGGCACGAGCCTTATGTTCTCACCTGAAACATAGTATAAAAGGCACTGGGGTTTGTGTTGGTCTAGCTATGCCATGGTGAAACTCTATTATTTAAGGGCTTGGTTAGTTCAATAATGGTTGTACATTCATGGGTACAAGCCTTTGGGGAAACTTGGCTTAGTATAATTAAATCATTTGAAGGACAACATGGTATCTAGATAAGGGACTTAAACGTAGGTCTATGCTTAGTTATCGATATTATTGTAGGGCATAGGGTCTTACCCATACTTAGAGATTTTTATATATCAGGCATGGGGTTCATCATTAGCTATAAGCATACAATGAATGAATTAGGTTAGAAGATCGTGAGAGCTTAATATCCATTCTATAAACTTAAAGCATTTAATCCAGTAAATCTTCACACAAAGCATTCTTCATTAACAGAGCTTGACAACAATACATAAGTCCATAGAATTGAGCATAAGCTCGAATTAAAATTCTAAAGGCCCAAAGGATCACAAGTAAGCTTGGGTGTTACAGAGGAGAGCATAAAAATCATCATAAACTACTTCTATCTCTAATGGTGACCATCTAGAATCAATTCCCTAGAGCTTCACTATGCCAATTCGTCTCTCTTCTCCAACTACACTTGAATTCCTTTTATAGAGATTCATAGCATCTTAAGTTCATGGGGAATGAATCACACCAATCTCTAAGTTGGTGTTGGAGGTACACATCCTATCACTTCCACTACACTTATCTTTAGTGAGAAGTCACAGTCTTGTGCACCCGCTTCCCAATGCTAATTATTTCAAAAAGAGATGTTTGTCTTTGATGAGCTATCACTATCCCATGTGCCTAATTCCCAATGTTGATGGATTCAAAAAGGAATTGTTAGCCACCTACTAGCTAGCACTACTAGATGATAAAATAATAATCATCTACACTGATTACCTCGTGCCTAGGTGTTCACTGAGTTGGCATGGATCCACTACTTAACTCAAAAAGGGGCCTAATGGTGCATCTTATTTTATGGCATTTAGATCTCAACATTGAAACATACTTATTTTTAGAACCCAATGAATATTCATGGAGTAATTCAATGTTATCTTACTGTTGTACTAGTCCCATTTTTTGTGTGGGAGGAAAAGGTTATAACATATATTGATTTGAGATAGGACCATGATGTGTTTGTTGTGTGCATAAATGTTAACTTGCCTTATTCTAGTATAAACAATTTGATATCTATTATATTAACAGTTGTAATTAATTTCATGTTATATTGAGGCACTTGAACTTTCTCATAGGGAATCATAGTTGAAGTAACTATTATTATTTAAGTTGATTTGTAATCATATTTTGAATCTTTGAACCTTGTTTGAATTAGAAATTACAAATCAATATTTATAATCACTTTCATATACTCTTATAGATATTTTTTTAGTGAAAATGAAGTTATTCACAACCTTGCATTTGGATGTTCATATATTATTGACTACCTTATGAGTGTGTGATTTTACTCTCATTGGAATTTGTATAATGATAATATGATAGTACTTTTATATCATTCTTTTTCTCATTTCTTGTTTATAGTGCTATAAAGTTTTTATGATATATCATTTTAGGTAAGATGGTAACTATACCTTGGTTCATAAACATGTGTTAAGGGCTGCAAAGAGTATATCTTAGTTTTTAAATGAACATCTAAAACTAAGAAGGATGGTTTTATTTATTCCCTTATGTTATCGTCCTATTGTTTATACTGGTAATATATTGCCATCTTAAAAATAGTTTTGGAATAGCAGTAGTATGGTTTATAGTATGAGTGAGTAGTTAGTGTTTAATCACTTATGATGTTGCTTCTAGAATATGCAATTATTAGCAAAGGAAATGTGAATAGTGCTAGTAGTAATCTTATGGATAATGATTGGATTTAATCTTTAATGATAGGATATATGATGTTGGTTCCTATTGGGAGTTGTAAATCCACATATCTTTCATTACTATTGCTTTGTGGTTGCTGGAAGCATTTAAAATTCTGAGTTTAAATAATCTTTTAACATTTTATAATCTCATTATGATGATTAGAATTTTTATTTACTTGTATTCATCTTTTAGATATAAGTTGAACATATTACTTATTTATGCACCAATGTTATCATTAATATAGCATAACTTGCTTGTTGGTTGTTCATAACCATCATATCTCAACCATTATATGAATAGATTTATATATATTTATGTGAAGTGATTGCATGAGGCTAATAAAATGTATGCAAGCAATGGATTCTTGGGAAAATTACTATGTTAGGAAAATAATGAAGATAAAATGATTTGGAATAATAGTGGAATGGTGAGACATGGTGCAAGGACCTAAGTCAAGGGCTTAATCCATGTGTCTTGACGGGTAGCACTGACTATGGCTTACAATGTTCATAACAATATAAGAACGAGAATTTTCTTATTTATACATATAAATAGATTTTTTTTTATAATCAAATTTGAATCATTTGGTAATCATTATGTATATCAAGTAACATTAGAATATTTCAGCCATTCAGGTTTGATCAAACTATGCTTGAAAGGATTGTGTGGGTGTTGTGTTGTATTCAAGTTCACTTCTAAATGATAGAGGTGTAAAATGATATATATACACAAATTATTTCAACTAATTGATGGTTATTTCATGACCAAAGATTTTGCTATGTAGTTGAAGTATAGTTGAAATAAGTTTCTAGTTATGACTTTTCTTCTATATAAACCCTTTTCTTATATGTTTGATTAATAAAATTGGAAATCCACATGATTTGCATTTGAATGACAACTCCGTATGAAGTAATATAAATCCTATAGTTGGGCATGTTTTTGTAGCTTGGATAAGATTTAAGTAATGGAAATATTGCCTATAACTTTATTTCATTTTCTGTTAATTATCAAGTTGTATAATTTGAAATATTAATCAAAAGACAATTAGTGTGAGAATTCCAAAATTGAGGATGATCATGAATCCTCTATAAATAGCACTACCAAGTTATCTATGTGTAATTTTTCCACTCATTTTAAAAGTCACATTGTATGGTCATTATTACGATGTTGTGATCATTTCCAATTACATTTGCAAATATACTATCTAATGTGATTTGAAGTGTTTCAACAAGTATTTATTCCTATAGATAAGGTGAGGATCCAAGCCTGAGATCCATAATGTGATCTTGATTGGTAGCACCGATGAAGGCCTGAGGTATTGCTATCCTTTGTTTATGAATATTTCCTATCTTGAAAATTTAATAGTTGATTTATTTCACATTAAAATTTATGATTCTATTAACCTTGATGGGATATTCCATTATCTGGATGCTTGATATAATCAATGATGCTTATCTATAGTAATTGTGCAGTCCTTTTCACAGGCTAACAAATCCTCATTGGCATATTATAAATCTTTATGGTTGAATGCCGATCAGATGCAAGCAATCAAATATGTGTAGAATAACACTTGTTGGTAATAACCAATTGTTCTATGAGCCCCACATGCTATCATATTCACACTCTGACAAATAATTCCCAAATTTTTTTTGTGGTTGTTTCATCTGGTATCAGAGCGATGGTTACTACTCTAAAAGGGAAATTTGGGACAAAATTGTTACAATATAAATCTATTCTAGAATAAATCTTTCATTTACAATGCTGATAGGAATAATACAGTTCTTAATTTGCTGCAAATTAAGGATGAAATCCAGTAATGTAGATTACATAACCTTGAGGGTGTTTTCATGAACATATGTTCAAAAAATGCCTTGATAAGATCGACCCAAATGTCAAGGTGTGCAAAAATATTTCCTAGCTTATCTATTTAGTAAAGAAGGGCAAATATAATAGATACAAGGTTGGTGTATACATAGCAGTATAAAATTTGCATTGCATGATTGCTAATGTGTATAAAATGTTAGTTGCCTGTCAGTTAACCAAGTTATTGTTTTATGGTGGAATTACCTTTGTAGTTAAGAGGATATCCACCCTTGCCTTTCTTAGAGATATCATCTTCAAGATAGTCTTGAAGAAGTGTTAGAGAATAAGAGGTATCTGGTTTTCATATGTTGAAGTATGCAAAACATGGCTATTTTCTAGAACAACAAACCAGAGTCAAAGATTTATGCCCATAATTTCAAAAAATTATATCATAATTTTAGGCACCTTGTGAATAACATGAGTGTTATCATATTCCTATGTGCATTTCAGGGATTGAATTGGTCACTAACTATAACCATAGTGGTAATTTATTATCCTTCTACTTCCTTAAATAGACTTATACATGTTGGGATCAAGAGAATAACCACTTCTATGAGGACTAACCAAGTTAGAAATTAGACAACCAACGAATCAACATGTGTGTACAACTGTATATATGCAAGATTTTGATTATAGGCTACCTCAATTGAAGTTAAAGACTCTACAATCAGTATTTTTGTAATGTATTTTAATGAAATTAGGTGCCATGGGTAGTTTTATCTTCTTTAATGTTGAACGTTATTACAACATTGAAGATGTTTTGGAAGATTGGCACAAACCAAACTTAATCTTAGTAGCTTTATACCCAAATTGGTTCTATCACAACACCATTGGGTTCTTTGATATTATCATAAAATGGAATAATTATAAAAAATCTTGTAATATTTTGTCATAAATACAGTGTTCAGTGCAAGCCATTTATGGCCTAGAGTACCAAAATCACTTTTTAAGTTTGCAGCCTGAATAGGGCAATGTGGAGTTGTGTCATTTAGGTGCTAGAGAATCCATGCACTTCAGTAAATTTATAATTTTGAAAAGTCTACAATTTACACAAGGAATGTTTTGTTTTCCACCATAGCCTTGGTTAAGTTAGTCCTTACCAATCAGGTTACATTGGGGCTTGTGTCACCTATCTTCCATTGTATTGTATGGACAAGTCAATAGGATACAAGTGATAAGCTATGCTCTTAGAATAAAATAATAATTATTTATTATTTATTGATTGACTTGTGCACACAAATCATTATATATGATACTTAGGACATTATGTTTTTGGTATGATCAAGGGCTAAAATTAAACTTGGAAGGCCAATGAGGGTCTAGACCACTGATTTACCTAGCTAAATCAACTAAGCTTGAGAACTCTACTTGTAAAGGGAGCATCTTGTGTCATCCAAAAACCATGAAATAGGAATGGTTATTGATAATGACCATTGAGGTCCTATGATTAAGGAATGTTATGATTTATTCTATAAGTTGAATTGGAAATAGTTCATTAAAGTTTGAATGAGCTATGTTAGATGATGGGTTCCATGAACAACCATGAAAAACTTTAGAAAATTACTAAATTTTGTTGCCTTAGGTGTTCTCAAAACTTGGTATGAGCAGAAATTGGTAAAATAGTTACTAGATTATGGGAAATCTATTATGTTGTCCCTATTTTTATGACAACATGAAGGAACATGTTGGTAGATTAGTAAGTCTATCAATACTTGCTGCTACAGTATTTTACCTTATGGTGATAATTAATCATTTCCTTGAGTCATGTTCAAATGTGTGTAAGATTTCCTTGCAACTAGCAACCATGCTGTAGTCAGAAAATGAATGATAACCCACCCATAAATGGTGTAAGGGTAAGCTCTTATGAAAGAATAGTTGGCTGTGGGATGTGAGTAGTTTTTTATGCTTTATTAGCTGCTATGTGAGTAGCTACATTATGCATATTGGAAAATATGCTACAAGTTTGTTAAGTACAACCATGAGAAATTCTATGATTGAAATATGTGCTATATAACACTACTTGGTCCTTGAGCTGGATTAAATCAACAAGACTATACTTCCTAAAATATATACATATATTGCCCTGTAAGCACAACCATGTCGTGGATGAGGTATTACTATGTTATACTTGATAAATATATTATGGGATGAATATATTTCTAATTTGTTTTTAGCATGACTAAAATGTATGCTAATTTTCTACTCGAGAAGAGCATTATAAGCCCTGATCAAGCAAATTTCTTGGGTACATTTTTTAAAAACTAACATGAAGTAAGTGCAGTAAGATGGTGGGATTGTGATCCATGTAACCATCATATGAGCTCACAAAGTAATGGAGACAAATGCTATAAGCCTTTGGGTTCATGATATGCTTGGAATGGCTTCTTTGATATTTAGTGTGGTTGGTGTGAGACACTACACTAACCCATGAATGATTGTTGATGGAAATAAAAGTAACCATAATGATATGGGTTACAAATTTTTTTGAATGGCATTTTGGGATGAATGTCCTTAATGTTATGCATATGGAATAATACTTGCATAAGGAAATTTCACTTTGTAACCTAGAAATCAGATTTTAATATGGTTTTGCATTTGCTGATCTTAAGTTGCAAGGTTGTGTATAATGACACAAAAGAGAATAATGAACCTAAAATGGTATCATGCACAAACTATTAACCTATTTTATATTAAAACTACTATTTGAATGAAATGAAAAAAATAGAAATATCCTAAACATTAATGTTTTTGCATGAAGTAATGGATGTAATACATTCTTGGAGTTGTTGAAAGCACTTTGGTTGATAAGAAGAAGCTGGTAAGTCCAAAAATACTGTGATTGGAACACCGTGTTTTAAACTGCATGCCCATTTGGGTGGTTGGAAATGCTTGATTTCAAGAATGTTGTGCTAAATTTATCAGTTTTACCAATGTATCCTACCAAGGTAAGGGCATATATGGTTGTTAAAGCCTCTGTAAAAGAACTTAAATGATTTTTCTAGATTGAAATAGATGGCCTCATAAAGTAGAGTTTGGAACACTTATGCAAAGTTGTGCAAAAATATGCTACATACTGCACTTGTTTTACCCATATCAGTGCCATAAATGGTGCATGCTTCAAAGAAGGTATTGCTTGTTGTCTACTTCAAAAATGGACATGATTGTCTTAATGACTGTAACTAAAATACCATCAAGGTAAGGTTGAGGTTTTTGCATTGTAGGAATGGAAAACATTATGAAATAATGACAATAAGAGAAATGAATACCTTATAAGTAATATTGATCCTTGGCTACCTGGTGAGTCGTTGGGATGGATCCTTTTTAAGGAAGGGAGGATGTCATAACCCCACCATTTGATACATTTATATAACTGACCAATATGTCTCTAGATCATGTTTTATTATTTTTTGGATGATATTTTGTCTCAATATTGTAGATTTGATGGATTCAGATACTATGATTACCTCACCTATGATTAGTAGTGATGATCATGTTTATATTAAATGCTATGCTTATTTCATTACTATATTTAATATTTTATTTAGTTTTGAATTATATAGATATTAATTCACTGTTAAGATGTTGTTGATACCAAATTCGGTGCTTGTAGGAACAAATCAATGAACTAGACGAGTTGGCAAGTTTCACCAACCAAAAATACAAGTGGTTCTAAGTAGTTGGACACATTCTGATAGGTATAAATTGAATTTTTATTTTAAGATTTTAGACAAGTTATTTTTCATGGTGTGGTTGTGGCATGTTCATCTATTTATAGTTTCATTATTTGCCTGCATGTCAGTTTTATTTCTTGTGTGGTTCTATTATTTGGTGTTAGAACCGTTACACAACCCCACCTTGGTTTATTAAGTCATATTAGTGACTTCTTATTATTGGGTCTTTTGGCTTGACCCCAACACCCACAAATAACTCAAGATAAAGTCATATGTCATGTGGCTTAGAAATATTTGTTTGTGTGGAGCATGTGGCTCAAACCATGAGGTTGTGTGTATATATTCCATAATGATTTCCATTTGTGGTCTTAATTAATTATTTAAATATTAATTAATAATTATGTATATCGAGTAACATTAGAATATTGTATCCACTCACATTTGATCATACTGTGCCTGAAAGGATTATTTAGGTTTTATGTTGTATTCAAGTTCACTTATAAATGATAAAAAGTATAAAATGATAAATACACAAAAGTTATTTCAGCTAATTGTCATTTATTTCATGGCCAAAGTTTCTACTGTTTAGTTGAAGCATAGTTGAAATAAGTTTCTAGTTATGACTATTCTTTTATATTAATCTTTTTCTTGTATGTTTGATTAATTGAATCAAAAATCCACATGATTTGCATTTGAATGACATCTGGGTATGAAGTAATATAGAGCCTATAGCTAGGCATGCTTTTGTAACTTGGATAAGATTTAAACAATGAAAATATTGCCTATAAGTTTATTTCATTTTCTGTTAATTATGAAGTTGTATAATTTGAAATAATAATCAAAATATAAGTAGTGCAAGGATTCTCGAATTGAGGATGATCATGAATCCTCTATGGATAGAACTATCGAGTTATCTATGTGTAATTTTTCCACTCATTTAATAAGTCACATTGTATGGTCATTATTATGATGTTTTTATCATTTCCAATTACATGGTTATTACAAAGAGAATATCTAATGTGCTTTGAAGTGTTATAATAAGTATTGATTCCTATAGATAAGGTGAGGATCCAAACCTAAGATCCATAATGTGATCTTGATTGGTAGCACCGATGAAGGCCTGAGGTATTGATATCCTTTGCTTATGAAGATTTCCTATCTTGCAAATTTAATAGTTGATTCCATTCCACATTAATCTATATGATTCTATTAACTTTGATAGGAGATTCCATTATCTAGATGCTTGATATAATCAATGATGGTTATCTATAATAACTGTGTAGTCCTTCTCATAGGCTAAAAAACCCTCATTGGCATCTTATAAATCTTTATGGTTGAATGTCGATTGGATGCAAACACTTGAAGATGCGTAAAATAACACTTGTTGGTAATAATCATCTGTACTATGGGACGCACATGATTTCATATTCACACTCTAATAAATAATTCCCAAATTATTTTTGGGTTTGTTTCACAACCCCCTTCCCCCCCAATAAAAGTTCATAGTTAAACTTCCTATGCCAAACCTAGAGACCCTAACTTCCATGCAGTCAGATCAATTAACAAAACATTTAGCTACAAGTCAAAATAATAGTAAAAAAAACATAATTTTATAAATTTAAAAGGAAAAGAACCTACCAGGCCATTGACAGAAGCCAATTTTATTGTCTTATATAATACTGAATATCCATCTTTTAGCCTTATCAAAAAACAAGTAGAAATTATAGCCTATGATAATTTTTTTTCTTTTAAGATTAATATCAGGGCTATTTATTATGATGTGATCAATTGTCAAGGGGTCATTTATCTATTTATTTTATATAAATAAAAAAAAATCAAACAAATTACAACACATTTAAGGAAAAATAACAACAAATGTTGAGGTGCGTTTGAGACACATACGAGAGTATTTGATTGATTGATTGTTTATATAAAGAGATCTAATGAAAAGTAGCCCAAACACAATGATCATAACAACTAGTGGTATCAATTTTACATAATTTAAGAGAATAAAAAGAAGTATGAAGGGACCCTCTACAGACTAAAACATTGTTTCACAGATTCTATTTATTCATTTTCTCTTATCCACCATCATCCTTTATATCTTGCCTTTTTCAGTTGGTTAAGGATGTTTAATCAATGGAATCATATGATCTAACCAAAAAATTCAATATGAGTCAAGTAAGTGATGTGTTTGAATCTATTTTGAATTGATATATGTTTTAATTTCAATATATTATCCTATGCCTTTCACTTTCATTATGTTAATCATATTTATATGTGCAATGTGTCATTGTTTAAAATTTTCACATATTTATTTACTATAGATACAAACACGTTACTTTTAATTTCCCATGGATAAAGGTGTGCATCACCCAAACCTTACAAAGGGTGGATTTATATGGTATTCTAAATTACTTTCACAAGATGAATCACCAAATGAAGTGCACTTTGTAGATGATTATAACTTCCTAGAATTTATTCCAAGCACACAAGGGGACAATGAGGAGGTGATCATACCTATTTCAAATAATTATTTTGTCAGAGAATCCAAACATTGACTAAAATATGCACTAATTTTTAAATCTACCCATTTCAATCAATAATAAATAGGCATGAAGCACCTTAATGTTCTTGAAATTTCATCCTGTGATTGACCAGTAAAGATGAGTTCTTTGGAGCATTTCTGATACTTTAGTTCTAATTGAAGCAAAGTGTACTGAAAGAGATACAAAATAAATTGAGTTAGAATGAAAAGGGCCATATCATCTATTGTAAAATGGAAAGAAGTGTATAATTATTTCTCTACTAATGGTGTTGATCGTACAATAAACTAGTGTCAAGACTAATAGGAACATATTTTACCTAATTTTAAAAGAATCGAGGATTATGAATTACATATTCCATATGTTCATGATAGTTATTAAAACATGACAACCTAAGAGAATTTATAAGAAACATCTTAAAAATTATGTGAAAGAACTTTTTGATGCAATGGAGGTGAGATTTGGTTCTGATCGAATAATCAATCCTAGAAATATAACTATTGATTCTTTTGAAAATAGTTACACCTTTGGTAAGGATTCCTATTCACAAAATGAAAATGTTGAAGATAAATAATTTTTGAACTAGGTGAAGACTCCTACTAAAGAGGACAAATAATTTACTAAAAAAGTGGAAGTCAACAAGCAAAACAACTACTATAAAGGATACTTTTGAAGAGAATAATAAGCTAGTGATTTATACCTTATAGTTGGATGAAGAAGGGTGAATGCAATGCCATGAAATGTACTATGATTTGATTGATGAGAGACATAAAAAGGATTGTGCTTTGACTGAACAATGTATGCAAAAGGAAAATACAAAGGAAGAGAAGTTGATCAAAATTGAAGAGCAAAAAATCAATGTCCAATTCAGTTTAGTTTCAACTTTAAATACCATTGGACAATAAATGATGAAGATTAGTGAATCATTGTGAAATGAGAGGTGACCCTTATAGTTCTACTAGTGATTATTTTTTTGAACCAGACAAATGCTCATATAGTCTATTATTTCTTTTATGTACTCCCAATAAACTTGCTAATAAAAGTTTTTGATCTTCAAGATCCAACTTATATTTATAAGTGTAATCACATTAACTCTTTTATTAATTTTAAAGGTATTTTTTGATTTATCCTTGGAGGTGGCATTATAAATTATTTTTAAAGATTTCATATTGATTAAGTTACTACAATATTTCATATTCTTGTTATTGTACCATCTATCTTTTAGGTATTTAAACCAAGGTATTTGCTATAAATGCCCATTGGGTTATCCCTTGAGCTCATCTTAATTGACAAAAAATAATGAGTTTCATTTTGTTAAGAGTTTAATATTGTTAAATCCTATCTATTTAGCCATATTGTTATCAGGATCATGTGAGTTTTATGCATTTCATTTTGATATCAGTATTTTATTCTTTGATAGAAGTTGGTCCTAATTCTAAAGAATATTGGTTTAAAAAAATAATTTTGTCTCTAGGTATTTGCATATTTTTTGACCAATATACTTGTTAAAAAATTTGAATTATTTTACCATTGCAAACTATATGTTGATTAATTGCATACCAATTCAAATTATTTAGAATGCTTGCTATGTTAATTTTTAACATAGTTGGATATTGGTGAATTCTCTTTGGGTCTACCACCAAAAAGTTGATTATAAGTTATATGTGTTTAACTTGTTAGAATTGATTTGGTTTTGTGTTTATAGAGTTCATAATGTTGTAAAAAGCTGCTAAATGTTCAACTAGTTGAGATATAACTAATTTACAATAGTAAAACACATAAAATCCTAACTTGTTGGTTGAAAGAAGAACTAAAAAGCATATATTGCATTCAATTTTATGATTGTGTGCTTTCTAATTTGAATTTTATCACACAGTGATCCCATAAACACATAATAATAAATTTAACCACTGTGGGAGCCTCCAAACATTTAAACATATGTATCACTAAAATTGACCTAGGTTGTTGGTAAAACATCAACACTGGTAAACACTTACACCATTTGTTCTTGTGTATATTTATGGCCTAAATTATCCTATAAATAAAAAAATATAGCTACAGATCTATATAGATAGAAAATTCATATCATCCCAAATGATAATAGACTACAAAAAGTATGATTTTACTCACCAAGATCATGAAGCTCATCAATATTAATAAGAGAATGCCCTCTAAACTGGTATGTCTCACATTTTACTAGAGTATGTCCATTTCCCCTCCTTGCTCTGGATGTAGCCTCTTTAGATACCTATCTAACTTTCAACACATCCATGCCATCCACATGAATTCAAGGCATCCCAAATGTTGGTCCCTTCTTCCAGATCTCTAGATTAGATGTAGCTCTGAGATGAGACATTCTAATAGCCCATAAATTATTTTCCACCAAAAATATAATAGGAATCTTCCAAAGGGAAACCATGTTCAATAATTCAAAGAATTGGACATTTTTGTAGGTCACATATCCAAAGAATACAATGATGACACCATCAGATTTATCATCTTTCAAAACTTATCTCTTATTTTTTGATGTAAAAGAAGCTCCCGTAATAATGGGAATTCCTTCACCAATAAATACAAAACCACCCAATACACCATGTTATTTAGAGAACATATGTATGGATCCTCCTTTTTATATACAACAAACAATAGACTTCCCAAAAATCTCACTCATTAAAGCACAAGAAAATATCCCCTTGATGAGTGCATATGTATGATAAATAAAGTGATACTATTTATAGAAATAAGTAGAGATGATAAATGTTTATTCTGTATGACATATTAAAAGCATCTAGGTTCTTGCACTAGGAACACATTCCAAATAAATCAATTCATAGAATTTAGATTAATATGTGATGGATCATATTGGTAAATAATGTGGAGTATGTGTATTGCATGATTAATCTAATGGATAGGTGAAGAACACATAATGGATTGGTATAAGAACCTCCAAAACTAATGTTAGTAATTGAGAAAGATTCATTAACCATTACCATTTATGTAAAAACCATTTGGTAAAATCACAAAATTTGTTTTTTTATACATTACATTCACATTTAAGGCTTTAAACAATGGTTGAATTGAATTTATCAATTTAGGAAGAGCATAGGGAATGGGGATACTTGTTGGAATGTTATGAGCAAATCCAAAATGAATCCTCCAATCCAAACACTCTAACTTCCATGTTCCAAGAGAAAATTTGTATTATCATAAGGTGAAACATGAAGCTTATTATTGAACATATAGTGCCATATTTTTGAATGGATGAGGCTTTATGCTATGTTTGGATTCATATCCAACACAGGTATATTCTCTTAACCCATGGAAATTATGACACCAATGTGCCTAGGATGGCCTCCCAATCTAGGAAAAGCTACCCTTGGAGCATCATGTCCATAAAAATCTAATTCTCAAACAACCAACCAAATGCCATCTTCAGTACCATCATAACATGTAATTGTAAATATTAATATTTTATCTTTTTATAATGGTAGTGTTCTCAACTATTTTCCTTAAAGAAATTTTGATATCTAGTAATCTCAAAATTATCTACAATGCATTCACAAACCTAGATCGAATGTGTTCTTTACCTATCCATTAAATTAATCATGCAATACACATATTCCAGATTATTTACCGATATGATCCATCACATATTCATATACATTGTATGAATTTATCTATTTGGAATGTGTTCCTAGTGAAAGAACCTACATGGTTTCAATATGTCATACAAAATAAACTTTTATCATCTCTACTTATTTCTAGAAATAATATCATTTTATTTGTCATACATATCTTAAAATGATATTCCCAAAATTATATCTTCATAAATCACCAATCCCTCTTCCTTAGTGATTAGCTAGAATTAAAAACAATGAACTTAGTAAGCTCTCTTTCTTCGGGATTAGCTGGAGTTGTAGCCAATAGTTTATTATGTAACCATTAATTCTATGGCATCTACCAAGATTCAAAGACATGTATAACTTATTAAGACCATATTTATGAATCAACAAATTATTAATATAAATTTGAACAATAGGCCTTAAAAAATGTTGTATCCCACTTCTACATTACATTCAGATTTTTAGAAAGGGAGAGACCCTCTTACAAAAAAAATTGGATATTTTATAAAATTGAAATCTAGTATAAATAAAAGAAAGGAAAATCATTTTATCTCATAAATCATTTTGTTTGTTTCTTCATATTTTCATTCCATTTAATTTTAAGATCATATTTATTATATATTTAGTGAAATTTTACTCGATGTAATTATAAAAATATTAAAAACATAAGGATTATAATTTTGGACAATTTTTTCATCTAGAGCACTAAATTTAGCACCATCCTTACTCACATTTATGTTATTAAGTGTAGAGGAGGAGGGATTATAGGAAGCAATGGATGAAATTCACCCAAATCATTAATATAAACCCAATTAAGGACTCTTGAGAAAATACACAACCATAACAACATTGACTTATTCTTATTATTTTACTAGATGTTTAGAATATTATTTTAAGAAATATTGCATTTATAGAGTGTATTCATTGTATTATTCTTGTTCATTGATGGAATATGATTCCCAGTAGCCTTGATTTGTATCTCTAAATCTTGAGGAAACCATGGGGTTGGAAGGAATGATATATCATGGCCATGTTATAATCATTAGTAATATTATATTTGGATAATTAAAACCATAGGTGAAAGGAGTTTTGGAGTTATTACTATTAATCATGAACATAGTGGTATCATTGTTGTTATCAAATCCTTGAAAAGAAGAGAAAAATGGTTGAATTCATCTTTGGTGTTATTGAAAAAATCCATTATGTGAATGTGAACATGAATTTTTAAAATAAGGTATGTTTAATTTTTTTTAAAGCTAAAAATCTAGGAAAATAAAACATTAATATGACCGAACATAGATTTGGAGTAAGACCCACGTTAGGTGAACCAAAAATTTTAAGGCCTTAAAATGGTTGTATCCTCGAGTCTCCTTGACCTAAATTTGGTTATCCATGGACATTACTATAATTAATTTCTTTCTTTAATTTAATTAGCTATAGATTGGCATGATGGACTATGCTTCTATAATTTGGTTATTTGTATATATATATTTTGTAAAAATTTGAGTTGATGATCACATAATTGACTATAAGTCTTTTTTTTATAAGGAGAAGTACACATTTCATGATATTTATATTCCAGTTTGTAGGGGACATTCTTTAATAGTGTAATAAATTCTCATTTAATATGGGAAATAAAGGTCCTAGCATGTGCGCCAATTAATATTCAATTAATATTTGAAATTTGGTATGATCTTAAAGATTTGACTAATATTCAATGTATATCAAAGATGAATAAGAGAGAATCCTTTGTCACATCACAACTGAACAATGAAGAGGAAAAAGATATGGATATGGAGATTCATACAATCAATAGCTAACAAAAAAATCTAATTATTAAAATAGGTTTATTAGTTTCTCCATGGGAAGGTAGGATTCAAGGAGAGTCCTATTTAAAACCATGTTCCTTGCATTGGTGAAACCACTACATATTTGAAGTTAAATGTGATGATCAATGGTTTTGTAGAATTTATAGGTTGCCTTATGTATTGTTTTAATAAATTTATGAATCTTTGCATGAATACCTTAGTCAAGGTGACATACCCATTTCATTCACTTCTATAAAGAGTAGGGTGTTTCTTGTTGAAAAACAAGTGGCCATTGCATTTATCCAACTGTCCTCTAGCATGAAAATGATTAACATTAGTTAATTTTTTGGTCATGGAAAGTCAACTATTGCATGAACTATGAATAAGTTCATTAACACAATGCAACACTGATTTCACAGGTATGTCCAATGGCTAAACAACCAATTGGATCTTGATATTTTAAAGGAAGGATTTTTCCAAAGATAAACATTTGTGAATTTTTGTGGGGATATATATGTAACTCACATTCAATTCTAAATTTTAGCCAATGGGTGTTCAATGGATTGGTATGATAGTGATCACAACTAGACAACATGTAGTTACAAGCCATTATTGAAAACAATATGCATTTTAAAAATGTTTTCATTGAATGGCCTAGTTATGTTAATGATGATAGACTACTACATAATTCTGTTATTTTAAAATTGTGTGAAGGTGGACAAAATTTAAATGGTCATTCAATTTTGATTGGTCCTTCAAGCATAAGAGAGTATATTATAGGTGATGGTGGATATCCTTTATTACTGTGGTTAATCACACCATTTAGTGGAGCTTTGACAAATAGTCAAATATAATTTAACTTTAAGTTATCATCAACATGTATTATTGTTAAGTGTGCATTTAGAAGGTTAAAAAACACATGGAGAATCTTACAATCTATAATTTCTCAGCCTAATTTGCAAATTTTGCCAAAAAATATTCTTGTGTGTTGCATATTGCATAATATTATGCTAAAAGTAATGGAAGATGAAGTTTATGGCATTGAAGTTGCTGCTTAGAATGCAAATAATGCACATATCAATGAAGTGGGAGTGGATCTAACTACAACAATAGCTTGGCAAACCTTAATGGATTTTGTGGTTGTTGATGGCAATGTTATATGTGCAAGGTATGAATACTAATTTTTTAGTTTTTTTATTCCTTTTAATACATATTTTAAATGCATTTAATTTAGTTATTGAATATATTTTATGTTGTTACAGAGATGATGCGTAGTTTTTCTATATTAATCTTCCAATGTGATTTCTAAATAAAAACTATAATGTTTTACACACGTCATAATTCTTTGGATCCATAAAATGGTTATTCTATAAATTTGTATATTATGATGAAAAACATTTTTTAAAGTCAATGGTTTATTCAAATATTAGTGGAGGGATAATATGTTAAACTAATTTTACTTACATTATGTCGAACTGATTCTGCTTACAATATTTTGTACTAATTCTACTTTGA
Source organism: Torreya grandis (assembly GCA_037957365.1). Taxonomy (NCBI): domain Eukaryota; kingdom Viridiplantae; phylum Streptophyta; class Pinopsida; order Cupressales; family Taxaceae; genus Torreya; species Torreya grandis. The sequence goes on from JARHVA010000491.1 coordinate 5,107,027, forward strand.
AAAGATGTGCATGTGAGATAATGCAATGCATACATTTCTTAAGGGTTAAATATTAAGAGTACACTTAGACATTGATATTAGGGGTGAGTAAAAGATGATGTAATAATTTTTAAAATTTATATTAAGTAAGCTATATTGACCAAAGTTATTATGTAATAATTTTTATATTTAACGAGTGTATGTGGTTTAATAGAGGTGAATCCAATGGGAGATTTATTTCTCAAATGGGCATTTCAATAGTTCTTGACTTCATTATTAGTTGTGCCTGGTATACAACCTATAATTAATGTCTTAATAGAGGTGAATCCATTAGTAACATTATTGCTCAGATGGGTATTCCGGTAGTTCTTAACTTTATTATTAGTTTTGCCCAATATTTTCCCTGTAATAAATGACCACATGATATAGTATATGTTAAAATATATAGTCAGTAACTATAAACAAAAACTATGCCAAATGCATAAATTAAATGAGATCGAGAATGGAAACATTAGGCTCAATTACACCCATTTGTAGTTATATTTCACATGATCTTAAACAAAAAGAATCAAACAAAATAGACTTTACTTTAATATTAGAGATTCATAATTTTTTTTTGAGTAAATTCACTTTCATAAGTCTTATAAACCAATTTGGTTTATAATTATTTGAAAATAATCTCATTGACAAGGATTGGTAAGGTTGGTTTCACCTTAGAACTTGGTAACCAAGCTCAAACTCAAAAAAAACAAAATTTTTAAGGTAAATGGAAAAAAATTCTTTGGTGGATTGGTGAAACTAAACATATATATAATTATTCATTGTTAATTCACTTTCATAGGTTTGACAAGCCAACTTAGTCTAAAATATGTTAAATATCATCTTAGACTGGAAGCCAAAAGATATGTAAAAAGTTTAATTAGAACTGGATAAAATAGGTTTCACCATCATCTCATTATACTAAGTTGGCTTGTCTTGTCAAACCTATGAAAATGCATACCAACCAAAGTTATTTTGTCCATATTTCCTTTCACTGTAATTTGTCTCATTTTATTGTAAATAGTGCTCAATGCCATTAGGAAATAATTAATGAATAATTTAATTTCATGACTTTTCTTCTATTTTTTATTGATAGTATTGTCAAAACTAACTTACATGTTTTTTGATCCTCTTGAACTTAGAATTTATTTTTATTAAAAAGGGACTACACAAGAGCAAAATCCTAAACCAGGGCAATATCAAAATGAGACACACTATCCACATGAGTATTGAGAAGAAAATAACACCATTGTCTTTCCTGTAAACTCACAATAGCTCCTAAATTCTAAGCCCCATTCAAGAGAACTTTCAAAGATAGAAAGGATATCATCAAAGGAGAATGGCCCATTAAAAGCTCCAAATTCATTTCATGTATCAGATAAGGGACACAATTATGTGTAATAAAGTTTTCCATTGTCCACTCCAAAATGTACATTCATAACTGTCACTTATCACCCAAAACAACCTTGTGGAAAAACATAAACATTTCTTTCCAATATAAAAACCCTCTCATCTACCATCGATATTCCAATTTAGCTAGATCCACTCTTTAAATTAAAAGAACCAAGAGTACAAGATACAATCTACCCATCTATGTCACACTAATTCACACATAAAGTTAGGCATCTCCACCCTCTTAAATTATTTAAATCTCAATTTCATCATAGTTGTTCATGTAGATAACATGAAATATACATAAGGTAGGAAAATCATAAAAATTTAAATGTCCACTCAAATACCACAAAGTTAAAATTTATCAAACCATGATGTAGAGTACATATATCATTATCATTTGTAGTCTCATGAAAATGCTACTACACCTCATCCATATAGAGAAAAAAATATTTAAAGAATTATCAAATGATTGAGTCCAAAAATTAATCTCATTCATTTGAAAACATTTTGTTATTTTTTCATGTGACACTCTTAAGGGACATGTAGACATTCCACACATAAACATTTTACACATGTTTTTGGTTCATAAAAATTATCTTGGGGCTATGTCAACACTAAATGTTATTTATTAGTCCTCAAGTTATTTAAGATAATTAGAATGCACATCATCATTACAAATTTTGTTTTTGAATATTTATAGCTATTTTGTATTGAAATTTTGTTGAAATTCATAAAAAACATCATTGTTTTCTTTCACTAGTATAATATTTTGACATTATTATACTTTTCTCCAATGAGACTTTGTCAAGTATCACTATCAGATTGTTATTAAAATTTTAGTTCATTTAATTGTATAAGTTATCTTCTATACACTTCCATCAGTAAGCATCTTACTTGTTAGCATTTATAGCAATAAAATTTCATGGCTGTAAACATCTCCCTCTATGGATACTCTTCCTTTAGTCCATACTCTACATTCGAGATAATCATGACATCACATAATATTCAAGGAATTCATATAAAATACCAAAATAAAGAATAAAACAAAGGATAGAAGAATAATTATAAATTTTACCCACCGACCCTTGAAAGCTTTTATGATTATTTTCTTGATAGTTGACCCTTTTATTATAATTATAAAGAAGAAATTCAAAATATCTGTGAACTCCCATAAACTAATCCTACTCAATTACATTTTATTTTTATGAGAAAACATGCCTATATACTCTCAGTTATTCATTTGAGAGGTTTACATCATGCTCACTCTTTGATGAAAGGTTCCTCATCAATCTACAAATTTTGCCATTGATGACCACTTCCCAATCATCCATCATTTTATTCATCACTATATTTTGTTCTGCTAAAGTAATGTACAATATTTGGTGGGGTCTCAAGCCTTTAAGGCTTCCACTCACTGATAATTCAAAAAAATCCAATAGTCCTTTCATCACTAGTATTGCTTTGTTCATGACTGGATTTCCCAATGGAGACATCACCCCAAGGTAAGAATTAACCATCTCTTTGCTTTCTCTTCCTCCAAATACCCCTGTAACTTTATGTCTAACAAGATCAAGATAAATTCTAATCTTTGTGTTTGGATTAAATCAAAGATAAACTGTAAGGAATATTTCATATTTTTCCATTTACAACCCATCAATAGATCTTGTAAAATAATTCTAAAATCTTGTAAGTTTCTAACATTTTCATATTATAATGTAGGTTTCAAATTTCATTGCTCTGAAAATAACAACAAATTATTTTTCATATATATGGGGTTTACAGATTGAAAGTCAAAAAAAATGAGAGTATACCATCCATCAAGGAGTATTCCAAAGAAGCTTGTTATCCCAATGTTGATTATTCTTCTTATATTCTAGTGAAAATTAGTCATAAAAAAAAGTCAGAAATCCATTGAAACCATTGCCATGTGATTGTGTACTAAAAAGTCTTCAATACTAATAAAAAAACCACACAAGCAAATGGCATTGGAATGATGCAGCTGCCACAACATGTTTATCTCTTCTTTTGATAATTGTAATTGCTATTTCTTCATAGTTACTTAAGTTCCATAGACATAATGCCCTTTGACATTTCTAAGAAATATAAGCAATGTTATTAGTTAATTAAATATAATTTTTTTAAAAGCCCACGTAACCATTTAGCTATCAAGGATCCTAAAATATCTCAATAACTATTGTTAAAAACTTAAGGAATAACATAAAACCATATTTCTATTAAAATGTCTCTAAATTTTCTCAATATCATCAACTAAATTTGTTTAAGAGCAATAGCTCATGAGACCACTAAATAACAAAATATTTAAATCCACATGAGGCCAAAAATGAATAAGGGTTATCGATCAAATTTGACCATAAAGCTTTTTCATCTTATTAATGGCACATGCTAATTAAAACTTAAGTTGGATCCCAAAAATAGTCGATGGGATTATGATCCAAGAGCTAATAAAATCTAAAGAGATAATTTTAGAAGGTGCTAAGTCTAATAAATAAATTAAATAGTTCCCATCAAATTATTGTCGAGTAAGATGTGAGCGTGTATTTAGATTTATACATTTTTATATGGTTTAAGATGGAATTGATTTGGAATTATGTGTAGGTGTGCACAAATTATGATGATTTTATTATTAGAGTTTATTTTAATAATAAGAAAGTCTTATGATTAGGATGTATTAATTATGAGAGCTTCTTTTTATTATTTTAAAATTTTATTTTATTTATATAAGAAGAAATATGTATAGGTAAATTATAATTGATTTTGTATGAATATATATTAGATAAATTTATGTAAAAGATGTTAATAAATATTATTCACAAGATATTTTTTTCAATTATTTTAAAAATCTTATATTATATAAATATTTTGAGAGTGATATCTTTTAATATCTTTTACATAGATTTATCTAAGATATGTATGTTAGCTTAACATTATTAATATTATTCATTGTTGTTAAGTGGCTCAAACCACCACTTTTACCCGACGAATTTGATGATTGAATTTATTTGTAATAAAATATTTTGATGATGGTTATTTATTCAACATTGCCCTTCAAATGTTAGTATAATTCGTAAGAGAAGAAAAAAACTTTTGATACAATAATTTTAATTTATTATAATCCTTACCATTTAAATGGTCTTCTTCAAATTTCACTTCACATCTAACATTGTTTTCTAAAAATATTTACTATATTTTAAAATTAAAATAATATAAATATTATTATACAATGATCAAATTTAATTTTTGGTTTCATTCATTATATAAATAATATTTTCACAATAATTCATTAATACCACCAATAACCAATCATTTCATATTTTAACCATGAAAAAAATGCCTTGAAAAAATATACACCCAAACTCTATTAAAAACTTTAATTTATTCTTTCATTTAGAAAAAAAAAAAGCCTCCATGAAAAACCAATTTTTACATTGATTATTGCATAACCAAAAAATAAATTTAAAAATATGAACTTCTAATTTTTATGTTTATCACTACATCTCATGTTGGCTTTCAAGTTAAGATCATGGGCATTTTTGAGTTTTGATACCTTTAAAAATTTGATACCTATAACTTATTTTGTGGTGTAATTATGAGTATTTTGGATTTGCCCCTTAAACATGTGCAGATTAACCCATAAATAATGTTGAATGGAGCATTTGAAAAATAATTTGACAAAACTGAAAATAACATCTTAAATAAAAAAGGAAAAAAAAAAAAAAAATTATTTAAAAATAAAAATAAAAATTTCTAGTAGATGGTTATAGGGTTAATGGCATTTATATTTTAGTAAAATTAATAAAAAAGTTTTTGGGCTAAGAAAATTTGAGGATAGTTATTGGAGTGATAATCATACAATGTTCACCACACTTAATTTTTTTGGTTTATTGTGTTTGTAAATATATAAATGTTTTTTATTTAAATATTTAAATATTATATTTTCATTATTTAAATTTTTATTTTCACGTTCATGATATTATATTCTTCTTTATCATAATATTATAAATAAAAGTTAATATAATATAATAATATTGATCAGGTTTTAACTTCTGAAATTATTCCTCCATAAAATTATATTTTTTAATTAAAATTAATATAATATAATAATATTGACCAAATATTTTTTAAATAATTTTTTTCTTAACCCTATAATGATAATCACCATTATAATAATAGTCACCATTGTACATGACTGGAAAAAGGTATTGACTCTATTAAAAAATATAATTGTTTATTCAAAAGTGGCAAAGCATTCTACTATATTGCATATATGTGTCTTTTACATTATTTTTGTTTAATCAAGATTTGCACTGTAGGCATATCCCTTGAGGTTGCATTGTGATTTCTGCATTCAAAATCATAAGTTCTCATGTTTTAAAGCTTTCATAATCTTTATTTTCTCGACGGTTATTTTTTAGTGTATAGATATTATTGCCTCGTGGAGAGATTATGACTTCACCATTACGTTAAGAACCACCAAGAAAAGAATTAGATTTTGTGTCATAGGAAATATAATCCGAACGCCCAATTTGTCAAGCTATGCAAACAACCATTAAGACCTTATTTTTTGCTATGCATTTATCTTTTTTTGGTTTATTTGTTTCACATATACACATGATTTTTGTGGAATTAAAAAAAATATACATATATATGGATTTTTTTTTAAAAATAACATAAAAAGAAAAATTTATAACGTCCACCCTCTCATGTTATTTTAAATTAATTATATCTTTTTGATTAATAAATCAACATAAAATATCTAAGTCAAAATTACCATCATATGTATGAACATTTCTTATGTAATACATGGTTACAATTATATCCATAATTATTACAATTATATTAATATGGATAAACAACCAATTAATTTTAGCTTAATTATTAAAGCACATGGTTGATTACAATGCTTAGATTTGTGGGTTATGAGCTTAAAAAAGGCAACATAACCTAATTTACTCAAAAGTGTAATATGACCCCAACATCAGATTCAAAGCAACTAAAAACCCATAGAACAACTATAAACTTGCCCTAATTAAACATCGAGTATAAAAAAATCATTAACATTATGGATCATAGATAATATTATTATAATTCTAATTTATTAGTATTTACTCTTAAATATCTATTTACATGATTTAATAGCATTATCTTGACCACTTTATACTTCCACAAACTAACATGGGTTACATGTCTATATTATCCATTTACACCACACAGTCACTAAAAAATCACAATACACTTCATTTGCATTTATTGGAGTCTTTGCTATTCCATGTGCTCCCCACATAATAAGTGTTAATGAAAAAATTGTGCAAAAGTCCAATGACTAATATCTATAGACCTCAAATATGACAAAACATGGTTTATATTATAGCACATTTGCACACTTCCCACAAGTAAAAATTTCTCGAGACCTTAAAAAGGGGAGGCCGAGTATGTGATGTGAGGATGGGAGACACAACCACTATCATAGATAGCATATGCCTCTAACCCAAAATGTTAAAACATTAATTTCTATATTATAAATAGTGCTCATGAAGTCATGGATCCCATGCAACTCATGGAAAGGTCAAGAAGCTCATGGTTAAATATTTTAAAACCAAAATTCACTTTATTATGTATAACATATGCTTTAAAATGTTTATGTGGCCTTAAAAAATTAAGAGTTGACACATGATTATGACCTAAGCCATATGATTTTTCACACATTAAACTAAATCTATATTCCAACGTGTTAGTAGACCACAAAATAAATTTTGATCCAATATTTTTTCATAGGGAGTTTGAGTGTGATACATACGAATGGGTGACATGCATCAAAATATGGTACACACCAAATCAAAAGCTAAAATGATAATATCTTGTCAATATGAATAATGGTCATAGAGTCACAAACTTCATATACTCCATATAATCTATGTTATTCATAGAGAGGTCATAGGTCGCAGGTTTTAAATAAACATCTTAGGATAATCATATTTTAATCAAACTAATTTTGGAAAAAAATTACTTACATTGATGACCAACCTTTATTTATTTCACATTAATTAATTCAGGGCATGTCTTTAGTTTACAGAGTGACAAACTCCACATGGTTCACACAGTTCACAAAGTGGCCATGGGGTATAAGTTGAATGCAGTCTCTATATTACTCCACCTAATGGGATTTGTGGCACATGGATTAATCCTAGACTCTTGGATTATGACTCTTTTACCTATCCACATGAGTTTGACTAATCATGAAAATATATTTACGAATGATGAGATATAATTTCAAAATAACCTCAACTCCAATAATAATAATGTTTAACCGTAACAATCACTCTGAAGGTGGCATAAATAAAATGTGGGTGGTCGAGACTATGAATATTAGATCTGGCATAAATAAAATATGGGTGGTTGAGGCTAAAAATATTTAGATCTCCTATAGTCTATCATTTGAACTGCATTCATATTTTCACATTGACTATGAACAAAAAAATGTCAAAGGAGATAAATGTGATATTCTTATCATGTGCTACATTATAGAGATGACATTCATAGTGTAAGTCGTGTCTAGGTGATTTTTCACAAGAGAGAGTGTGGTTATAGGGATTCATTATTATTCCCTTAATTGTTTGCATAAATGAACATTAGCACATAGAGTGACATGTTAATCTAAAAATTTATAAAGTCATGTCCAAACATATAATAATATATGCATAAAGCTTACAATCTATTTTTTATTATTGGTTGTCACAGGCACATCATACAACCTAAAATATCCTCATTTTGCTTAAGCAGATAGTTCATGGATCTTTATGATTTGTTTGGCAAGTTAACAATGGATTAGTTAATTTTTATTCCTCAAGGAAATAGAATCCATCATTTATCACTTTCACTATGTTTTTTTTATTCCTTACTTTAAGTGTTTCTATTACTAAATAATATGTGTACTTCACATAAATAAATAGAGGCAATCAACAATTATTAAAAGTTATAACATTAAAATGATTTACATTTTTTTTCTATGCATTTACATTTTACTGCCAATCCACAAATATATACATGGCACTATAAACTACATAATAAAAATTTTCCACTACTCTAAATTGATGTCATCATAGTTTACACCATTTATTAAACAAAACAAGATAAATATAAAATTCAAAACATATGCACCATGTGTTTAGAACTTCCTTGATTTATTTAACATATCCCACTATTTATACCAATGAGATATGGTTGGATGCCATGATCCCATTAATCACCCACTTGGAAATTGCATATGTCCATAAGGGGTGATGAGGAATATTTTTACTCTACTGATATATTCATTGTTAGAACCATATAAATGCTAACCCATAATTATATCCATGCTGATACTTCAAAATTTTCTCATTTACTCATGTTCCTAATTTAACTATAACCACTAAGCTCATATGGGAATATATCTCATAAGGGTTCAATGTAGTAACCTCCCATGATACTTCCAAAACTAACCATTTTTTTTTAAATTTTACTATATCATGCCTTTGTAAATCATATTATTTGAATACTCAACATATACACAAACATATAATTCACATCGATATATAATAATAACATTATTCCTTCATCCATAATTAATCCTACTAAATTAATATGGATAAGTTACCGAGTTAGTTTTAATTCATCTCAAGAACATGCTAGATTATGATCTCAGGACATGTGGGTTATGGGACTTCAAGAATAAATACCTCCCAAGTCACTCCAAAGATAAAATAAACCCATGCAAAGTGGATTCACAACACCCTAAGTTTTATCCTCTAATACATCCATGCCCACTTCTTGGGTTGCCTACATATTAACTTATGCTTTTTGACAGAAGAGAGATCAAATCTACTATAGTTCACTCAAAAAATGAGAGAGTGAATTTTAATTACCACCCTCAACTATTATTTGTGGTTAATAGTAATCCACACCCTTGAATATATAAATATATATATTCAAATACAACATTGTACCACCGTGAGTCTTAAGAGTCTTGGGTCATGTCATAAAAAAAACATCAGAGTGTCCAAATCATAACTAGATTTTAGTCAAATTATGTATAGATAATTTACTCAACCACTCTATGTTTATAATGTCTTGATAATATCCACATGAACACAAAACAAAAAAAAGGGGTCACCAAATCTTATCGATATATAAAATAATGCCACCATGTGTCACCAATGAATCCCAAAAATATGTCAGGATCCACGCTCCATAAGAGCACACATGATTACCTTTGTATAAGCAACTAAACATAGAATTAAACCAAAATTAACAAGTAACTAGAATTCAGAAACAACACAGAATATGAGAGACAATACAAACTTGTATTAATACTCATCCAGAAAGAAATACAATGAAAAAGTGCCACACTCTTCTTCCCACACCTCTAGGGCTCCCACACCTCTAGGGTGTACAATTATTCTCCCTCAAGAGTTCACTCTCTCAATTACAGTCACAACAAACAACTCAAACACAGAGTTGTTGTTCACTCAACCAGTCAGTAACAATACTGCCAGTACACCAAGTACGCAACATACTCCAAGTAGATCTTACCTGATCTTGCACCTTGTTGTGTTGTAGATCTCCTTTGATCTTGCTACCACATAGATCTCCTTTGACCTTGCACACACACACCTACAGATCAACTGACCTTACTTACCCATGTAGATCATACCTGATCTTTCACACCTTGCAGATCAACTAATCTTACACACCATGTAGATCTAACCTGATCTTGCACACATGTAGATCAACCTAGTCTTGCACACTTGCAGACCTAGATCTTACAATTGGGAGGATCCCTTCTTTGATCTCTCTAATTACAATACAACCCATGGGTCTCTTAAATAGATCCTATACAAACAATAATTAGACTTCCTAATTACAATAATTAGAAATGCAGACTCAAGACTTAAATTAGTCTTTTACATGCAAACTAACTGTCCATCCAAAAATAGACCAGTTCCAGAGATGCATGCAAACGCATGCACACACAGGTTGCCGACGTCAGTTCCTATCTAACCAATGTCAGCTGACTCCTAACCAATGTCAGTTACTACATACACTGAAGATGACCGATGTCGGTTGATCAGACCGATGTCAGTTGCTCTGTAACTGAGCAACCTCCTCCATTGTTTGCATCAGTGAAGCTTTTAGCTCCATAACCTAAAAATCTCCCACTTGGAGATAAACAGTTGCATCTATACCTATACCTGTACATCATCTAATCTTGTTTCCTAGCTTGTATCTCTCTTCAAGTTCAATCTTGAAGACCAACCACCACATATCCTATGGTGCTACTCCTGTCATCCAAGTAACCTACCATTTCTGAATCTACATACCCATGTAGAGAAGTGCTTGACCCTACATAATATGTATACCTGTTGTTGGTCCCTCTCAGATACTTGAGAATCCATTGAACTGCTTTCTAGTGCTCCTTTCCCAGATTGGCTACAAACTTGCTGACAACTCCCACTGCTGGGGCAACATCAGGTCTAGTACACATGTACTTAACCTCATCATGTGAATTGGGACACTATTCTGTGAACTATCCATCCATAGGTGTGCTAATCAGTTCTGCATCCTGCATCTTGAACCTCGCCACTACCTTATTCACATAATCATCTAGAGACAAAATCAACCTGTGATCTTCCCTATCTCTAGAAATACTCATGCCAAGGATTTCCGCTCCTGAATCCTTCCTGGCACACCTCTGAGCTACCTTTACCTTTAGCTCAGCAAACCCCTGCATGTGTACCCCTGCAACAAGCACTACATACAGTAACAAGATAATGTTGCAATCATTATCCAACTTGGTAAAGTAAACACAGTGATTACATTGACATTGACTAAAGCCATGCTTTTTCATACACCTGTCAAACCTAAACCACTATCCTGGAGCTTGCTCAAGACCATATAACATGGCCTTCCATCTCACTTGTCCATTCACTCCTTTCTTTAACCTAGGAATCCATTCATCTTTCAGTGCTTTCATCCCGGCTGGCAACTCTACCGAATCTCTCATTTGGTTCTCATCCAAGGAATCACATTCCTCATTCATGCCATGCTCCCACTATTTCCTAGATTCTACCTACATTACCTCTTCAAAACTTCCTGGTTCTTGACCATCAGTGAGCAACAAGTAGTATAAAGAAGGGGAATAATGAATTTGAGGCTTACTTACCATTTCAATCCTCCACATGGGCATTTGAGACTCCTTGATAGCTTGCTGTCCACCCAAAATCTATTCTGACAGTGACTGACCTCGGTCACCCCTCAGTCTACACCCGACTGACGTTAGTTCCATGTGATTGACCTGATTGTCGATGTCAGTTCCTTGACTGACATTGGTATCCACCTGCCTGACATCACCAACCTCAGTCTACACCTGACCATCATCGGTTCCTGCCTGAATGTTGACGTCAGTTTTTTGACTGATGTCGGTCTCTATGTTTTCCTGTGAGTGATGACTTTTACCTGTGAGCACACTTTGGATCAAAATCTTATCCAAATAAACCTTGCTCTTCTCAGAATTATCTAGCCCCTTGAGCTAATCTCTGTCCATCATCTCCTCCAAGAAAACCAAGGCTTTCTAGTTCTTAAGTTTGTCAAAGACATCAGACTTCCTCTTAAGAACATGCATCCCCTTCTTATTCATGTGACCAAGCCTACAGAGCCACATCTTCACATCTACATCTGAAGTAGATAAACCAGAAGGAGAATCAGTGATACAAGTAGATAGATAAAGAGTACCTACTTTCTTACCACATGCTAATTCAAGTGCACCCTTGGAAACTTTCCAAGAATCCACTATGAGAGTAACTGTGCAACCCTCATCACCCAAATTTCTTGCAGAGATTAGCCTCCTCTTTAGGACTGGGACATGCATGACATCCTTCAACACCCATGTGTTGCCCGTCTGCAATTTCAGCTGCACTTCCCCTTTTTCAACAATCTGACAAGGCTCACCAACCCCTAAATAAATCTTTCCAAAGTCTCCAAAGACATAATCATGGAAAAATACTCTATTTGGGGTTGCATGGAAAGAGGCAACAGAATCTAAAATCCAAGATTCTACTTTATCCAAGGAACATACAAGAGCATCTTGTGCAACAATACCTGCAACATCTACTTCTTCATTTCCTTCATGCTGATCTTCTACCAACCAACAATCTTTCTTTCCTGCCCTTTCTTTCCATAAATCAGTAATTGATTATTCTTGCCATTGAATTCCTCCATTCTTAGTGTACTTTCTTCTACCATTGCTATACTCCCACTCAATCAGAAACCCCTGAGAGTGACCTATAATCAACAAACACTTAACACGCTTTGACCACCTGTTAGTGTACCTAACCAAAGCTCTGATACCAATTGTCAGATTGGTATCACTTGGTGAACCTACAACCTTGCTATGATACCAATTGTCAGGATTCATGCTCCATAAGAGCACACATGATTACCTTTGTATAAGCAACTAAACATGAAATTAAACCAGAATTAACAAGTAACTAAAATTCAAAAATAGCACAGAATATGAGAGACAATACAAACTTGTATTAATACTCATCTAAAAGGAAATACAATGAAGAAGTGCCACACTCTTCTTCCCACACCTCTAGGGCTCCCACACCTCTAGGGCGTACAGTTATTCTCCCTCAAGAGTTCACTCTCTCAATTACAGTCACAACAAATAACTCAAACATAGAGTTGTTGTTCACTCAACCAGTCAGTAACAATACTACCAGTACACCAAGTATGCAACGTACTCCAAGTAGATCTTACCTGATCTTGTACCTTGTTGTGTTGTAGATCTCCTTTGATCTTGCTACCACACAGATCTCCTTTGACCTTGCACACACACACACACACACTTACAGATCAACTGACCTTACTTACCCATGTAAATCTTACCTAATCTTGCACACCTTGCAGATCAACTGATCTTACACACCATGTAGATCTAACCTGATCTTGCACACCTGCAGATCACCCTGGTCTTGCACACTTGTAGACCTAGATCTTACAATCAGGAGGATCCCTTCTTTGATCCCTCTAATTACAATACAGCCCATGGGTCTCTTAAATAGATCCCATACAAACAATAATTAGACTTCCTAATTACAATAATTAGAAACGTAGATTCAAGACTTAAATTAGTCTTTTACATGCAAACTAACTATCCGTCCAAAAATAGACCAGTTTCGGAGATGCATGCAAATACATGCACACACAGGCTGACAACGTCGATTCTTGTCTGACCGATGTCAGTCGAATCCTAACTGATGTTGGTTACTGCGTACACTAAAGATGACCAATGTCGATTGATCAGACCGATGTCGATTGCTCTGCAACTCAGCAACCTCCTCCATTGTTTGCATCAGTGAAACTTTTAGCTCCACAACCTAACAAAATAATGGGTCACGTCATTCATAATAGTAAATAGAGTGGCCATATTATTGTAAAATATATATTTATGTGGCCTAAAAAATGCTAAATATTGGTATTAATTTTGAGACTCACACACAAATGCAATCTAACTTTAAACTAGATTTCAATACTCAACACATTTATGGACTTAAGAAAGACCATAGAGTTCACCAAGGGATTTTGTATCATGTTTGAGGAAAGACATAATACATCCCTCTATGCCCACATTTCCACCAAAGTCACTGAATGTGATTACAATGTTCCACACAACCTATAAAAAATCTAACACCATGCATTCACATGCCACTTTATTTAATATAGTGATTGTGTGGAATCACAAGATGAAATAATGTCACATTAGTGATATGTACCATACAATTTCACACTAAACTAGAATAAACCATAACCTATCAACAACTAAAAAATTAATAAGACTTGATACAAGGCCATTATGTGAATGCGAAGACTCAATATCATAACATGTGTTATGATCACTGATGTTTTAAATCTATATAAATAACTAAAAAATAATCACTTAGTTAATAAAAAAATACACTTCATTCGAGGTAGAAAGGATATCAGGTCACATGTTGATCAAGTTAGATCAAAATTTTACACATGGCATCTTTACTAAAAATGTTAAAGATACAACTGCAACAACACCAAAATATTATTTAAGTCGGATTCACATGTCCCTCACATCCTATGTCATAATGGAAGGATCTGGACCATCCACATGTCTTTATCAAATAGGAACATGGTCATAAATTAAATATGACCCAAAGATTATTTATGGAATAGTGAGTACTTTTTAATATTGGATTTATTTTGAGGTGGCATGATCATGGATGGTTTTCATGACAAGCCAAGGAATATATAAATTATAATTCATCAGTTGTAAGCCACATAAAATATTAATACTAATAATAGATTTAGTTGGGCCACTATGGCCTAAGACTTATTTTCAATTTTAACAAGTTTATACAAGCCATATATCTATGCACAAAATCTAAGTGATCTCGCTTAAAGCCTACATGGAATGAGACCTAAAGTAAGTCACTAAAATGATAACACTTATCACCATCACAACCTCATAGACTTCATAGAGTCACAATTATAAAAGTGAAGGGAGTGATTACTCTTTTTCTCAACAACATGATTGTGCTAAGTGGCATGATCTTAGCCACTCATTTCATAGAGACCTAATTTATCTATGTGAACCAAAATAAAATGTAGGAAAATGTAATTAATCAAATAAGAATATCAAAAATGATAATAAATAAAAATAAGGAAATACTTCTCCTTGACGATCACCGTGAATGGGTACTTTTAAGAGTTAAAGGGTCATGATAAAAATATTGAAGTATCGTAGAGTCAATTAGATAACATTTGGATATTCAGTCTAGTAGTTGTGAAACACAAATTGTGAATGGTTTTAGTAATCATAGGAAAATTATGGAGATAATTATGATATATTAACTATGAATCCCATAGATGTTTTTCATGGCATTTAAGATTCACAAAACACAAAGTCACACACACATATCAATAATACACAAGTAAAGTCCAATTGTCTCAAATTTTACTACTAGTGGCCAACCTTTTGATACACATGCAAGTATGAACTAATTCAACATTCAAAAGCTAGAATATTTAGTCATGCTCTAATTCAAAAGCTACACAGTCTAATATTTAGGTCAAAGTGATTTATATACAAGTGTTTCCCTCTATTAAAGTAGGCCTTTTTTAATTCATAATATTCATAAGTTACTCTCTATCTAGTGGTCTCATCTGTTTCAAATAATATAACATAATAACACACTTGTTTCACTTAAATACAGAGTCATACACCTATATCACTTGAAATGGAAGTCTATTACCTAATTAAAATAAATAATAGTATAAGAGGTGGTCTAAATCTAATATCCCTCATGCTAAATTTCATAATTTCCTTAACAAGATCAAAATTCATTTTCTATATAACTTTATAAATTGTGGAAGTAGATTGTTCCTTTCTTAATCCCATTATTAAAAATTTTCCTACTTATTTAATTATGCATTTATTTTATTCATTAAAGAATGAGACAAGTAGTGTTAGTGTATTTAATTACTGATACACAATTGTATTATTTTAATATGCACTTGTAATATTCATTGTTATATAATTCATCAATAATCACTAATTGGTGAAAAATTATCCACAAATTATTATTAGAGAAGAGTATCAATCAAGTTATTGAATTGATTGAATTATGATATTAATAATGAAGTCCTATCTTTAATAAGTTTTGTTCTAAAATCTAACTACTCTCCAAAACCTATCCTTAGCCTATATTTTTTATTTGATTTTAAGTTTAGAGGGACCCCTGCCCAATAAAAAGGAGAAAACCATTGGCATATCTTGGGGAAAAACTTACAACAAGGCATATGACCACATAATAATCAAAGTACAACCAAAAAACATAACCAAAACACTACTATATCAGATACCTTTCAAGATTATAAGAACTTTAAACTATATACAAGGATACCCTTGTAACAGTGCTAACAACCCAAAAAAAGAAAAAAACTAGATTCAAGTGTTATTTTGAGATGTACACCACCTTAGAGAACAAACCACCCCCACTATGATATCCCACCTCACTATCCCACAAGGCCTAAAACTCTAACTAAGAAGAATCCCCTGATTTATTAGTTGAATAACCCAAACCACCAACTGAAGATGACACTACCACCTCCTGATCCTTCATCTTACTATTGTTATCTTGAAGCTTGTGCTATACCACATCCAAGAAAAATTATCTAGATGATATTCCCTCCCTCATTGACACCTATAAAATATAGTTTGGTAAAGGAAACAAACCTATAAAGAAGAACCATACCAAGAACTTAACAACCACCACCTGATATTTAGACCTACAAGAATCCCACCATGCCACAAATCCTAATAGAGGAACCTTGATAGATTTAATATTTAGTATAAGCACCTCCTTATGCATATCCTTTTCCTCCAATCTAACTGACTCCAATTCCTTTTCTAGATACAAAATTATAGTGAAACAATTCTCCAACTCTTAAAAAATGCCATTAGAATGAAACCCAAGCTGTGCTTACCAAGGTAGGGGAGAGGATTAAAAGACCCACCTTAAAAATATGCTAATTGCACCTATAAATCCACCCAAAATTTTGGGTTTACAAAGACTCAACTAATTCCTGCACCTTCTCTTTTCCATAAATGATGAATAGAATATTCATGGAAAATAGAGAGTCCACGTCTAAATTAACCCACCACCTCAAAATATTTTCTATCACCTCACCACCTAGCACTTCCATGATAGCTTGAGCCACTTCTAGGGTGGGAGCCTAGAAAATATGTTTCAATCATGCTATCGATACATGGCCCACAAAACCCATTTTTGTTTTTCCCATGCCCAAAAACCATAGGCAAAGATAAAGACTCAACACAACTCTGTTCTATGGAACCAACTCCCCACCCTTTGTTATCAAAAGATAAGGAATAAAAGAAATTCAGAAAGAACCATAGTAATAAAGAATAGATACACCACCAATTAGTACCAATTAAAATGATTATTGATTGGAATATTCACATGAACCCAATGAATGCTAAAAAATGGTAGATCATCATAGAAAGACACCCCACCATTCTACACACATGTTGGAAAACTAATAATGTCATTCAAAAATGAAAAATAACCACCTCGCTGAAATCTTCCCATGCTTACCTTATTTTATCCTCATACTTGGCTTCAATCTGCTCAATCCTAGCATTAGCCAAAAAACCATCCACTTGGTTGGCCTCCCTATAGAAATGCAAACACTTCCAGTTATGAAATTTAGAAACATCATCCCATACTTTATCAAGGATATTATTAAAATTCCAAGATTTAACCCCTAATTTGGACAATGCTTGGTCAACGACTTGAGAATTACCTTCAATTTCTAAATTAGACACCCCACACTCAAGTGCTAAATCAATTATAGCCACCAAGGCTTGGGATTAAACCTCATTATTAGTCTCATATAACAATTTGATAGATGCATCTCTAATGAGAGAACCATTATAGTCCCTGATCACACACCCTACCCTAGAAGCACCCAAATTCCATTGATAAACTCCATCAAAATTTTAGCTATCCCAAAAGTAGAGCTTGCCAGAAATACCAAACCTATTCTTTTTTCTTTATTTTTCCATTTCTAGTTACGATTGACCCACCAACAGGGCTCCTTAGCCTATTTTTTATATTTATATAATAACATAAAGAGATAGTGATTGAGGTATTCATTGTGGAAGATAATTATTTATATATTGTAAATTTAGGCTAGAGCCTCTAAATTTAAAGAGGTAATCATGACACCTGTGTATTAATTTTATTTAAAACTTTAATGATTTATATTATTGCATACATTGTGAGTGTATGTCTTATGGTAGATACAATAATTTTGGATGCTATTTAGATAATTTAATATGGTATTATATCTATAAAATCTTCACCTCTTATAATGAAGTTCTTTAGAGCATACAAATATTCTATTTTAGTGTCCATAATAGGCATACTTTTTAGATATGTAAATTTATATTTTCTACATGTTGAATTTCAAGATCAAACTTTAGTGGCCTATTGAAAATACCCAATATTATAATCTCACCTCACCCTTGGGGATATTTTTTAATCATAAATTAGTGAGCATAGTGGGGTATTAAGGGTTTTGGAAAAAATACTAAGTTTTCCATTTGATTTGAAAATTTACCAAATAATGGATATTAGCCTCTATAACAAATTATATTTGTATGTTAAGTGTTGATTACGTGTCCATATGATAGTTTTGGGCTGCCTTTGGAAACATTAAAAAACATTTCCCTATTCAACCTGGAAATTTATTAGATGGTAGATCTTGGCATCTAGAGAAAATTTTCATTCTATAATAGGTGTAGATTAATTGTCCATACAACATTTTTAAAGTCATCAAATTTCATTCCAATAATAAAAAAGTTTTGGTTTAGATTAGTTTTGTATGGAGGTATATTATGTTTTTTCAAAAATATTAAATTATGCTGATATTTTTGAATCACTGCCATTTTAAAGATATTAAAATTTATTGAGACATTATTCTTTTTATACTATAAAGTCCCTATTTTAGAAATGTGTGCTGATAGTTGTAAAAATTACAAGAGTTGCTATTCTAGGAAAATTAACTAATAGTTTTATTTGATCCATGGTGTGAGGGGTAATGCTCCAATATTCAAACCATCAGACAATAATACATATGTATTCTAGCTTCCATGCACCTCACGATATATAGGAATAACCTAATATTTTTTTTATTTTTTCCAATAGGAATCCTTTTTATTGTTTAATTTTATGGTGCACCAATACATAATGAGACTTAGGAAGATACTCTCTATGTAACTCAAACACATGATAATGTAGCTAAAATAATGGTGGGAACCTCTGTAGTCAGTTCCCTTTGGGCCATGTTCACTAATTATGTCTAGGATTAGTATATTAGAGAGCTTACATATCAAACACATCCAAACTAATAATTCCATAGATATATTAGGTATACTTTTATTTTTTATACACTATTTACATATCTCTATTCAGAACTAGATTTATTTTTCAATCAGAGTATCATAATACCTATTTATCATAGTAAAAAAAATATTTTAGTATCAGTTTAGAAACCTTATTTTCAGATTCATTTTTTAAAAATATAGTAAAAGAGAATTACAAAGGGTGTGTTTGGGATAAATAATAAATATGAGATAAATTATAATCCATCTAGAAAAAATTTATGTGCACTAAGTTTTTGTGTTATACCATGACTCAAAAAAGTAATTCTCATAGGTTAAAACTAATTCAGTTGGAAATGGTAAATCACTAATGTAATACTTAGCAAGGATCTTTACCACATGTAAATGGGTGAAAAAATTAATCACTTTTAGCTTTGGAAACAAACAAATAAAAAAATTGTAGTGATCAATTTAAATTCCTCATAGGTCAACTAGTGTCCCTTGAGTTGAAGTTTAACTTTGAAGGAAATGTGTCACCTTTGCAATTTTGAACTATCCTTGAGGATATTTTTGAGATGCATAGTAAAATATAGGCATTTTAGCTAAAAAATGAGCTTACAACTCTATGTCTAAAAAATTATCCTTGGATTGAGGATTTCACCACTTAAAATCAAGCACTTGAGATTTCTCCTTGCACAAACTGATGAAACCAAGTTTGATGAGAAACTAGTTATGAATATTTTTTCAAAATTAGGTTTTCCATAGATATTATTTCAAATAAATACAAATAATAGTATTATTTGGGAATTACATTTGTGGAATTAGATTTTAACAAGTTTTATGATCAATTTCAATGAGAATAGTAAAAACTAATTTTTATTGGTGACATCCAACCTAAAGTTAATAAACAGTAGGAATTAGTAATCAATGATACTCATGCAATATCACAACCTAACTATTAAAAGGTAAGGTCCATGACAAATAAAATGGGAAAGAAAATCCTAAGCCTAAGGGTAATAAATTATCTTTGTAAAACACTTCCCCTCATCAAGATAAAGACAAAGAGAAAATGAACAAAATTTAAAAAAAAGAAGAGCTGAAAATATTTTGATAAACCAAGCCATGGTGAACATTAGTGTTTCAATAAAATGGCATATTTTAAATAAAAGATGAAAAGTTATCTTCTTATTTTCAAGACAATATCAACATTTCTAAAATAATATTCAGATCACATGTATCTAAATGGATATTGGATTCATGATCCTCTCACCACACAATGCATGAAGACTTTCTATTTCACAATATTGAACAAAGATGCACCATTTTTTTTGGGAAACTATAGTCCTATAGTTGTTGAGGGTGAAATGATTTTTGAGATGGAAAATAATATATTCAGTAAAGTTCTTCATGTTTTAGAGTTATATACAAACTCCTAGCTATTTATCTTATTAGAGAATCAAGGGAAGGAAAAATATTTTAGTTTACAGCTAGAGATGTTATTATCATAAATGCAGAAGACTAGTCTTCATTTATAACCACTAGCAAGGTTGATCACAGAGCAAGATTGTACAAATTTAAAAACTTTTTGTTAACTCAACCTTTATAAGTGATGATTATTCATGATAATGACTTGATTAACATTTGGGATGAACATTTTTTCATCTCAACTATCATTCATTATAGTACCGTAGTAATCATTACACCATAATTGGTTTTCCACAAGTTTATTTCAAAGATGGAGTTTATCTAGGTTATGCACTTCTAAAATAATGTAGGGATCCATTTTCCAAAGGTAAATATTTGAGGGAAAGTAATATATTATAGTTGGTTCAAAATAATGTTATGTTCTTTCCCAAAATTTTATTTTCAAAAACATAAATACATGCTTACATTCATTGATGATTTATCGAGTAGAACTTGGGTCTTATTTATGTAAAACAAATCTAAAGTATTTAAACACTTCAAAATATTCAAGGCCCTTTTTTAAAACATATAATAGAGAAAAATTAATTATCTTATAATAGCTAATGGAGGAGAGATTGTCAAAAATAAAATTATGAGATTCTGTGAATAGGTAGGCATTAAAATTTAGCATACTGTACCCTACACCCCATAATGAAATGGTGTATCTAAGCATACAATACACACCCTAAAATAAATGATGAATTTCATGGTATATTACAAATACTTACCTCTATAATATTGGGTAGAGGTAATTTAGTGGGCAACCTGCATCCAAAATCACACTACCTACTCTGTAGTTCAAAATATGACTCTTGAAAAAAATGGTCTAGTGTTAATCCTAATGTTCATGATTTTCAAAATTTTATATGTCAGGCATGGGTTCATATCTAAAATAAATGAAAGAGAATCATCACCCTTGTATCTATTTTGGCTATTGTTAAGATGTGATATCATATTATTTTTCCAAGGACCACTAAAATACTTTATTAATGAGATGTGTTATTTGATGAGCAATCCTAATATTATGAGACAAAACATTCTCCTCATCCTTCATTGGTTTATACAAATCCAAAAATAAACTTTTGAAATTTATTATGAAGAAAAATGTAGTTTAGATGACTCCTATTTTGAGAGTCACTATGTAGCTTAACTATTGATCCATGGGGGGGTGGACAACCAAAACCTCCACCACTAGTGCTAGAATACATTTAGAATTCAATTTCAAAGCCAAAAAAACCTATGCCAAAATGGGTTCATATAGTTCACAATAAGGCTAGTTTATTTTCAATAGATCCAAGAGATCCAACCATGAAAAGATTTCAACATCTATATGGTGTTGCAAATTTCGCATAATTGGTAGTGACACAGGATCTAGAGACTTATCAACAAGATTATAAGAATCTTGAATGGTAGGTGGCTATGGCATAAGAAATACATTATCTAAACAAGAACACCACTTGGGAATTGGTTCCAATTTAGAAGGGAAGAAAACTAGTGAGTTAAAATTAGGTGTACCACAATAAGATTATAGCTGATGATTTTATTGATATATAAAAATCTTGACATATAGTAAAAGTTTTTTCACAAGGTGATGGTGTTGAATATCATGAAATCTTTAATTCAATTTAAAATATGAATTACATCAAGCTAGTAATCTCCTTGGATATAACACAATGATAATAATTCTATTAGATGGACATCAAAACTGATTTCTTTCATGGTGGCTTGTAAGAAGAAATATACATGTCCCAATCTCTAGGGTCCATTAGTAGTGATAACTTAAACTATGTGTGAATATTGAGAAAGTATTTATATGGATTGAAATATCCTCTTCAAGATGGTTATAAAAGTATATACATGTTTTTAATAAATTTTAGTTTTACAGGAGTCCATTTGAACATACAATCTACACCAAGAAAGGAAACTAGAATCTTCTGATTTTGGTTGTCTATGTTGAGAAATTAATCATTAGAAGAGAATACACCAAGAATATTCATGATTCAAAAGCATAGATAATGATGTATTTTAATATTACTAATATGTGCTTGTTGATTTTTTTTTTAGTCTTTAGATTTCATAGTTTGAGAAAGGAATTTTCATTTATTAATCTAAGTATGCTCAATACATACCCAACCACTTTAACATGAAAGACTACATGTTCACACCAACTCCCTTTCTATATCGAGTCAATATTTTTCAAAGTATTCTTATAATTTGGCTGATGGTAAAATATACATTACAAGTGGTGTGAATTATTTAAATTAATTGAATCATATACATTCTAATATTTCATTTGATTTGAAATTGGTATCACGTGATGAAATACATTGACATGCTGCAAAACACATTTTAACATGTATTCATAGAATTAATAACTATGGGATTGAGTATAAGTCAAGAGGAAAATCCTTCAATTATAGTTACACTTATAGTTTGGAAAAAATAGTTATAGGATACATATATAATGTTTGTAAGTGAAAGTGAAGGTGATCTATAAATCAATCCTAACTTGGAGAAGATAAATCAAATAGCTATATCACTTGGAGATACTTAGATAATTAGGCTCATGACCAATATGGATCCACTAAACCTACCTAAGGGATATCTTATCACATAATCTCACTAGAAAGGGTTATAAAGCCTCTAGTCAAGTGAAACCACATAATATCCCTATCTAGGCCTATAATGCAATAAGGTAAATCTAATGTAGTGCTCACTAAATCTTATGTCATAAATGGGGGATAATAAACATAAATAATAAACATGAAAAATATAACTCTACTCAATTAAATTTAGAGGTAATCCTAAGAAAGGAAATATAAATATTTATTAATCATTACTTATGAAAATATATATACTAAAATAAAGGAGTAAGAGTTAGTAATACTTACCTTGAAGATGAACTCATTGAGCCTCAACCTCTCCCTTGGTCAATGGTGCTTTGTAATAGGTTGTGTATTTTTGAATGAGATAATGATAGATAATGGACTATAGTCTAAATGAGGACATCCTAGTGAATCTCAAGCTTTCACAAGATAAAAAATATTCTTCTAGTATGAAACCCTAAACAATAACTCCTCAAGTAGAATGGACAAAATGTAGATCATAAAGAAGCACAAATGAATGATTCTCTATATTGAAAATAAAGTGAAAGGGGTTATATGTAGATATAAATTGACCCTAATCCCTCCCATAATTTTAGATGATGCAGTTAGCCCAATTGACCTTGTTGGGCAGGGAATAGATCTGTTAGGTCTCAAACTAAGCTGGCTTAGGTTGACTCAATCCTATAATGTACACTACTCCTATAACAAGGTTGACCCAATTGAATGTGTGATATATGGTCAAAAGGGGTTTTGCTTAGGTAGGGGATATTTGAGGTTGTGAGTTGATTAGATAAGAGTGTGATCAAGGTGTCAAAGCTTAGGGTAATATATATTTGGGAATTGTATTGGTCTTAGGTTATGTTATAGGGAAAAATAATCTTGTGAAGCACTAAAGGTCTACCCACAACTTTCCTGGTGCACCCTTTAAGGCATGCACTCAGATAGATTGAGACTCGATAGGTTCCTATAAAACAAAAAGCATCAGTATTTGATATAGTTTAAAATATTGTGTGTATACATATGCCTTGATTAAAGCTCATCACATGTCACATAGTTATAACATGGGATGGTCCTTTGAGAAAATAAAATAACAAAACACAATGCTAATCTAAATAAATTATAGTATAAAATAATAAGATAAATGAAAGGAAAGAATTGAAAAGTACATATATTTACTTACCTTAATGTTGTATAGTAGAAATGTTGTGAGAGAAATGAAGAGGCATCCAATGTAAGGAACATTAGGTAAACTTGTAAAATAAGATAACATTCAATTTTTTTGAAAAAATAAATGTGGTATGTAAAAACATTCTCTAGGATGTGAGGATTCCAAGAAATATTTTAGTTTGGAAAAAGAGCTAGTATTAAACATATTTATGAGCAAATTTTGGAATATGGTGGAAAATAATTGATAATCAAAGTTTGAATTTTAAATATATATAGGTTTTAAAACTATTCATTTGTAATTTTTCCATTTTGAGAAAATATAGCTCTTGAGAGACCTAGATGAACACAAAGAGTGATGATGGTGAGGAGACAACAAGTGTGAGTTGGGGATGCTTAGCGATAATAACTGGTGTAGCTCAGCTAAGTGATGCTTAGTAGTAACAACTAGTGTAACTCAGCTAAGTGATGATTAGCGGTAACAACTGGTGTAGCTCAGCTAAGTGATGCATTAAATTCTTTTTTTTGGTAATTTTTATAAAAAAATGAATTAGTTGTGAAAAATTAGACATTAGGTAAAAAAATATGTAGTGAAATTTGGCATAAGAAAGTTTTAGGTAGAGTAGTAATTATGTTCATCAATGGGTAAAAGGTGGTAGTTTACATAAATTCCTAAGGAATTAATGACAATTAAGGGAAAAATCATCACCGAAGTTGAATGAGGTTAGCCATGTTGACCTAGTATAAAATTTAATAGCATATTATTAGGGTGAGCTATGTAGTAAGTGGATGACATAGTTTTTTAGTAGGTGTCTAACTATGTAAGGTAGGACTAAATTAATTGGGTGACAAGGCCAGATTCATAATAAGTGGCTGACATAATAGGTTAGCATGGTCAAATTTGTATGAGGTGGATGAATTTTTTAAGTGATAGGGCTGACTTCATATGAAGTGGCTAACATGGTTAGCATGGCCAAATTCATATGAGTGGCTAACTTGGTTAAGTGACAGGGCTAACTTCATATGAAGTGGTTAACATAGTAGGTTATAGGGCTGAATTCATATAATAAAGGGGTGATAAAATAGCAAAAATAGGTTGATGAAGTAGTTAATTTAGAAATTGAATAATTTTAGAATATATTTTCATGATTTTAATAGCAAGGTCTAATATATTTTATGTTATTTGTAATTTTTAGAGCTGATGAAGATTTTGGGCTTAGTGGATGTAACATGGCTACCACATTTGTTGGAGAGATTGTTAGCTAATGAATGTGTGCATTTAACCTCCTTAGGATTTGGAGGTATTATGGAGATGTGTAGGATCCCCCTAAGTGTTGAATTAGTCATCATATTCCTCAGAGCATAGGAGTGATTAACCAACACTTTTTGATGGGAGGTGGATGGGGATATGATAGAGGTGGTGATCACATTAGAGGATGTACATGCTCTACTTGGATTCCCCATTGTACGTACTCCTATTATCAATGAAACCTTAAAGTCCAATGTTGAGAGGTGATCCTTATCCCTATGAGCGACTAGCTTAGATGGATATTTTATTAGATTGTGTGTATGTTTATTTAATGTGTAGATATTGACCATTCTAGATATCTAAAAGGCTATTATAGGGCTTGTAACATCACGTGTTATTTTTCAAAAGTCAAATGGGAAGGTTTCATTATATGTAGTCATGTTATGTCAGTTTATTTTGAAGTAGGGCACACCTTATGACTTGGGGTCAGTTATTTGGGTGCCACTAGCACATGATATGTGTGGTATTCTATCCCAAGGGTAGAAGACTACATTCCCTAATATTTTACTTAACAGTTGGATATATGAGAGGTTTCCCATGTATCAACCAACTAGGTTACTCCATGTTATAGATGGTAGTATACCTCGTGTAGTTAGGTGGTAGTAGGATCATGTGGTATGTTATATGCTGCATACCCAATCACTATAAATAGTTACTTATGGTGAGATTATATGGAAGCTATATACATATATTGTATCTAGTTGGCCATTTTAGGCTACTATTACTATTGGATTAGATCACATTTATATTAATGGCTATTATACATGGTGACTGGAGCCACACCCTATTTCTTGTGTTCTTCGACCGTTGGGCTTACCACATCTAGTAGATCTTATAGTTATGCTTGATTATTGGGTATGACATGCTAGGGAGATGAGATGTAGTTAGTGGTGGTGTGGGAGTAACAATGGAGATACCTATGATTCAACCATATTGAGTGGGACCTTGGAATTATCAACATCTATAACAATGAGTAGTTGTCACATCCCCACCCATTAGCATGATTGTATAACCATTTTGTCGAGGTACAATCGTATATGTATCTAGATCAGGGTTGGAAATAAACCAATCCTTTTAATTTGGATCTAATGATTTACTTACATATCCACATATATATAAAATTTATATATATGTATGTGTGTGTATGTGTGTATATATATATAATTAAGGATAAGGTAATCTATTTACATTTTGTATATATACATACATACATATATACATATACATACATACATACATATACATACATACATACATACATAATACATACATACATAATACATACATACATACATACATCTTTATGTACTTATGCATATCTATAGATGAATGTATACACATTCATGAGGAGCTTATTTCATCATGCTTGAGAGCCTATGAGATATGCATATGTCGGCATAGACATATGTAATTAAAAAGAGAATCATATTGTTTGAAGAAACCCAAGCATGGGCATGAACATATATATTTATAAAAATTTAATTATTGGATGATAGTTCTTTTAAAAATCTTTTGTGGTGTTGTGGTATTTAATGTTTGGGATTTTGAACTATTAATTAAGTTACATATTCATGGGCATTTTCTTATAGATACTGTGTTTTTTTATAACCTTAATGAATTTGGTATGGGGGTGTTTTGCTTAAGACCACGGGGTCCTTGAGAGAGAGCATGTGAGACCATGTTGTGGTCTTGTGGTGTATGGGGAGGATGTTCTTCGAATGCATATGCAAGATTTAAGTCAAGTCAATTAAAAAAAGATAAAACAAACATTATATTCTCCATTTATCCATTTTCATTATGGGCTTTGTTGTGCTTAAGCTTGGTTTGAAAATAAATAGATTTTTTTTAAAGGAAACATTATATTTCCCCTAACTACAATCCATGTGGGGGTTACCCTGTATACTCAAGTTTGAAAAGGAATAGTAAATGAATATAGGAAAATTAAATTTCCATTTTAATGTTAAACTAGGTGATGGGAAAAACTTTATATTATTTTTTTGTTTAAGCAGTGGACTTTACTGAAGAGTAAATTTTAGCATAAAGAATAGTGGACTTTAGTTGGGTATTTTAGGTCATATTTTGCGTTGTTGATTACTGTAGGAGAGTTTAGCATTAGGATTTGAGCTATTCTTGGCTGCTAATCTAAGGAAGAGAGGAGTGAGGAGTGGTAGAGAGTTTAGTGAGGGTTTGAAAACCTACTTTTTGGATGCCACCATGGAGAATGAGTAGAGGGGAGTGGAGAAAACAAGGAGATTTTAGACCCACATTTTTGGTAAGAAGGGAATTTTTAGAAGAAGATAATGAATGAGAGGTAGAGATGGGAAAAGGGGAGAATAATAGAGCTATTATTGCTAGTGTGGCCTCACCATGAGAGGGAAAAATCAAATTTAAAACCATGCAATTACATATTTCAAGCATGTGATTTCTCCTTCCCAAGTTTAAACTCTATTCTTTAAATTTTAGAATAATATTGCAAGTTTATGAAAACCCTTTTGAATATATTCTCATGTGGGAAAATTTTGTGATTCCAACATGAGCCTATACTAGGTCCAAGCAACCGTAACCATCTGGATAATTCTATTTGTGTGAAATATTTTCATTATTGTATTATTAAAAAAATGAATTCCTTATTATGTATTTCCTCACCTGGATTGAGTTGGGTGAATTAGTTATGTTATGGTAATTGTGTAAAATTCTATTCTAGTGAAGTTATGGAGGAAGATTTATGTTTTGTGGTTTTGGGGTAATGGAAAAATTTGCCAAATTTTAATTTCAAATAGAAATTATGAATTATAATTAATTATTTCAAATATCTTTGATAAGGGTAATTTGTTTTGGTGTTGGGTAAGGATATGTGTGCCTAAAAAACCTATTACATAGAGATTTTCAATCTCCTCATACAAAACCACTAGTTGGTCAAATCATTCCCAATTGGTTCTAGTTACTCACCAGAGGGTTTTTAGCTATTGTATTGTGTACATATATTTATATACCAAACAAATTTTTATAAACCTATTCCAATTATTAAACTAACCTCTACATATTTTAGTTGGCATTAGATCTTATGACATTTGAGGCCATTTAACCTTGGAGTACCTTGGATCCATTCAGGGTGTTATTTGTGGAAGTTTTTGTGCTTTCCTGTTGGTTCGAACCTATATGATTTGGTTTATCCATTATTGTTAATGATGCTTGTAGTAGGCTGAAATGTATACATTTTTTTATTTATCCTTGAGTGAATTTATTGTCTAATCCATTGAAAACAATATCTAAAATAATAAAAAAATTTATTGTCTTATTGTGAAGACAAATTTCTTCTTGGTTGGTTATCTTTCATAGATGCTAATGTTTGTTTCTTGTAAATAAAAATTTTAAGAGGAAAAATAAATTATATGGTATGATGGGAATGTTTTTTTTAAGGATTTTCATTAATTATTATTCATACACCTTATTTTCTAAAAAAAGATAAAATCGATTTATTTTGTTGATATTGAAAAGTTGCACTATGAGATGTTAGCATGAGTTGATCAGTCTTTATATGCTTTACAATGCATTATTTATAAGAAGTACTCTATTGCCATATATAGGTATCCATGTTTATTTTGATCTTGGATGGTTTTACTTATTTTTGGGAAGATGAATGGATTGAAATTAATAGACTAGTCATGTTTAGATGAGAGTTGGAGAATGCTTAACTGATGAAGATTATCCCATGTTTGTTATGTGTAATTACTAGTTTGTATTATAGGAATTATTGGAATATGTAAGTTGTTTGTTTTCCTTGAGGATATATCTAATAACTTATTGTTAATTTTCTCTTTTATAAAAAGATAGTTGCAATATTAAGTATATAGTGGTTGTTTAAATTATTTCATGTGGATGAAGTTCATCTGATTACCTTGCTTATGTTGAACTTGACTTATTAAAATATAATTTAATTTGAAGAATGGTTGTTTGGGAGGATAAATCACATTGCCAGCTATAATTTGACACATTATTTTCACCCCTTTTAGTGCAGGAGTTTTCATTTGGTTAGCTCTTCCACTATGTGTGTTGGTTCCCTATTTAGTGGGTTACTTGTTGAAGGCCATGTACATCTTTGTCCCATGGAGGGTGTGGGGGTGATAAATTTGTTGTCTAAGTTTATTTTAATGCTAAATTATTGTAGTTGGTACATATTTTAATAAATTCTTGATTTAAACATTGTACTTGTAAGATAACATAATGGTTTTTTGATGCTTATGCCTTTGGGCTTGTATTTGTACTCATATGTTTGAACTATCAAAATTTGAATTTTATAGTGTTTCACTTATACTTATGTATAACATCCTTATTTAAGGATTGATTACATTATACTATTTTTGTGTATCTGAGCACTTCAACCTATGCATGACTAAATGTAAGTTATTGGAATTCACTAGAGTTGGGAAAAGTTACTGAGGTGGTTTGGTATTGAAAGGCTATGATAACCATGGATGGAATATTTATGAAAGTGAGTAATTTTATTTAACTTACCATATCTATTAAATTATGTGTGTGAGATAACCTTTTAATTCACTTCCTTGTTGGTTAATTTTTGGGTGCTTAAAGCATCCCGATCATATATATAATTATAGTCTTAATCTTGGGGACACTTATTGCTTAAGAAATTAGGTGTATAGATCCCTTTTGTAATTGTATTCATGCATGTGTAATTAGGCCACTTCATGCTAATAAGTGCTGGAAACTATATTGTAAATGCACTATGTTGTGGCTTTGTGGGACTTATTTTATAACGCTAATTTTAGTGGTTTATACCTCATCATTAACCATGAATCTAAATTAATGGATGTCCATTGTCTCATGACACTACCATTCCTAATATTGAATGATACAAACTTATTAAATTGGTAGTGTAATCATGGAGCCATAGCTAACTGGAAAGTTGATTATATGGGTTTTTCTTAACATGGGATTAAATGAAATCAATCTTAATAAATGATTGTTATCTAGAATAGTAGATTGATGCTCCATTTTTCAATGTATTATAATTTGGTACATTGCTCTTGGTATGCCTAGTTGGTCATGAACAAGTAATGTTTTTATGGTAATTGGGTATTCATTTTTATAGCCAAAGTTGGTCTAGATTTATGACATTGTAACTACCCTAATGGCTGAATTGTCATTCAAATGAGTCATTACTCCTTTGGGTTAAATCATTTATTGTTTTTTAAGTCAAAGAGTTGGAATGAATTGTTAGTTTGAGGACCTTGGTTGGGAACTTATTAACATAATTATGATTAGGTATCACAACTAATGTTGGTACACCTTAACAACTGGTGTTCTTCTTGTACCAGGTAATATTTCTCATGGTTATGTTTGTGCTTGCTTAGTGGGTTTGTTAAGGATGCTATGACCTTTTTATGCATAGGAATTATGGCTGGCTAGATGCCTAGTGTCCCTGTTGTTATTTAGGACCATGGTTATCTGATGCCATGATAACCATTTTACTCTTGTTTGAACATACATGGAATGATGACATTTGCTAAACAATGGACCATGGGTGCAATAACCATTAAGATTATAAATTGTGGCATCATGGTATATGGGGTAAAACCTAAATCAGTCCTCGATTATAGGAATACAATATTTTATATTCATAAGTTATGTTCAGTCACTTTGGTGTTAGATTGATTTTATCTACTTGTAGACCCTTAAATGTTGTAAGGTTGGATAAGTCAAATATTTTCTTATTGACACTTTGGTCCCCCTTTTAGGACCCATTATACTTATTGTGGTGCCTCCTTGTTATTAGGTTGATATAACTAAGCTTAGCAAAAGGTTATCTTGATGTTATGTTGAATCTTATCCTAAGTCAGTAACCTAATGAAGTATATATAAGGATTTAAGTGAACCTTATTACCTCTTGAGTTGCCAAGTCATAACTATATAGGGTTATCAAATGCTTGTATTGGGTTGAGGATCCTTGGGTGGTCCATTGGGGTAACCAAGTGATTTTTAAAATTTTGATGGCTATTAGTATAAACCTACACACTAATACCCCTTGGATAGTGTACCACTTGTTAGGTAGTCCCTCTCTATGGAATCCTCTTGTGATTGTCATCCTAGCATAAGTATCTCATTGACCCAATACATTTATGGGTTATCTACTCATTGTGTGTAAGACCATGTTGATGCATTTTTATTGGTAAAGTAGTGTAATGGGTTATACACATGGTTCCATTGTGTACTCTATTAACAAAACCCAAATTTTTTTTGGAGGTTGTTTCATCTAGTATCAGAACTTGTGTTATGAGTATTTTGGAGAATAATGTTTATTTTCTCTAACTCTGGGAAGTCAAAATGATGTTAATTCATTTTAAAACTAAGTTAAGTTGTATTTACTATTTGGTTTTTACTAGTTGCTACTCTGAGTGAGGTTGATAATGGCAATACACATGTATTGGTTATCCAGTGATTCACCAATCAAGGATAGAGTCAGGTCAGATGGTGCTCATGTGAGTAATTTTGAGACTTGGGTGGCCTAAAAAGTAGGGAAAAGTCCTAATTAAGGCTGTAATATCTTATGAAACCATTCAAGGTATGATTGGAAATAGGAACGTGTGCTGAGTAATCATGAGAATGTTTCCTTTAGAATTGTCCCAATCTAGGATTGATTGGGTAACTAGACATGGGATTCATGTGAGGGTGTTGAGTGTGATTGACCCAAAATCAATGAACTTAAAGAGTTTTTCCACCACATACTAATATGGGTGTAAAATATGATGATGCAAATGATACATGATGTGTATACATAAATGAGTATATCCACCTACATGGGTGATAGCTAATGCAATTGAGTTGGTATTATTTGTATGAAACTAGGATGATAGAAGTCTATTTTTTTCTATGAGGTTCATGCTCTCTACCTTTGCATTGGCTGGGTTAACCCTTCCCATTTTTGGTTATGTTTGGGCAAGCCTCACTAATCAACCATTATTTTTTATGGGTAGGTCAATGAGAGATAAGTGTAAAAGGTTTTGCTCTTAGAATAAAGGGGAATAGTGCACAATTGTTTTTGTGGGTTGTATCAGCATCCTATCACTAGATGCTTGGATCATTATGACCCTGTGAGGATTGAGGGTTTAATTCTAACCTAGAGGGGTGCATTGGGTAAGGGGAGTTGGTCTGCGTGGGTGAATTAGTTGATATTACATTTTGCTCTTATTAGAGGAATGTATTAAGCCTTTAAGGAGATGCAAATCATGAATGGTGGTGATAGCCATTGATAGCCCCATAGGTAAGATTGTTGCAATTTATTGCTCAAAAAATCAAATATCTAGTTTAGTTTGTTGAAAAGAATTCAATGATGCTGGAATTAAGGAACCAACATTTCCTTATAAGTTGCATGGTTATAAGTGGAGTAAGAATGTCTCCATGGGTTTGAGTTGATATTGGTTGAGCAATGTGGTTGCAAATAAGTTCCCCTTTTGTGGATCTGTGATGGTAAACCTTGGTGAAAATATATTGAACTATTGTGCATATGTAACTATTTTGTTTATAGTTGTGTGTGTTTATATCAGTTCAATTGTTTGATTTACACTAGGATAGAGATATGAAACATAAATAGCCTTGTAACGCATTTTTAAATTCTCTATGGTTTGGAGGGAACCTTAAAAGGTTATTCCTTATTTATTTTAATTGTTTTATTATCACTCATTATGGACATACTATGAGATATTTAGCTGTAATTATTGATAACTGAGGAAAGCATTTGTAAGTTATTGCTTGGCGTGTGTGTTACTTCACCTAATGAGTTGTAAAAAGCAAAGAAATTGCTAAGTTTTATGTTTAAATTCTTGGGAGCATTATTTTTTTCCAAGTGATGGACTTATAAGCTTGATCTAGACTGGGATTCAAGTTAGACACTTAGTTATGGTTGGCTGAATTGCAACCATGGTAACCTAGAAGCGAACAAGTATTATGCATTATAATACTAAGGTGCTGAAATTTTCTATATTCAGTTGAATTTGGGCTTGGGTTATTATGTGCTTGTGACCCTTCGAATCAAATGAAAGATCTTTAGATTTTGTCACTCAAAAGACTATAAGCTATTGAGTGTGTATGGATATACTTTGATTCCATGATGTGGTTAATTGATCATGGGTATGTATTAATCTCATAAGGAGGCTATGATGCCCCTGGTTTTGTTTCATGTCTATGTGATGATTATTTATTTTTGGGTTGTGTTTTGGCATCCATGAGGATGCCATGATACTCATGTATATATATATATAGTTTACATCCATGAGGATGTCTTGTTATAATTATAAGTATATTATGGTTGTGGAAACTATGATTTCCATGATTGATGAGGAATATTCACATGGAGCCTTGGTTAAGTACATCCATTTCCCAAGATTATATTGTATTAAAGCAATCATTTCTAGTTGACCTTTGACTTATTGACACGAGTCAATTGAAAAGAATAGTGATAATGCTTGTTGTTAGAATTATGAAACCATATTTGATGATCCTAGGTGGCTTGTATGGGTGAGCCACCTTATGATGATTGAGGTATAATACTACTAGGAGGTCCAAGGATGTAGCTTAATCCTAGAGGGCCTAACAGGTGAATATGAATTACTTACTTGGACAAGTAAGGAGGATTGGGGATCTCTTGTTGTTAGCATATATTGTGAGCCATCTAATATATGAGACATGAAATTGGTTGGTAACCTTCCAATATTCATAGATGTAGATTATTAGGCTCTGTTAGAACACACTCTTACTTGAAATAAGGTGTTGATGGATTTGAGATCCTTGAAATTGAGCATGATGTTACATGTTAGATATTTTATGTCATCCTGGATGATATTTGGACATTGGATAAACCAACGAGGACCATGGACCCTTGTAATTCATTTTTCAATGTGTTTAAGTGTTGTAATGTGAAATAACTTAGCATAATATACCAACCTCTTGAACCACATGTGTGTTATAATATTATATTCCCCTTCAGTGCATGTAAATTTGTTGTGTGATATGTAAACATTTTTGCATCTTGTTGGTTATGTTAACCATGTAAACTTGTAACTTCTTATTTTGTATGAATGTATTTGGTTTGTAAACCCCATATTACCCTTGAAGATCTATGTTGTTTATGTATATGATTGGGTGTTGTGATGTGATCATGTGCCTTTTTATGATGTAAATTTTCCTTTTTGAATCAACCTCTTTCATTGGAAACTTGCCAAAGTATTGTGAATGTGTTTTTTAATATGATCCTACATCACTACTCTAGCATTAAGTTTTGATGCAAGTAGGAGGTTTAAGGTGAAGATATCACTATATCCATGATGATTATACTGGCTAAGGGCTAGGGAGTGGAGTGTCACATAGGCTGAGAACTTACTTTTCCCCTTTGCATGATGTAGCTACCTACCTCATTCAGGTTGTGCACCATGAGTGTCATAAGATGGCCATGAGATCTTCATGTATAATGGTAACCTCTTGGATGAGGTTTTATTTCAACCAACTCTTTGAGGTTGTTGTAAAAAATACTTGTGAAATCTCTTTATGTAGCCTTGTAAATACACTATTTGGTCTTGGAAATTGAATTTTTATGAAAAATCAGCAAGGTCGAACTTGCTGAAATACAAATATGTATTGAATTATAAATTCAAGCATGCTATTCATATGGTAATGGTTGAATTACCTAAAAAAAATGTTCTAGTATGAATATTCTAAGTTGCTGACATGTGTTGACTGGTAAGTGCAACCATGTTATATGCTAGGTATTGTTGTGTATACTTGATATTATGTATATTTTGATTGTTTAAGCATGACTAAAATGCATACTAATTTTATGCTCAAAAGGAACAATGTTAAGTCTTGATCAGGTAGATTTTATTATTTTTATGTATTTTATTATGCTGCCATGAGGTAAGTGTAGTGTGATGGTGGGATTATAATCCTTGTAACCATCATGTGAGATCAAAAAATTGTGGAGATCATGTGAAAAACATTTGGGTTACATGTGAATGTCAGTTTGGCTTCTCTAATGTTTAGGGTGGTTGGTGTGGGATACTGCACTAACCCATGAATGGTAAATGGTAAAAGATAAGTAACCTTGGTTTGATGGATCTATGTTCTAGTCAACATTTTGTGATGAATATTGCCAAGAAGGTATGCTTGCACAACACATGTTGTGGGTACCATAGTAGTATGGTTGTTATTGTTGATTTTCATTCTAGATTGAATGAAGTAAGTATACATGAGGCATACTATAGGTTGTGTCAATGCCACATGCTTGTATGCATGTTGTGTGTTTAGCCTTCTATAGAATGATATAAAATTATGAGCATACATACATTCATATATACATATATACATATATACACATATCTTAAATGTTGTAGGAAGATAACACCTTAAATCTAAAGATTTTGCAAAAATAGGTTGGTTTGATTTGGGAAACTACTATTGAAGATGCTAATTTAGGTGATAATAATTCCTCATATTGAGGAAGGTTCGACTGAAAACTATTATTCTATTGAAATTATGGTCATGTGTTTGTGGCTAAGATGGAATTCCTAATTATGTATTTTGTTTTTTGGGAAAATAATTATGAGTTGTGGTTTAAAAAGTACTAAATAACTCTTATATTGTTAGATGTTGAAGTATTTTTGATAATTACAACATATGATGTATATTTTGCATATATTGATTGATTTTATAGCTGTATATGTGGCTAGAAATTAGGTAGAATTTAATGGTACTACATTAAAGGCAATAATTCATTGATAAACTTATCATGTTAAGGGTAAGTTTAAGCTGAAAGAATTGATTGCTTTAAGTGTTGATGCTTCCTGAGGGGAATCATGGCCTTGTAAGGCACAAAATCTATATTTTGATTTATGATTTGAAATCTATTATTGCAAAATTTCATGGATAGTATAGGTGTGTGTATCATGTCATTCTACTCACCTTGGCCTTACAAAAAGAAACCAAGTTGAAGGCACTATTTTTCCTAGCCTGGTTTATCGAAGGGCATGGTTGTCTTGAAGGTAGCATATAGATTTTAGCTAAGTAAGGCTATGTGTTTACTCATGATAATAGTTTGATAAACCTTCTTGTTATAACAAGAAGGTAAGAGTATGAAAATATTCCTATTTTGGTTTTAGACTATGCAAGTGCATAATAAGTGTGACTGTTATATTGATAATGATTGATAAAATTCATCAATCTAGTTATTTCTATTCTTGTGTTATTTTTTGATCTTGGTAATGTGTGTGCACTTGGGAAAAGAGTGATAAATCTCATTCAACATAGCATGGAATCTAGTTACATATTTGTCATCAGGATGACTCCTCTTCATGGAGGTGAGGATGACACATCCTCGCCCATTAGCACAATTGTAAAACTATTTTATTGAGGTACAATCATATGTGTATCTAGATCAGGGTCAAAAATAGACCAATCATTTTAATTTGGATCTAATGATTTAATTGCATAGT
This sequence comes from Torreya grandis, assembly GCA_037957365.1. Lineage (NCBI taxonomy): Eukaryota > Viridiplantae > Streptophyta > Pinopsida > Cupressales > Taxaceae > Torreya > Torreya grandis. The sequence goes on from JARHVA010000491.1 coordinate 5,144,473, forward strand.
CATATATATATATATATATGTATGTAAATATATGTTTATATATGTATGCATATATATAAATATAATTAAGACTAAGATAATATATTTATGTTTTATGTGTGTGTGTGTGTGTGTATCTATAGATGAATGTATATACATTCATAAGAAGTGTATTTCATCATACCCAAGAGCCTTTGAGCTATTCCTATGTCAATGTTAGCATATGCAATTAAAAAGAGAATCATATTATTTGATGAACCCCATGCATGGGCATAAATGTATATATTTATAAAAACTTAATTATTGGATGGTAGTTATTTCAAAAGTCCCTTATGGCATTGTGGCTTTTAATGTTTGGGATTTTTAACCATTTATTAAGTTACATATTTGTGGGCTTTTACTTATAGATATCGTGTTATTTTTATAACCTTAATACATTTGGTACTGGGGTATTTTGATTAAGACCATAGGCTCCTTGGTAGAGAACATGTGAGACTACATGGTGGACTTGTGGCATATGGGGAGGATGTTCCTCCAATGCCTATGCAGGAATTAAGTTAAGTCAATTTTAAAAAAAGACAAAACAAACATTGTATTATCCCTTTACCCATTTTCATTTTTGAGTTTGCCATGCTTAAGCTAGGTTTGAAAATAAATATAAATTATTTAAGGGAAACATTATATTTCCCCTAACCATGATCCATATGGGGGTTACCCCGTCGTATACTCAAGTTTGAAAAGGAATAGTAAATGAATGTAGGGAAATTTTATTTCCTCTTTAATGTTAAATTGAGTGATGGGTGAAACTTTATATATATATTTTTTAAGTTGTGGACTTCACTGAAGAGTAAATTTTGAGAGGGAAAAATCAAATTTAAAACCCTACAATTGCATATTTTAGGTATGTGATTCCTCCTCCCCAAGTTTAAATTCTATTATTTAAATTGTAGAATAATATTGCAAGCTTATGGAAACCCTTTTGGGTATATTCTTATATGGGAAAATTTTGTGATTCCCACATGAACCTATACTAGGGCCAAACAATCGTAACCCTCTGGATAATTGTATTTGTTTGAAATATTTTCATTATTGTATTATAAAAAAAAAATGAATTTCTTATTATGCATTTACTCACTTGGAATGAGTTGGGTGAATTATTTATGTTTTGGTAATTATGCGAAATTCTATTCTGGTGAAGCTATGGAGGATGGTTTATGTTTTGTGGTTTTGGGGCAATGGAAAAATTTGTTAGATTTTTAATTCAAATAATAATTATGAATTACAATCGATTATTTAAAACCTCTTTGACAAGGGTAATTTTTTTAGGTGTTGGGTAAGGATATGTGTGCTTACAAACCCTATTACATAGGGCTTTCAAATCTCCTCATACAAACCCCTAGTTGGGTAAATCATTCTCGACTGGTTCTACTTACTCACCAGAGGGTTTTTAGCTATTGTAATATGTACATATATTTATAAACAGAATGGATTTTTATAAACTTATTCTAGTTATTAAACCAACCATTTCATATTTTATTTGGCATTATATCTTCTGCCATTTTAGGCCATTTAACCTAGGAATACATTGGATTCATTTGGGGTGTTATTTGTGGATGTTTTCATGCTTTCCTATTGGTTCAACCCTGTATGATTTGGTTTATCCATTATTGATAATGATGCTTGTAGTAGGATGAAATTTACACATTTTAATATTTGGCTTCAATTAATTTTTTTGTCCAATCTATTGAAAAAAATATCACAAACAATATCACAAACAATAAAAAAATTGATTGTCTTGTTGTGAAGATGAATTTTTGCTCGACTGGTTGTATTTTGTAGATGCTAGTGTTTGTTTATTTTGAATAAAAGTTGTAAGAGGAAAAATAAATGATATGGTATGATGGGAGTGTTGTATGAAAGAATTTTTATTAATTGTTATTCATACACCTTATCTACTAAAAAAGATAAAAAACATTGATTTTGTTGACATTGGAAACTTATACTGTGAGATGGCAACATGAGTTGATCAGTCTTGATATGCTTTGAAATCATTCTTTGTAAGAAGTACTCTGATTCCATATATATATATATATATATATATATATATGTTTATTTTTACCTTGGATGGTTGTACTTATTTGTGGGGAGATGAATGGATTGAAATTAATAGACTAGTCATGTTTAGACAAGAGTTGGAGCATGTTTAAATGATGTAGATTATCCCATGTTTGTTATGTGAAATTAATAGTCTTGTATTATATAAATTATTGGTATATGTATATTATTTGTTTGTCTTGAGGATATATGTAATAAATCATTTTTAATTTTATCTTTTATAAAAATATAGTTACAGTAGTAAGTATGGTGGTTGCTTAAATTATTTTATGTGGATGAAGTTCATATGATTACCTTTCTTATGTTGAACTTGATTTATTAAAATAGAATTTAATTTTAAGAATGGTTTCTCAGGAGGATAAATCACATTACCATCTATAAGCTGACACATTATTTTCACCCCTTTATGTGTAGGAGTTTTCATTCAGTTGGATCTTCCCCTATGTATGTTGGTTCCCTATTTAGTGGGTTACCTGTTGAAGGCCATGTATATCCTTGTCCCATGGAGGGTGTGGGGGTGATAAAGTTGTTGGATAAGTTTATTTTAATGCTAAATTATTTTAGTTGGCACATATTTTATTAAATTCACATTATATTTGTAGGATAACACAACTATTTTTTAGTGCTTATGCCATCAGGCTTGTATTTTTACTCATATGTTTAAACTATCAACCTTTGCATTTTATAGTGTTTCAATTGTAATTATGTATAACATACTTATTTAAGGATTGATTATAGTATATTGTAGCTATGAATTTCAGTACTTCAATCTAAGCATGACTAAATGTAAGTTATTGAAATTCCTTGGTGTTGGGAAGAGTTACCCACATGGTTTGGTATTGAAAGGATATGATAACCATGGTTGGAATCTTTATGTAAGTGAGTAATGTTATTTAACTTACCACAACAATTAAATTGTGTGTGTGAGATAAACATTTAATTCACTTCCTTGTTGGTTAATTATGGGGTGTTTGAAGCATCCCGATCATATATATAATTACAATATTAATCTTGGGGGAGCTTATTACTTAAGTAATTAAGTGTATAGATCCATTTCATAATTATATTCGTGCATGTGTAATTAGGCCACTTCATGCTAAGAAGTGATGGAAACTATATTATAAATGCATTATGTTGTGGCTTTGTGGGACTTATTTTATAATGCTAATTTCAGTGGTTTATACCTCATCATTAACTGTGAATCTAAAATAATAGATGTCCATTGTCTCACGATACTACCATTACTAATATTGAGTGATACAAACTTATTCCATTGGTAGTGTAATCATGGAGCCATATCTGATTGACAAGTTGATTATATGGGTTTTTATTAACATGGGATTAAATAAAATGAATCTTAAGAAATGATTATTATCTAGAATAGCAGATTGATGCTCCATTGTTCAATGTATTCTAATTTGGTACATTGCTCTTGGTATGCCTAGTTGGTCATGAGCAAGAAATGTTTTTATAGTAATTAGTTATTATTTTTTATAGCCAAAGTTGGTCTAGATTTATAACATTGTATCTAGCATAATGGATGAATTGTCATTCAAATGAGTCATTACTCCTTTGGGTTAAATCATTTATTATTCTCAAGTTAAGGAGTTGGAATGAACTGTTAGTGTGAGGACCTTGGTTGGGAATTTATCAACATAATTTTGATTGGGTATCACAACTAATGCTGGTATAACTTGACAACTGGTGTTCATCTTGTACCAGGTAATATTTCTCATGGTTGTGTTCATGCTTGCTTAGTGGGTTTGTTAAGGATTCCATGACCTTTTTGTGCATAGGAATTATGGCTAGGTGGACATCTAGTGTCCATGTTGGCATTTAGGAATATGGTTATCTGATGCCATGATAACCATTTTCATCTTGTTTGGTCATACATGGAATGATGGCAATCACTAAGTGATGGACTATGGGTACATTAGGGTATATGGGGTAAAATGTGAACTAGTCTTCAATTATGGGAATATAACATTATATGTTCATAAGTTATGTTGGGTCACATTGGTGTTAGATTGATGTTAGCTACTCCTAGACCCTTGAATGTTATAATATTGTTTAAGCCAAATATTGGCTTGTTGAAACCTTAGTCCCCCTTTTAGAACCCATCGAACTTATTGTGGTACCTCCTTGTTATCAGGTTGATATAACTAAGCTTAGCTATAATTTGTCTCACTATTACGTTGAATCTTATCCTAGGTCAGTAACCTAGTGAAGGATATTCAAAGATTTGAGTGAACCTTCTTACCTAATGAGTTGACAAGTCATAACCATATAGGGTTATCATATGCTTATATAGGGGTTGAGGATCCCTAGGTGGTCTATTGGGGTAACTAAATGACTTTTAAAGGTTCGATGGCTATTAGTATAAACCCACACACTAATACCCCTTGGATAATGTATCACCTATTAGGAAATCCCTCTCTATGGAATCCTCTATCGATGGCCATCCTAGCATAAGTATCTCATTGACCTAATACATTTATGGGTTATCTACTCATTAAGTGTAAGAATGTGTTGATGCGTTATGCTCACTAAAGTGGTGTAGTGGGTTATACACATGGTTCTATTGTGTACTCTATTAATAATTCTTTAAATTTTTTTTGAGGTTATTTTAGTAGCTCAACCTGAGATTAATGAGGTGATTGTGATAGATGTAGAGATGGTTGTTACAAAGGGTGAGGATGTGGGTGTGGATACTGCTAAGCCACAATAAGGATTATAGTTTCTTCTATGAGTAATGAGGAGATGGAGATGCCATAGGTGGTGGTCAAGACATAAAAGGAAGAAACTAAATATGGAGATCCTAGGGCATAAAACACACAGAGTTGGTCTATAGAGTGATTAATTTAGATAGGATAATAATAGGCATGAGTTGTTACTATAAGTTTTTTTAGTGTTCTTAGTTAGGTTATATTGTAGGTTCTTTGTGGTCTAATAACAGGGAGACTGTTATTGGTGATATTATTGTTGGTAAGTAATGATTTATGTTTTGAGTATTTGATAGATGACTAATTATATATTTATATATATACTTTGTATAGATAGATTCTTAGATATATGGATATATACACATGATATATAATGTACATTTGGTTTTTGTTTTATTGAGGAGGAATTTATGTGGGTGTCATAGTATGAGCTACACATCATGTTATTTGGGATAGAGTATTAGTGTAATGTGATACTACCCATATGGTTGATCTTATTATATAATCTACTCTAGCATATGCTAGATGGTTTTGATTCACTAGTAAGGTAGCATGTGAGTTTTAGGCATGAGGAGATGGTATAAAAATTCCGCTCAAAATATGATATGGAGAGCTATGAGTATGTCAGATGGTGGCTAAGGAGAGAGCATCTCATATGGCTACCATGAGATAATCTACATGGATATATTTATGGTCTTAAATCTTGTACAT
>JARHVA010000491.1:5155000-5160000 GCA_037957365.1 Torreya grandis
GCTTAACCAATGCCCCCTCTCCTTTCTCTATATAGGTGATAACTCAAGATTATTATTTATGGCTAGAGGTTTAGGATTTATAAATTTAGGGTGTAAGTTCAGGGTTTTAGTCTTGGGGATTTAGTTAAGGGTTTGGCATTTAGAATTTAGTTTTTAGTATTTAAGGTTTGGGATTTAGTGTTTGGGGATTATGGCTGAGGGTTTAGGATCTAGGTTTTAGTGTTTATGGTTTGGGGATTTAGGTTTAGGGTTAAGGGTTTATGGTTTAAGGATTTAAGTTTAGTGTTTAAGGTTTTGGGTTTTTGGTTTTCAATTTGGGTTTATAATTTTTAAGTACGAGTTAATATTTAAGGTTTATGACTTATGGTTTATGGTTCTAGGCTTAGGGTTAAGGGATTAAATTTATGTTTTAAGGTTTAGGATTTAGGATTTTAGGTTTATGGTTTGGTGTTTAGGGTTAAGGGCTTACATTTAGGTTTTAGGGTTTAGGGTATAAAGTATAAAGTTTAATGTTTAATGTTTATATGTTTAGGGTCTATAGTTTAGGGTTTATTGATTTTTTTTAGTTTAGGGCTAACGTATTAGGGTAAAGGGTTCAAGGTTTAGGGCTTAGGGTATAGGGTTTAGGTATATTATTTAGTGTTCATGGTTAAGGGTTTATGGCTTAGGGTTAGGGGTTTAGGGTTTAGGTTTCAAGTTTAGGGAAGGTTGGGGGTTTGGGGTTAATGGTTTAGGTGGAAATGGAGTGCACTAGGGTTATTATCTGCATTTGTGTCCAATATGAGTGACCATATCATGACCATACGAAGATGTCATTTATGAGTAACCAAATACCTACATGTAGTATCATGTATGTGGTAGATGTGATGTATGAATGACTGTATGATTACCATATATATGATATAGGTTTCACACTATAGGATATTCATTTATGCATATTGATAGACTCAATAATTAAAGTTAATTTTTTAAGTTGAGAACAAGGTTGCTAAGAAGATTCCAAGGCAAAGGTAGCAAACTCCAAGTATAGTACATCTCTAACTTTGTTGATTGAATATAAACCTTTTATGAAGGTTCAATGTTATTATGTAAACATTATATAATACTTATAAGTAAAGTGATTCAAAGAATTTGATAGTTAAGCCAAGTTACTATCCTTCCAAGTAAGTAGATTAGGCCATCTGAACCTAAAGAGTAGAGTTTCCATTGAATTCTAATTATTAATAAAGCAATAAAGGATATTGGTTTCTTATCCTCAAAGATAGTATACAAACATATTAATAAATATTTATAATAATAATTTGATGAGACTATATTAATAACACATTTTCAAGACAAAACACACTTATACATAATACTATAGTAGTGCTTAAGATTTAGTCAACTTTTTGGGCACTTTGGTGAACTAATTAGTATTTTGAGCTTGTGTAAATACACCTATGAGTCTTGTATCATTGTCTTGATATTTTAATGGAGTTTTTTAATTGAATGAGTCAAAAAAATAAGGTAGTTTTAGACCTCTTTGTATCAAGCCTTTAAGAGGTAGAATTTGGCCTAATAGGCCTATAAAGGGTAGAGTTGTTGTCATTTGAATTTTGAGTTTAAGTTATTCATGTAGTAAGAAGCTTGAGTCAAATAATTGGTGAAACCCATAATATTATTCAAATAAGTGAGGATGTACAATTGAGTGCTTTAGGAGTCAAAGAAGGGTTTTACTTGAAGGTATATTACTATCTTGAGACTGAGTAACCTATTTTAAGTAATTGAAAGTGTCTTCTGATCTGAATATAGAGGCTAAGAATTCAAGGGATAATACTAAAGAATAAGGTCATTAATATTTCAATACTAATACTTAGAAGACCTTTTATGTTAGACCAAGAGATAATTTATGGTTAGGAAGAGACCTAATTATGAGCAAGTTTCTAGAGCACCTTAAAGTAGACAAAGTTGAGTAAGTGGAGCACTTAATTTGACACTAGTATAGAATAGTAAATATCAAGATATAGCTTGTGTATTTAGGTAGGTCATACTCCTTGAGATTAAGCCATGACTCAGTTATTTAATCAGGTAAAACACACTCAAGTAGATAAAGTAGATAAATAATACTTAAGTACGTAAAATAGGCATTTAATCATCAATATTATAGATATATTACATACGTAACATGATTTAAAACTTTGTTTATCATTATATCTTCTTATCCTAAAATTCTAAAAAATAAGTATTGAATGGAAAGGAATTTGAAAAACTAAATTCTAAATGGTAACACCTATAGCTCTGCAATCAATTTCAAAAGATGTTGAGTGGCCCTAATTTGTTATATTTATTAAAATAAATTTAAAGTATAAGAATATAAAAATTAATATAAAATTATTTTAATGTTAATGTAATAAAATTATTACATTAACATTAAAATAATTTTATATTACTTTTTATATTCTTATACTTAACATTTATTTTACTAAACATATCTTTGCAATCAATCCTTACAAAAAACCAATCATGAAAAAAACATTTATAGTCCAAAGGGCATGTGTCCTTTAAAATTCAAAAGGAGTACACCCTTTAAAAAGGGCATACACCCTTTAGTCTACAAAAGGCATACACCCTTTACATAAAATGATTTGTATTTTTCATTGTGCCATGTTTTCTGTTCCCCAACTTTGTGCATCTACCCACTAGATAGACATGATGGAGCATATCCCTAGAGTTATTTATATTGGTTTACTTTGTATCATGTTTTTGTTGTACTAGACATTTGATCTATGGATATACATGTTTCTACATTTTTTGTGTTTACTTTTTGTCATGGATGTCTATGGATGTATGCATTTTCTTTCTAGCACATGTGTTTTAATTTTGATGTATATGCTATGGGAAAATATATGATGTATGATTTATTTTGTAGTATTATGTGAAGCACATGCATGATTTAAAAATAAAAGCATAAAATTTGGAAAACAATTTTATAAAGTCATAAAATGTAATACATACAAAATGATGATGGGAAATGTGTACAAATATGAATAAATATAGTAAATAAAAATGGTAAAATGAAGTAAAAATAACAAATGTTTGTAATAGTATATAAAAATAAATCACACCAAATCAAAACAAGATAAGTCTTACTAAATCAAGATGGAAAGTATGAAAAATTTGTAATAAAATGGAAAACATGTTATATCAAATGTTTGAAATAGTGTATAAAATGTAATTATGCATCAATCAATCATACCCAATCAAGATGAAAAGTATGAGAAATTTGTAATAAAATGGAAAACATGTTATATCAAATGTTTGAAATGTATAAATGAAACAAACTAAAATTAAACTTTTGATAGTTATATATGTGGCTAATGGTATGGAAGTTTTTAGAAATATTTTGAGGAATGCTTGGTTCTATCCATGATATTACACTAAAACTCATAAAGGGAACACTACTGAGGTGAATAATGATATGATATTTGATTATAGGAAGTATAGATAAATTTGTGAGGAAGGCCTAGTCCTATCCAAGGTTTTACACTACAATTCACAAATGGAATTAATCTAGGAGTATGATCAATTAAAAAATCATATTCATCAATGAGGAATATTAGGATTGTTGTAGTGAATGAAAGGAGTGGAATAAACATGCCATATGTGTTTATAATGAAACCCTAGAAGACTTGAGGCATACTAAGAATATAGGAATGCAATATGAATTTAGTGACCCTCAAATATAAAATATATGTGTTCACAATAGACACAAATCTTTATAGGAAAATAAGTGGAGTATTAAGATCAAGTCATGAAGGTTCTATATACAAGAAAATTAAAATGGACCTAACTTCCCACAAGGTGTTCCCCATTCCTCAGGACCCCTTATAGAGTCATTGATCTATTGAGAGGATTGGGTACTTGTATGAAAAATAAGGTAGCACTATAGATATTTTGAATTCTCCTATCCAATCTATTGGCCTACTGCATACCAATAGACCTTAGATCTATTATGAATCCAACTATGGAGTTTGAGCTTCTATTAGGAATAGGAGATGTGTTATGAATCACATATTTTGATAAAATTTTGACTTTTTGGTTTTTATTTTTGCCTTTTGATCATTGCATTTTATTTAAAATTATCTGGATTTTAAATTTTAATTCTTTTTCAAATAACCAAACATGAATGATAATAGTGACACACACAAATGAGCTTTATATTTTGGTTATTGGAAATAAGATATCTAGAGATACAATTGACTTAAACAATTAGGTTTTCCTATAAACTAGTATGTGATCTCAAATTGAAACCATATGTTTTCTTAATATGAGAAATAAAATAAAGGGAATAGATGGAGATCAAAAAGAGATGTGTATATAATGATACAATGAGAATTATGATTGTTAATTGATTATATGTTAAATATAGGATATTATGGGGATGTGGATTTGATAACCAAGTCATAATAATATCTATATTTGTTTTAACTAAAAATAATAAGCAATCATAAAAGCAGAGAGAGAAAAAGTGATCCATGTGAAATAATTTAAGCCATAAATTTAAGTCTAAAAATTATAAGGGTAGTCCATAGGATATCATAAAAAATATATAGATATATGGGACCAAATTAAAATGACAATCAACATATCCAATGTATAAATAATTGTAAATCAAGGCCAAATCATGTAATAATGTGATAGAACACCATGATGTGTTCAAAAATATTGATAAATCTAACTACAATTATCATCCATAACATCTAATACATCCTTATGTAACTGAATTATGATGTTAATCAAAGTCTCATAAATATTCAAAGAGAGTTGTGAAAATACTTCCTTGCATATCATCTCTACAAAAAGTAGGTGTGGTAGAATAATGATGATGATCATGAGGCACCTCTTATGAGGGATACTTAATGCAAGTAAAGGATGTCAAAAAGTGACTAGTGTCCCTATAAATTTGTGATAAAATGTAGGTTTTAGGTAAGAAGAAACCTTTTCCCATAGATGACCTAGAG
>JARHVA010000491.1:5165000-5175000 GCA_037957365.1 Torreya grandis
TAAAAATTTTGTGATTTCGCTCTTTCCATAAAGTCTAGCTCAAGCATGGTAGAGCTTGCTTCCATAGTTCCTTAATCTAGGGATGTGTGAAGGTTGAGTTCTAGCTGAGAATAACTTCTTTAAGGTCAAAATTACAAACCCATTCAATGCCAAAGTTGTTAAGTATTTTTCCCCATAAGTCTCAGGCAAACTCATAGTGTATGAATAGGTGTGAAACTGATTCCTCTCTAGAACCACACAAAAAACATCTGTTGACCAAAGTAAACCCCCTCTTTTAAAGGTTGTCCTGAGTAAGGATTTTGTTATGGGCTGCTAGCAGCCCACCCAAACAAGTTAATCTTTGGAATGAGTTTATGATTCCAAACCTTTTTCCATACCTCCTTATTTTGAGCTTCAGGTGTAAGCAGATGATAGGTAGATTTGAAAGAGAATGATCCATTCTTATTTGGCCACTAGTATTGTTCATCCTCCTGAGGGAAGAGTGGGATTTTGATCTCCTAAACACATTGCTGGATCTCCTGAATTCTTGGGATAAGCTCAGGCCTGTGCACACAACAATCCAAAAGGTTTTTCTAGCTCCTTATCCCATTGTTATTTTCCATATAATCACTAACCCTATCACCAAAGAACTGAGTAGTCAGGCCTATAATTTATCCATAGTTTCCTTGGGAGATGAGAGGCTTGTCCCTTAACCAATTATCCTCCCAGAATTTAATCTGCCAGCTATTTCCAAGCTTCCACCTAATTCTTTGTTTGAGAATACTTCTACTTTTTAGCATTTTATTCCATATCATAGACCCCTGGGGTAATCTTGCTTGTTGAAGAAAGTTGGAATCATCAATGCTATGAATGTATTTGGCATACATTATTTCCCCCCACTCATTGTTGTTGTGAATTAGATTCCAACTAACTTTTTAGAGGAGGGCTTTATTCATTTTCTTTATGGATCTTATATTAAGTTCACCATGAGATTTTGGGAGACACACTTTTTCCCATCTGACTAAAGACATTCTCTGTTTGTCTTCCACTCCCGTCCATAAAAAATTCCTTTGGATCTATTCCATCTTTTTAGCAAAATACGTAGGAATTTTAAAAAGAGACATGAAGTAAGTAGGAATACCTTGTAAGGCTGTCCAAAGAAGTTGCAGCTTACCCGCACTACTGAGTAGTTTCCCCTTCCACCCAAGAAGTTTCCTATGTGTACGTTCCACAATACCATTCCAAAAACCTAAAGATACCTCTTTGACTGAGAGTGGGAGACCTAGGTAGGTAGCTGGTAGGCCAGCCTCAACACAATCTAAGATATCAATGATTATATGTCTAAGTTCATTGGGAGTGTTGAAGAAGTACACATTGCTTTTCTGGAAATTAATTCTTTGTCCTGAGTCTCTGGCATAATCATTAATATATTCTTCCATCTTCTAGCTTTGATCACCGATGAGATACCAAATAAGATGGTATCATCCACAAACTGTTGTATAACCATAAGATGAAGGGAAGAGGCAGGTTTGATGCCCACTAGCTTTTTTGAAACTATATCAGCTTGTATGTATCTTCCCAGTGCCTCAGCCATAATTATGAATAGGTATGGGGAGAGAGGGTCTCCCTGATGAATTCCTCTCGAGGAGGAGAAAAACCCTCTAAGAACACCATTAACCAGCATTAAGAATTTAGCAGAAGAGACTGTATTCCATAATAAGAAAGACAATTTATCATTAAACCCAAATTTTCTAATCACTTGGAATAGAAAAGTCCATGAGACTCTATCATAAGCTTTGGATATATCAAGCTTGAGGGCCATCCTAGGGATTCTGCTCTTATCCATGGAGTGGATAGTCTCATGTGTGGTGATCACAACATCAAGAATATGTCTGCCTGAGATGAAACCTTTTTGAGCAGGAGAAATAATTTTGTCAAGCAAGGGTTGAATTCTCAAAACTAGCAGTTTAGTACATATCTTATACATAGTGTTGCATAAGCTAATGGGTCTGAAATCAGCAAGGTGTAAAGGTTGAGATTTTTTACGAACAAGTATAATGAAGGTATTATTGACTTGTTTCAAAAGTTTTCCAGATCTAAAAAAATCATGAATTGTAACCGTGAGGTCCGCTCCAACAATCTCCCAATATTCTTGAAAGAATATAGGAGGAAAGCCATCAGGACCTGGGGCTTTAAAAGTGCCCATGGAGAATAAAATAGCATGTACTTCTTCATCAGATACAAGCTTTAACATTTCCAGATTGTCTTCTTCTATTATCAAACAAGGGATTTTATCAATGAATTGATTCATAGATCTATCAATTCTATCATTATTGTTTTCTTCTGTAAGCAAATTTTGAAAGAACACCCTAGATTGCTCCCCTATTTCATTATCCTCAGTAATAATGTCTCCATTATCTAGGACAAACTTAGTTATTGAGTTGGCTTTTCTATGTTTCATAGCTGATAGATGAAAAAAAGCAGTGTTCCTATCACCCTCTTTGAGCCATTGAACACGAGATTTTTGTTTCCAGAAAACCTCTTCCCTTTCCATCAAATTCTTCCATTCTGAAGATAGACTATTCTCTTCTTCTAAGGTGCCCTCAGAGTCATCCCATTGATCAATCAATTACTGAATAGCCTTGAGTTTTCCCATTATATTTTTCTTCTACTGGAAAACCTGCCCAAAACTGTATCTATTCCAGCCATAAACCTCTTGTTTAATGTGCTGGAGTTTCTTGACTATTCTAAACATGGGAGTACCTTGAATGGGAATATTCCACAATTGAGCCACCATTTATCTAAAACCTTTGTGTTTAATCCACATAGCTTCAAAATGGAATGGAGGAGGTCTGTGATGTTCCTAATCTCTCCAATTGAGGATAATCAGGCAGTGGTCGGACATGGTTCTAGGTAGAGCCTGTGCCTACATATTCTGATAATCATTCCATTTGCTTGATATCAAAAATCTATCTAATTTAACCTGAATCATTTGATCTCCTCTTCTTCTATTGGTCCAAGTAAAATTTTGGTTCTGCAGCTCTATGTCCAATAATCCCCAATCATTGATGAATTCAGCAAAGTCGAACATGCTGTTTGAGTAATCAATAATTCCACCCAATTTTTTAGAAGGGTATAAAGGTGTGTTAAAATATCTAGATAACATCCATTTATAATTCTAAGGATTATTCCTGTAGCTACTCAAATCTATCCATAATTTCTGTCTCAAAGCTCTGTTATTCGGTGCATAAACATTTACCAACATCCAATTCAAGGAATTCATTGAAAAATTGGTAATCAAAAGGTGCTTATGATGGGCCATAAGAGATCCTTGGATTTTAGCACTATTCCACATAGTGACAATCCCTCCTAAAGCCCCTTCAATAGGACTAATACAAAAAGCTGCCTTAGGCCATATATAGTCAGCAATTTTTGCAAAATTCTCCTCTTTCATCTTGACTTCTTGGAGTAATAGAATATCTAGTTTATTATCTAAAATGTAGTTTTTAACCTCAAACTACTTTGAGGGACTATTAAAGCCCCTCAAATTCCATGATAATATTCTCATTTAGAGAGTTTGGAGGGTTGGGACTCTAGTGTTTTCTATTTTCCACTGGCAATCTCCCTAGCAATCTCTCTTTGTCTTGTTTCCCTTAGGGTTGGCCTCCCTTGTTTGGGCTCAGTACCAACATTTGCATATTTTTTTACCTTTCTAGATATTTTTCTTTGGGGTAACCCATTCTTCCTATTCATTGCTGCCATCTTGTCCTACTACCCCTGTTGCCAAGTAGTTTCCTACCTGGCCTCCATCTTCCAGATCACGAAAAAAGTCTGTATTTGAATGTGGATCTGGTACTCATTGAGTGTGACTTTCAGGTGTTACTTCTTCCTATCCAATCCTTGAAACTGTGTCATCTTCATCGACTTCCTTTAGAAAAAGGTCCCCTCCTACCCCTTCCTTAAACATATTAGTTTATTTTTCTAAAGTGTAGATTGTGTTAAATGTGGCCTTGTGACTATCGTTAGATACTATATTCTCCTTTGGGACCTCTTTTCCCTCACTACTGATGATATCTTCCTTTCTCTTCTCTTCCTCTCCTTCTTTTGTAGCCTTCTGAATATCATCTAATTCTATATTTTTCTTTGGGACAACTTCACCTTCACTGCTAGGGGTAGCCTCCTTTCCCTTCCCCTCCTCTCCTTTTCCTGTATTGTCAGGAATTTCCACATTATTCTCTATTTCCTACTTGCTGTTCGATTGCTCCTCCTCTACATTCTGGGAATCCTCTTTCATCCCCTTTTGCTTCACTTTGCATTGTGTCATTAGATGTCCCTTCCTCTTATATATTTGACAGAAAGTGGTAGCATTCTCATAAGTAATTGGTTGAGTCTAGGTTCCATATTTAGAGTTAAGCTCAATGGACGTAGGGAGAGTCTTATTTATTTCAACATTAGCACAGAGTCTAGAAAACACACATCTAGACTTAGTTCTAGTTATATGATCTGAGGTGACATATTGACCAATAGAATTGCCAATGGCTGTGAAGATTTTTTCATCCCAAAATTCCAAAGGGAATCTTGGTAATCTTACCCAAGCAGGTGCTGTCTTATTGAGGTCTGAGTTAGGATCAAATCCTAGTTTCCATGAGCATAAGGCTAGAGAATGTGGTCCAAACAGCCAGGGTCCTCCAGCAAGGGTAGCAATCATGTCCTCCCTATTCATAAATCTAAAAAGGAATAGACCTCTAGCCATGGCTATGATTGAAACACTACCTTTGACTTTTCACCTAGATAGAATCCATCTTCTAAGCATTTTGATATTAGGACGAAAATAAAAAAACTTACCAACCAGCGTAAGGTCCATGGATGCCACTATTTCCTCCACCAGATCGTCTGGGATACTCAATGCCTTACCCTTTGAGAGAATAGGGAGGCTCGACATGCCTTTTGATGGACATGTCTTTTCACCTATGAGTGCCTTCTTCCATCCATTAGATGGACTATCCCCTAATAGATTCTTGGACAGATCCCTAGAGGTACTGCTACCTGTAGTGACCTCCATTGGATCCGTGGTCCCACCTATCGCACTCAGGGGGCCCAACCAGGTGGGAAAAAACTAGTTTCAAATATAGTCCACACGCTTTGCTCTTCCGCTCCTCCACTAATATGGGTTTCAATCTATGTTGATTTCTAACTATATATTTTTAGTTTTGATTTCATGAGATTTAAGTGATATTTTATAAGTTTGGTGAGGTTTACACATAAGCAATTCATGGTTAAAGTTGGGTCATAGAAGATAATCCATAGAAAGATTTCGCAATTGGCAATAGGTTTTATGATAATGACCCCAACTTACATGAAACCAAAAAAAATTATTTGGATCATACCTATGTTTCATAGGATGTGTAGGATCAATATCTTATGGTGAAGGTCATGGAAGATGATTTTGAATTTCTTATAAGGAAAGAAGTTTGTTTACATCTATATTAAGTCCTTAAGAAAATGTGGAACTATTATGATAATTATTATTAGGTGGAAGTGGAGAGTCATGTTCAGTGTAGTGTTTAGAGCAATGGCTTGGATAGTGTGTATAGAATAATACATATTCATAACACCATAATTTGTTGCATGTAATTTTTTATCTTTTACAAGCATGCGAGTTCCTTTTGGAGGGTGGGAAGGTTCAAATTGATGTATAAGGAAATGTTGACATTTATCATGGTCAAGGGCCTCTTCCAAATATTTTGGGGAAAGAGTCCTAATGGAGTATTATAATTTACGATGAAGAACATTAGTGAATAGGTGGAATAGGTTCTCATCTACCATATTATGCATGACTTTATTAGACAAGGATTTCCATCATTTAATGAAAACTTATGCCCTTTCAGATTCTAATTATTTATAGTTGATAAAATGGCCTAAGTTGTTTTCAAGAAGATAATTAGTTTTGAATTATTGAACCAAGGCATTGACCAAGTCCTCTAAACTAGTGATGGAGTGGGTTTTAAGTTGATTATACTAATATAAAGCATCTATTGAGAGATTTTTATCTAAGAGTTTAGTGGCAGTGAATGTATTAAGTTTAACCTAATCTTTGTATATATTTCCAAAGGTTTTCAAGTACAAAGTAGGATATGTAGATCCATTATAAGTGATAGTGGGATTTATCCCCTCTATGTCAATGTTTGTAATTTGAGGCATAAAAGGTTCATTTTGTAAGTGTTTAATAGTTTTTCTAATTACTGGGGGTTGTGGTATAAGGTTACCAACGCCTTTGCTCTCCCCATCGAGTATGTTGAGGTCAATTTTGGAGATGCAATAAGTGGTTTTGCATCTGCATCATTTGGTTTGCATTATTAATCTAAAAATTAGACATTTGATTAATAATTTGAAGTAATAATTAATTATTTTAAATGGTATTTTGGTTAGTAGAATCAATGCTAGATGAATTATTATGTTATGAGGTGTTAATAATTTGGGATGAACTAGTAGCATGAGATGTAGTAGTGTCATGATAAGTGGTATTAGTATGCGAATTACTAGCTGTAGTAGATCCATCATGAGTTGAATGAAATTGGGTATTAGTGTGGGTGTTTTGGGTAGGCCCACTAAAAGATACACTAGCCATGTTGGTATAAATACTTAGCATGGATGTGAAAGAAGACATGGAGGATGATGTAATAGTGTTATAAAGAGATATTATAGAGGGTAAAGGTGTGGAGGGAATCATTAATTGACTTGCCCTAAATCCTATGGATAAATGAGATGAAGATGAATAGGGTTCCTTAATATGAAGTCCCATCATAACATTATAGATAACTTGAGGATCCTTACCTTGATGTTGAGGGTTTTTTTTATTGATGAATAGGATTATCTCAACCATGTATTCAAAGTCACTTTAATAGTCTATTATTTGTATAAATAAAGGATTAAGTGTTTTGGAATAGCGATGAATCCCATAGTTATTAGTTCGAGTGGTAACATGGATGTTGCTTTAATCTAGGCTAGTTATTGCAAAATGTGTTTTATTAGATTTATTAGGATTAGTGAAACTCATCATGTTGGTTTGATATTGCTTTGTGGTATCATAAAATAAGTGTTCCATGATAAAATAAGTAAATTATACACTGACTGAAAAGGAGGATAATCTAATAATACACTGGGTTGAATGGGTTGACTATGTTCTATAAAAAGATAAATAGAATAGCCTATAAAAGACTAAGTTGAATGGATAAATTATGTTCTGTGGGAGGATAAAAAAAAATATTTATAGGAAATTGAATCAAATAGATCAACTATGTTATGTAAAAGGATAAATAAAATACCCTGTAAGAGACTGAGTCAAATAGTTTGACTATGTTCTATGGGTAGGATAAATAAAACAACTTATAAGAGATTGAATCAAATAGATCGACTATGTTATGTAGGTAGGAAAAAAATTAAATGTCATAAATTTGGACAACTAGGTGTTAATTAAAATAGATTAGATTAAGCTCACAAGAAACTAATTCAATCTATTTGAGTTAGTTACAACACCAAACACAAACCTTGTACCAACACTGGTTAATAAAAGTTTTGTAATACAAAATAAAATTTACAAACAATAAACAATATTACTAAAATGTAAATTCTAATATAGTAAATGAACATTCCTAATGTATTTAAATTATGAGTTAAAATGTGATATGGCATTTTGGATTTCCAATGGACCTAAGAAGTGGTATGCTAAATTTGGTTTCAAGTTTGTTATGGATGAAAGTAATATTTGTTGGTGATGGTACGAGGCTTGGTATTAGGACCTAAACCCTTACTTTATAATCTCATAGTGATAAATGTGTGGGGTGATTTTTCAATATACCATCAACAAATTTTTATAATCAGATAGAGTACTGAGTCGGCTTCCCCCTTAATGATAAAATCCAAGTAGGTAGACCAAGGTAGAATTATTTAATTACTTATTTGATATTTTCATGATTTAGTAGTGACGGAGGGATGTCACTAAGCTAGTAAATTAAATTCCTAGTTATACTATAGCACTACTTAAGTAACCAAGTAAATAAATGTAAAAAAAATGAAGTGAATTAATTAATATTAATGTAGGTTAATTTCATTTGTTAAAATGAAGAAAATAGAATGAAGTTGTTTGGCTTAATTAAGTTATGTAAATAGAACAAAAGAAGGTCGATCAGATCCACATGGTCTATTGAAAGATATGCCAATAGATGCATAGTTGATCAAGTCGACTTAGTGTCTAGGCAACAAATAAATATAGAACTAAATTGATTAGATCAACTTAGTTTATTAGAAGGGACCAATGTTTATAGAACTTGAAAAGCTGGGAAATTTAGTACTAAAAATTTAAATTTTTGAAAAAGAGAGAAAATAAATTTGAAAATTTGAGAAAAAGAAATAACTAGGATGTTAGAATGAACTTTATAATTAAGATGAAGTTAATTGGATTGATGTAGTAATATATCGAAGATGATGAATTGATGTTTTTAAACTATGTTATCCGAATGAGGGTTTGAACCTACAAACAGATCTGAATGGAGTCGATGGGGTTGACATAGTTGAAAGACCTATGTATAGAGTATTAAATTGGGTCGATGGGATTGATCTAATTATTTGTAAAATAAGATTAACTACACACATTGTCCAACTAAGTCAATCAGATTCATAGAGTATTAAAAACTATGCATAGAGTGTTAGACTGAGTCAAGAGAATCGATCAAGTAGTCTAAAAATAACAATTAAAAATATATGAGGGTTAGTTCATGTTGGGTTCATTAGATTGTATGTAAGTGAAAGTGAAGCTGATCTATAAATCAATCCTAACTTTGGAAAGATAAATAACTAGATATACCACTTAAAAATACTTAGATAATTAGTGTCATGACCAATATGAATCCTCTAAACCTACCTAAGGGATATCTTATAAAATTATTTCACTAGAAAGGATTCCAAATTCTCTAGTCAATTAAAACCCACAATAACCCTAGCTAGGCCTATAATGCAATAAAGTAGATCTAATCTAGTGCTCACTAAAGCTTGTGGAATAAATGGGGGATGATAAATAAAAATAATAAACATTCAAATTAAAAATATACTCAAGTCAATTTATAGGTAATCCTAAGAAAGTAGAGATAAATATTCATTAGTCATTACTGATGCAAATCTATCTACCAAAATAAAGGAGTAAGAGTTAGGAATACTTACCTTGAAGATGAACCCATCGAGCCTCAACCTCTCCCTTAAATAATGGTGTCTTGTAAGAATTTGTTTATTTTCTAATAAGTTAAGGATGGAAAATAGACTATAGTATAGCCAAGGACCTCCTAGTGAATCTCAATCTTTCACAAGACAAATGTTCTCCTTCAGGTATGAAACCCTAAGTAATGAGTCTTTATTTAGAATGATAGAAATACAAATAATAAAGAAGTGTGAATGAATGATTATATATATTATAAATGAAATGAAAGGGGGTATCTATATCTCCTAATTGATCCTAATACCTCCTAGAATTTTAATTGATGCAGTTGGCCCAGCTGACCTTGTTAGGTAGGAAATAAAGATGTTAGGTCTTAAACTTAGTTGGCTTAGGCCAAATCAGCCCCATAATGTGTGCTACTCCCATAATGAGGTTGAAATAATTGGATTCATTTAATATATGGTAAAAAAGGGTTTTGATTTAGTAGGGGATATTTTTAGTAATGAGTTTCTTAGAAAAGAGTGAGGTGTCAAAGCTTAGGGAAAATCATATGAAGGACTTGTATTGGTTTTACATGATGGTAGAGGGAAAAACATCTTGTGAAACACCAAAGGTATACCCAACCCTTTCTTAGTGTACCATTTAAGGCATTCACTTAGAGATATTGAGACTTGATGATCTTACAAGAGAGAAAGAATCAGTATTTGATAAAGTTTAAAAATATTGTGTATATGCAGATAGTGATTAGGAAAGAGATCCAGACGATTACAAGTTGACCTAGGATATATCTACCATCTTGGGATAGATAATATG
>JARHVA010000491.1:5180000-5297500 GCA_037957365.1 Torreya grandis
TCAACCTCTATGCCAAATCTGTAATGAATCCCATATCTATGTGAACCCTATATGTAATGCAAGATCCTCTTAGCTACTTTCCAATACAACTCATGAGGTTCCTACATAAATATGGAGACAAGTCCCACTACATATGATATGTCGGGCCTGGTGTGAGTCAAGTAGATGAGACTACCAACAAATTGTTTATACTGAGTGGCATCAACCAATGGTGAAGAATAGTTAGCCTCAAGCTGATTCCTAACAGAAAGGGAGTCAGAGATGGCTTGCAATCGGCCATGTGAAATTGAGACAATAAATCAAGAGCATACTTAGGTTGTGCAAGAGAAATCCCTGAATTTGACTGTGAGATCTTGATGCCAAGGAAGTAGTGCAACAAACCCAAGTCTATCATGTCAAATCTATCCTAGAGAGATGCCTTCACCGCTGCAATAGCCGATGAAGAACTCTCGATGATCAAAAGGTCATCAACATATAGAACCAAAATTAGGAGCAAATCATCCTACTGCAAGAAGTAGACATTGGGGTTAGAATGGCACCTAGTGAAACCCACTGTGAGAAGGAAGGAATCCATCTTGGCATACCAAGCCCGAGGGGCCTGTTTGAGGCCATAGATAGATTTCCTAAGTCCGCATACTAAGGAAGAATCCTAAATAAATCTTGGTAGCTACTCCATGTAGATCTCCTCCTCTAGGTCTTCATGAAGGAAGGCACTCTTCACATCCATTTGGTGCACATCCCAACCATGTGGTGTGACAATAGCCAAGGTGAGTCAGATAGAAGTCATCTTTGCAATAGGTGCAAAGGTCTCTGAGTAGTCAATGCTTGCCACCTGTGAGAAACCCTTGGTGACCAATTGCACCTTGTACTTATCAACTGACCCATCTGCTACAAACTTGGTTTGATATATATACCTACATCAAACCATCTACCTTCCCTTAGGAAGTGAAGTCAAGTCCCAAGTGTGATTTTTGATTAAGAAAGAATATTCTTCCTCCATAGCACTATTCCACTCAGGTACTCCCAATGCTTGTCAAAAAGTCTATGGATCTAAAACTAAGGCAAAGAAGGCATGTGGATCTCTCTAAAAATCCCTTCTAGTACGTCATTCATCTATAAGATCTACTACCCAAGTGTCAGCACTCTCAAGTGTCTGTCTAGCCCAAAGTGGCCCAGAAGTGGGTGAGTCAGGTGCTAACTCCTCATCCTCTGACTGACTAGAGGTGGATGACTATATCACTGTCCTCGCTATCTGAACTCGATTAAGAAGAAGATGTCTCTGGCTCAAGAACCTACTGTGGTTGATCTAAATCTAAGGAATCATCATGAAGAAGTAGATCTGATGAGAGAGAAGAAGTGCCAAGTGTTGAGTCTCTAAGACTCTCCTAAAAGTGGACACTTCTCTCAATGAACAACTCATGAGTGGTCAGATCTAGAAGGTGATACCCATTAACACCATCTAGATATCCTACAAAGATGCAAGGCTTGGACTGACATTTCATAGCTTTGCATTTCTTCTTTGATATGTGAGCCATGGCTTGGGATCCAAAAATCTTAAGGTTCTCAACATCAGGTTTCCTTTTATGCCAAACTTCAAAGGGTGTTATCCCTTTTAAAGCTTTGTGAGGAAACCCATTTAAATGTATCAAGCACAATTGATGGCTTCGGCCCACTATTGTGGTGCTAAGGATTTGGAGTGAATCATACAGCTACCCATCTCTTTTAAGAACCTATTTTTGCATTCTACAACCCTATTCTGTGAAGGACTGTAAGTGACTGTGCGCTATAAATCAATCCCCCTTGTGGTGTAAAACTACTCAAACCTATTGCTAACATACTCCCCTCCATTATCAGTTCAAAGAACCTTGATGAATTTCTCACTCTATTTCTCAATAAGAGCCTTGAAGTCTAGAAAATTTTCAAACACTTCAGACTTTTGTTTGAAAAAATATATCCAAGTGTACCTAGAGAAATCATCAATGAAAGTGAGGATGTACTTGGCCCTTATGAAAAATGGTTTGGGAAAGGGTCCCAATACATCACTGTGGACTAACTCCAAAGGTTGTGAAGCCCTCCAAGCTTTGCCTTTGTCAAATTTTGCTTCGGGATGCTTCCCAAGGGAGCACCCCTCGCAAAGTCCTTTTGAGAATTGGACACGAGGCAAGCCAATAACCATGTCATTTTTTCAAAGTTGTTCAAGGTAGCAGTAGTTAAGGTGGCCAAACTAATCATGCCATAATTTTCTAACTCCATTTGAATGAGTCAACAATGCTGTTGGAGAATAATCAGGTGCAAAATGTGAGGTGTATAACCTTGCTTGGTGATCTGCCCTACCCATTGCCACTATAGTATCACTATGAAACTCCCTGATAGCCACTGAATCTGGTGAAAACTCAACTCTCATGCCCTGATCAATGTGAGTGATTTGGTACACTGATAGGAGATTGGTTGAAAGAGAAGGAACACTTAGAACATTATTGAATGTTCTTCCTTCCATTTCAACTGACCCTCTCCCTGCAATGAAAACTAATGTGTCATCACCCAAACTAATTGAAGTCATACTACAAGGCTCTAAAGATGAAAACTCAACTAGGGAAGAGCCCATGTGGTGAAAAGCACCTGAGTCAATGACCCATGAAGATATAGAAGCTACTGTAGCTACAAGGGCCTTGCACTTTTATTTCTCCTTACCCTTGTGTTTTGCCTTAGTAGAATCTTGGGTAGATGAATTCTGCTTGATGGACTCAGGAACACCTATGTTGTGCTTCTCTAGAAGATGAGTTAGGTGATATATTTATTTCTTCATGAATTTGTGTTCATCATGCCCTGTCTTCTTAAAATAGGTGCACTTAACCTTCTCCTTCTTAGGTTTAGCATTGGAGGATGAAGACTCAGTGTTGTTTTTGGCAGGATTGTTGTTTTCTTTCTTCTTTTCCTGGTCCTTATTCTTTTTCTTCTTCTCCTTTATTAAAGTCTTATCCTTACCATTTATAGCTATCAAATCTTGGGGTTGAGTAGACTTCATTGTGCCCATTTGGATTAGTTTATCTTTCTCCCTAGTCAAGTCAAAAATGAATGAATCCAAAGAAGGCATTTTCCATGTAGTGCCAAGGGCACTTTTTGTGGCATGGAAAGTGGAGACAAAAACTAAATAACTTGGACCTAACTTAGTGAGAATAGAAAGGATGAGTTGATCATCTTTCTTCTCTATCCTGCATTCTTTCAATTGCAATCTAAGGGCCTTAAACTTAGTGAAGAAGTCCTGTATGGTGTCAAAGTTGCTAGGACTTAGACTTATGAGTTCATTTTTGAGCTCATGACCTCTCATCTCATCAAGCTTCTCAAATAAGGTTTATAGGGTGACCCATATGTATTTTGGAGTCTTGGAGGTTTCTAAATGGAAGAGAAGGTTTGGAGACATGGACAAGCTCAGTAATCCATAGGCTTCATCACTATGGTTGTACCACTTGACCTTTTCAGTATTAGTGCTGAGTTCTACTTCAGTACCCATGGTGATCCTATACAACCCTTTAATTCTAAGAATGATTAAAATTTTAACCTTCCATTCATGATAGTTGAGGGTGTTAGGAGTTTAAGTTTAAAAGAATCCATTTTAAGCTAAATTTAGGTGAAGTTGTGTTGATTGCAAGTTATGAAATTATGCAGAAAAGAGAATGAAAGCAAAGATTGCAAGTGCTAAAAATAAATCACACCCACCTAAAATGTTGATCCCCCCCCCAAATATGCAAGTTCATGCTCAAAATATGTTGGGCTCAGCTGAGAATGCGTCTTAAAGCAATCAGTGCAAGACTTTAAGCAAACAGGACGTCGAACTCAGCCGAAAATGCGTCTTGGGAGACCCAAATTTTAGGCACTTTATAAACTAGTGTATTTTTAACAAATAACAAGCCTAAACTATTGAGAATTTAAATACAAATACTTTTGAAAAAAATGGCATCCAAATCTGAGCTATCATTTGCAAGATATTAAAGATTCAATTTCCTGTAAACTAGTGTTTTTGCAAAAAATAGCACTAAAACATTAAAAAAATATCTGTTTTGAGAGAGAAAGTGGCCTTTCAACCACTGGTTGGACTCAACACAAAGCGAGGAATCCAAATGAGGTCTTTGTGAGGAGGAATTGGCCTCCTGCCAACCCAGGCCTCACCCTTCGTCTTCGACAAGCGAAGATACAAGTTTAAATTTAAACCTCCAAATTATCAAAACTTAAAAATTGTCTAAAATACTCAATACTCAATCAAATTGACTAATTGTTTTTTGGAAAAGTCAATTTTAACTAAGAAATTAAAGTAAAAGACAGAATTTAATGGATTGCCAAGTATTTAAGGGCCCACATGGGATGCCAAACAAGGAGAGGGGTGCCAAAGTTTGAGGAAAGAGCAGATTTAAAATTATTGGGCAAAAAAGACAACAGAGACACTGAATTCGAAGTAGATTATAGGTCCAAATAAGGCTTGAATTTAATGACTTTGTCTTGAAATCATACCATAACAAATGACTTACGTGGAGAAGGAGAAAATGGCACAGAGCTGGATTGAAAAGTTCCAAGGAAAGTGTGCCAAGGTGGACGTAGGACTGCGTTTTACCATCACACCTTTTTAAAAAGCTCCAAGATTGGAATTTTATCACCAGAAAGTGACTTATCTATGAACCCAACCACGTTCTTTCCTTCTTCTTGCATAAACTCAGCCTTTATGTGCTCAAATTTCTCACTTGTTTTGGAACGCCATGGCTGTAACTCCACACTTCTACACTTAGGTTTGAGACATATGTAGATCTTGAACACCATGAGACTTTCAACACCATGCTAAGAGGATAATGATCACATGCCTCCATGTATATGGAGAGACCAAACAAGCCATGGAAGGAACAATAGCACGGAGAACTAGCAATATCTCTTAGAAATTTTCAAATTTCACAAAAAAAATGCCTTAACAAAGCTCTAGATTTCAATAAAAGCAATAGCAAAATAGACAACCAGTTATCGAGGTGGCTTTGATACCATATCAGAGGATTCACCAAGGTTTGAATAATGAGGATGCATGAGTTGTGGTTGCACGGGACAAAGCAAGTGAATACCACAAAATGCTAAAGTAAATAAAATCAAACAAGAGACAATTACATAGACAATTTGGAGAAAAGTCAATATTCCATTAACATGAGATGGCCATAATGAAGAATACATATAGGAGAGCTCATAAGTAACTCATCCACAAATGGTGGTCAAAGCACCCCACGAATAGACTATAACTCCTCCACAAAAGGTGGTGACAAGGTGCTAAGAATAGAGAAGTAACTCCCATACCTGAAATAGCTGATCAAAGGAGTTACTTATGACATTCTTATGACACCTATGACACATCTAATACACACATCTCCACATAAGATAGCCTATCCCATGAATGTAGGAAAACTCCATGTATGCACAAATATATAATATTCCCTAATTAAATAATAGGGAAAAATAAAAACCTACACTAACATATATATATATGTGTGTGTGTGTGTGTGTGTGTGTGTGTATATATATATATATATATGTATATATGTATATATATATATATGTGTGTGTGTGTGTGTGTGTATATATATGTGTGTGTGTGTGTGTATATATATATATCTGTGTGTGTGTGTGTGTATATATATATATGTATATATGTATATATATGTATATATATATATGTATATGTATATATATATGTATAAATAACTCTTCCACAAATGGTGGTCAAAGCACCCCAAGAATAGACTATAACTCCTCCACGAAAGGTGGTGACAAGGTGCTAAGAATAGAGAAGTAACTCCCATACCCGAAATAGCCGATCAAAGGAGTTACTTATGACATTCTTATGACACCTATGACACATCTAATACACACATCTCCACATAAGCTAGCCTATCCCATGAATGTATATATATATATATATATATATATATATATATATATATATATATATATATATATATATATATATATATGTATGTATGTATGTATGTGTATATATATCTATGTATATATATATGTGTGTGTGTGTGTGTATATATATGTATATATATATACATATATATATATATATATACATATATATATATATATATATATATATATATATACATATATATACATATATATATATATATATATATATATATGTCTATATATATATGTATGTATATATATAGTCACATATTATAGAAAATCAACAATTTATTAAATAAATCATTTACACAATTAATTCTCTAACCCTAACCTTAGTTTCTATTTTTAGGAAATTTATAAATTCTATAATTTTTTTGAATTATTATATTTTACTGAGATATCTTATTATATATATATATATAAAATAAGATATCTTAGTAAAATATAATAATTCAAAAAAATTATAGAATTTATAAATTTCCTAAAAATAGAAACTAAGGTTAGGGTTAGAGAATTAATTGTGTAAATGATTTATTTAATAAATTGTTGATTTTCTATAATATGTGACAATATATATATACATACATATATATATATATAGACATATATATATGTATATATAATACACACACATACACACACACACACACACACACACACACACATCTTAGTAAAATATAATAATTCAAAAAAATTATAGAATTTATAAATTTCCTAAAAATAGAAACTAAGGTTAGGGTTAGAGAATTAATTGTGTAAATGATTTATTTAATAAATTGTTGATTTTCTATAATATGTGACTATATAAAAAGACTTGATAACACATCTTTATTATAAAGTTGTGGTTCACTGTCTACTGGGACAATTCCATAGGAGACATATAAGATCATAACATATTTATATCTATCTACTATGAATTTGTGATATTAGGTCATGTACTTGATCTAAAAAAATAGGTTTATTCCCATACATCGGTATGCGACTTATCTCTATGTGGAACCTAAATCGATGAATGAGTTACCTATAAAATTAAAACCATAATCTTCCACAGGCATACAAAATGAGACCAAATTTAAAAGGGGTAAAATGGGGGAAGTGGAAATGGCTGATCTATCCTTAGAAAACACCTTGTTGATTAAGTGTTATGTACATAGCTGAAAGGGCCTCATGATGATGTATTCATCCCTTTAGGGAATATCATATAAATGCAACTATAAAATTTGATTAGAATGATTTACAATGGATTACCTCAACTTGGAATTAATAGTGTTAGAATTGGCCAGATTCTATAATATTTTAGTATAATTGTAATATGGATCTTTACTCAAAAAAATATGCTATTAAAATTATAAAGATAAGTTACTTGTAAGAGAGTGCTAGGTATTTTAAAGTGTGTCCATTGATGTAATTTTATATGAAAATATTTCAAATGTTTCAAATAATAAAACTATTGATATGCATGAGAAATATACTAGGAAGTGTGTAATTTTGAAAATATAGTCATTAGAGTATGGGAGACAAATCCACACTATTTGACAGGTGTGTAGTGTGATCTTGTCTACTAGGTAGACATGTACTAAAAGGATGGAAGATTATGAAACACAAGTGGAATTAAGTATCTATTTAATAAGGATGAACATGAATGAAATAAGGATTTCTAAAATATGTTCTTATTAATTACAACACTTTGAAGGCTTTCTTATGGATTGTAGGTTATCAAAATGGTGAATTAGCAGAACAAGGTAAAAATTCCAAAGACAAGTATTTATTGACTAAAATTAACTGTCTAAAATTTCCACCCATTTATTCTAGTGATGCATAAAATTACTAAAGGAAATGCAAACCTGAGTGTGTATACACACTTTGTCTTTGTTATGGAGATGTGCATGCCCACTTATTGAGGCATGTGGAGAAGAGTTGAATATGTGGTGAATTGAGAGTAACCAAGTATAAATTTGATTAATTAATGATGATGGTTGAGTTGGAAATATTGTATGATTCAACCTTCATATATTACTTTGTAATGATTGAAGAAATGGGAACTAACAAAGTGGTTCACTAATATGCAACCAAAACACTGAACACCATTGATATCTCAAACAACTCACTTTCTAAACTAAAAATAAGAGGTGGGAACTAGTATATGGATCAATAAAGTGAAATCAATACGTGGAGTATCACTAAGCTCAAACATGTTCCACTTGAAAATGACAAGTCACACTACTGTAGATAGAATTAGATTTGAACTGTAAATGATTGAAACTTTGAAAAAGAGAAATATAAATTTTGTAAAGTAATATCTTGCTCTTGAATTCATATCACACTACCTTTACTATATAGAGTGCCAATTTGATAATCTAAAATTATATTATATCTTGTAATTATCTTTGTAAAAGTGTATTTGTGTAAGAGTGAATTGAATAAACAAGCAGAATGCCCTCATAATCTTAAAAATCATATTTTTTTCATATTATTAACTATCAAATATTAAATGTATTGCATGTTAAATCTTAGATATAATCCCAATATGATGCCCCCATTTTAAAATGAGGTAAATTTCCTAAAATTCACTTATCTTATAAGAAAAATTGAGAGCATTCATGAAAGACATAATCATGTAATAATGTTTTGCATACTTGAATTATATTAGAATCTCAAAGATGTAATATCGAATCATATGAAGAGCTTAAATATTGAATTGCATCATGTAATTTCAATATAACATTGAATTAGTTTATGAAGCATGTAAATAACTTAAAAGTGTTGAATATGTGTTGTAAACAATTAAGTCTTGAAGCATGTAGGTAGTATGTGAATGATTTGTATCATGATTCATTTTCTTTATATTCTTGTTTCATTACATAACATGACCAACTTGTTTGCTTATTGAATGTGACCCTTGGCCTTGTGTATACTAAACATACACCCTCTTTATTTTATGGCATCAATATAGCATATGTGTGTGGCCTTTGGTATTCTATATTTATGCTACATTTACACGTTCATTGTATTCAACCTTTGGGCCTTATGTGTGATAGTTATGCAAAATTTGTAGCTTTATACGACATTTCACATGTCCATTGTATGTGTAATTTGGGCCTTCTTGCATTACATTATGTGACTTTAATTACATTTTATTTATTTGATATTATGTTTTCATGATTCCTATCATGCACTATTAAGTATCTATCACACACACACACACACACACACACACACACACACACACACACACACACACACACACACACACACACACACACACACACATGTAATAGATGCTTAATAGTACATGATAGGAATCATGGAACCATAATATCAAATAAATACAATGTAATCAAAGTCACATAATGTAATGCAAGAAGGCCCAAATTACACATAAAATGGACATGTGAAATGTTTTATAAAGCTACAAAGTTTGCATAACTATCACACATAAGGCCCAAATGTTGAATACAATGAACGTGTAAATGTAGCATAAACATAGAATACCAAAGGCCACACACATATGCTATATTGATGCCATAAAATAAAGAGGGTGTATGTTTAGTATACACAAGGCCAAGGGTCACATTCAATAAGCAAACAAGTTGGTCATGTTATGTAATGAAACAAGAATATAAAGAAAATGAAGCTAGCATATTTGGACCATATGAATATATGTATACATTAGCAAATAACATATTAATTATGACACATGTAAAGCATGAGTTAATAATAAGACATGTGTTTTCATTATAACTCAACATGGAAAAGAGGTTGTGGATAAATAAAACATGAAGAAGTGTTGATATAAAATAATGAGATACCCCCAAGTGAGAAAGGTTGTTGGGTAAAAGGATGGCTCAATATTGAAACCATGTAAAAGTATGTCTTTTCTCAAAATTTTACTGATATATAAATACGCATTCTATTCTATAATAAAAATGTATAAGAGGTCCTTATGATTGTGTTGCATTTAGAAATAGAGATTTAAAATGCATAGAGATAGGTCTACAATAGAAGGATAGGTGCACACTGAACTATTTTCTATCTAGTGAAAATTTATCTAGACTATATATAATTTTTTTTGATAAATACAACTTCATTTATGTTTGATTATTTCTATATTATGTAAAAATATGTCTTGTTTCACACTTAAATACCTTGTGAGAAGTAATGATTGAACTGGTAATGAAATATTCTATATACTCAATATTAAGATAGATTATATATGCAAAGATGTAATCCATAAACATGAGAAAATGCTTATAAGTCCCTATTTTAGTTTTTTGAAAATATTTTTAATTTTTTAAGTATATGAATGTTTTTATATTTTTTCCATATTCACATAAATGAAATTTTAAAAATATTTGAAAAACAAAGTAAACGGTCAAGATTTGAAAATGGAAGGAGGGAGAGATTCAAACAACCCTCAACACAATGTTAAGACAAATCATGGCAATACGGAAGGAAATTGAAGTGCCCTGAATGTAGATGTATATGTAGTGTAGAAAAGATGGAAGACATGTCCATGTGACTTCATGAAAAATTAGATTCATGTGATCATGAAAGTATATATGTGCAATAATGAGCAAATGAGTTACCATGAATGATGTGCATTGAATGCTTAGTAAGATAATTATCTTGGATTTTTTGAATTTGGTTGAAGAAAAAAAGGGAATAAGTGAACCAAAATGAAATATAAAGCCAAGGGATAGAATAAATTAGATTAGTTATAGAATAATAAGTAAAAAAATAAATAGAAAATAATATATGTAAAAATAGGTAATATGAAAGGAATCTAATTAAGGGTATTGGACCAACTAGGAGGTTGGAGGGGGGATGATATAATGTGCCAAAATAATTATATCATCAAAAGGATGATCATATGTGTATCTAAATCCTTAATAATAAGGAGCAAGCTCTTGTGCAAGAGAAGAAGAACTAGGTGTATAAGGTTTTGAATCTAAAAAATAGTGATATGCTATAAAGTAATCCTCTAAATAATTGTTCATATATATCTAAATTTGTATCCTCATACATGGAATGATTTGAACAACCGGTATCTATGTATGAGCCTTCTGAATAACTTGTGATGTTGTACTAAAGATAGAGACCTTGTAATATGTGTCACTTTCTACTTAGGAGTATATATTTTAATTTTTTTAGTTAAGTGACCATGCTCATGTTTAATCATATTATGATAAAAAAAGATGGAAAATATGCAATATGTTCATGCTCATAAATAGGTGAAGAATCTAAAATATGCTCATGACCATAATTAGGTGAAAAAACTAATTTTGGAATATTCCTCTATGAATGTGAATCATGCTCTTAAATATGTGTATAAAATAATTCATTACAAATTTGTTTTATAATGATGCCAACAAACTATTGTGGTGTAGGAGTAACTACCATTGGTTCCATAGGATATTCATATTGAATGTGAAACATTTTAACCATCTCATTATCATGAATATACTTTAGACATTTTTGAATTATAAAAGGACTTGATCTAATTTTCTATAACCAAGGAGTCACTATTAACATATAAAAGACATCTATGTTTGGTAACTCTAATAAATGAGTGGAAAAAATGTGAGGTCTCACATGTAAAGGTAATATTATATGTTTAATAGTATATTATATATAACCATAAAATGCTTTCAAAAATCTAGATTTATGTTATATATCTTGTTATGTATAATCAAGATAATGTATGTGTTATGGGGCACACATTTTCACTCTATCCATTATCTATCATAGAAAAATGGATAACTTACATGCTAATATATGCTATGATGAATATGTCTATTAGAATCTTCATCAATAATTTTATAATAATCAAATGTAATAAATGGGTGTGATTCTAGCTTCTTTTTAACTGTACCAATGATTCTATCAAGTGGATATCCACATTAATATGGTGGAGGATGAGAATTATATGCATAATTTAATTTAGAATTTTTATTGTTATCTTTGATTTATGATTGAGAAGAGGATTTATATACATTTTCATCTTTTCATTATCATTTTCTTGTCACTTATCCTCTTCATTAGGTGTATCAATGTAAATAATATTCTAACCAATTAAATTTTGAGATTTATGATTGAGATTCATACATATATTGGTGGAATATCTAACACATCTATGCTAATCATGAAATGAATCCCCATCAAAGATACTAGATTGAGGTCTTTATATATCTACTTCCAATCATGGAAGAAGTGTAATAAGATGGCATTCATGAAGATTTTGTAGCAGAACATGAGGTGAAGGTAAAATTTAAAATTTACACCTTGGTGGAGATTTTAGTTGATGTTTTTCCCATGGTTTGGATATATTATTAAATATAAATTTAGCCTCTTTTTTCTATTTCATTATTTTTTATCTTGTAATTAGGCTTACCTTAAAACTTTATAGTTCAAGTAGAAATAGTATTGGAGCTATACTTGAAATTATTCAATGTAATCAATTTTACCTCATTTTATTTCTTTATATGACATAGTTCATCAAAGGATTTGAACTTATCAAACATGATATACTATTTAATAGGAGTAATCAATCTTTGATTAAAAATATATTAAATCTCATTATCAACCATTCAATTTATCATTTTGGATAGCATGGTATTGTATCCTAGAAATTACTCACTAATTATCTCATTTTTACCTTGTTTGAGTTTCACAATTTGATCATAGGATAATTTCACACCAATATTGATAGAAAAATGTGCCAAAAATGTATTTGAAAAATGAGTAAAATTTGTATATGATTGGAGAGAAGATCATAGAGTTGTATAAGAGAATAATATTTGAGACTTTGTGGAAAGTGTTTGTTTAATAATATGTCATTATCTTCATAAGACAAGCTTCATGCAAGGTACATAAATGATGTTTAGTGTCACATTTCCTTCATAAAGAGGAAGCTTTAGAGCCACAAAGCCAACTAGAAGAAGATATGATGTAATTTGAGGATCTTAATGAATATAATTTTTTTTAAAATAATCAAGGGAATGGATAGCATAAGAAATGGTTTGCTCAAAAATAACTAGCTTGGATTGAAAGATAAGAAGGGCTTTCTCAAGAGAAACATTATTTGTAGTAATGGGAGGGGTGTAGGTAGCATGAGCAGGCACAACCATGGATAACTTAGAGAGGAAAAGGGATGTTACTAAGCTAAGAGATATAGGGTTAAAAGTGACTAAGGGTGAATAAATAAGCATAAATTCAAAAATATAAATAACAACATTATAATTAATAGAAAAAAACTTATTTCCTAATTTAATCTAAAAAACATATAGAAATGAATAAATTTTCTAAATGTACACGAGCAAAGTCCCAAATTTCAACATGATTGGATTAGGTATCAGATTTATAAATAAGGGCCATGACATGCCATTCAAGATGATGAGGGGTGGGTACTAAGACATATTGTGAGGATAAATGTATAGGATAGGCCTCCTCTTATTCCCAAGTTATTTAAGATTTAACAAAAACTATAGGAGTAAGATGATGACATGAGAAGGTGAAAAATTCATTTGATTCAAGAAAAAGAGGTAAATCATGAGAGATAACTCCTTTAGTTACTTTAGATTTGGCCCATAGAAATACATAACGAATAACATGTCAAAACGTAATTTAAGATGCTACAAGTGATTACATGATGATTTTTAATACATTATAGAAACATGTATATGTTAAACCCATGATGAATACAAAAATAAAACAAACAAATATAATAGATATGTAGATAATACAAAAAAAATTAAGGATAAAGGGTGATCTAGGTAAGGCTTTGAATGATATGTAGACTCTTAGATGCACTTACTCATTCATTGATTAATGTCAACTCAATTTTTATAATACTAAATATAGACATAGAACCATAAATGTATCTGAATAACCCTAGTTTAAAAGGTAAGTTGAGAATAACTTCCCTATGTGATATGCTCCTCTCAAGTCCACCATAAATAAATAAGATAAAAATACTTCCTATTGATGTAAAGAAGGTGATCCTAGAAAATTTTTATATACTATGAGGTAAGGGAGTATAAATTCCATGTTTAGTTTTATATGATAGATAAGAGTATTAAATTTAAACCCCTCATGCCATGATGTCTATAAACATAACACCATGTAGCTCTTCACACAAATCAATAAATAGTTTTAAAACCAACATAACACATTTTCTAAAAAACAAAAGACAAATAAAATTAGTTTAAAAGAAAAGTGAAATATTTTTGAATAAGAAAATAGAAAAATTCAATCTGATATCAAAAGAAAGAGCCTTTGTATCGATATATCTTCGCAATGATAAGACAAGGGTTTTTAGTGTTGGATTACTCCAAAGTCAAAAAATATAAATCATTATGTTACAAAATGTATCTAAGGTTGGGGACTTCATTATTTAAGTGTTACTAATGTATGGAATTAAACTAAAACCATAAGACAAAATTAATAAGAAATAAGTAGTGTTCTAACAATAGTATGTTCAACATTTTAGGCATACAATATAATACAAAGTAACAAAATGAGTGATTATGAATACACAATAAATCAAACAAAGCTACTAGCTAAGAAAACAATGTAAGTAAAAATAAATGATAAAGGGTGATCTAGGAAAGTGTTTGAATAATTTGTAAACTCTTAGGATATAATTTATTGTTGGTTGATTAGTGTTGGAATAATATTTTAGAGCACTAAATATAGAGGTAAAACCATGCCTATAGCCCACTAACCCTAGTTTTAAGGGTAAGTTGAGAGTAACTTCCCTAGGATATATTTCTCTCTTAATGCACCAAAAATTAGATAGATAAAAAATAATTTCTATTGGTGTAAATAAGGGGATCCTATGTTTTTATAATATACCTTAAGGTATGAGGAAATAAAATTCCATGTTTAGTGGTGTAATATGGCTATGAGTATTAGATTAAATCCCCTCACACCATTATGTCTATAAACAAAGCACCACATATTCCTTCATGAAAATCAATAAATAGTTTTAAAAATTACTTAAAATATTTTTTAAATAAATATAAGACAAAGGAAAATAAAGTAAAATAAAGATGAAATATTGTCTAATATGGACATAAATTAATTAAACCTAAAATCGAAAGAAAGAACATATGCATTGGTATCTATCTGAGGTGACAAGATAAGGTTTTTCAGTGTTAGATTACTTGAACATCAAAAAATATATTTTAACGTTATAAATAGTATCCAAGGTTGAGTAATATAATTTTTAAGTGTTTGGAATTTACAAAATTAAAATGAAAACCTAAGCCAAAAATCAATCAACAAGCAGTGTTATAACTGTAGCGAGTTCACATAAATGTTTACACTAGAACTAATTATGAAAATTAATTAAATCTAAATATAAATGTAAATTATTGACATTCGATATAAGATGATATATACAGTGAAATATAAAGATCCACAAAATTTACAGTTTTTTAAAATTTGATAAAAATAGAAACTATGGTTAGGGTTAGAGAATTATCTTTGTAAATGATTTATTTCATATTGTATTGCCTTTATATGAACTATGCCTATTTAAAAATACAATAAACACAAATTTATTATAAAATATTGGCCTTTTTTCTATTAGGAAAAGTACGTATGATGCAAACATGAGTATAATGTGTTGTTGCCTCTCTACTATGACTTTATTCTGTCAGGGTGTGTGTATGATCTAAAAGTATTGGTTTGTTCACTTGTATTTATATGAGACATATATATGTGTATATCATAAATTGATTTTTGGAATACATTTAAAATTAGAATCCTAATCATACACATTCACATAAAAGGAAATTAAATGTAAAAATAATAAAAAATAGGGGAAGTGGGAATGGATGAGATATCTTAAAAACCCCTTATTGAATGAGTGTTGTCTACATATCCAAAATATCAATAGACTAATGTATTTATCCATTTAGGGAAGAGAATATGAATATAAAAATATATTTTTTAGAATGTTTGACAAGGGATTCCCACAACCTATAATAAATAATGTTAGACTTAGACAAAGACTAAAAAAATGTAATAGGGATATTTACTTAGAAAATATAACATTGAATTAGTGTATGAAGCCTATCATTTTAAAAACATAGCCATTAGAACATAAGAGATAAGTCTATGCTACTAGATAGGTGCATAGTGAGGCCATGAATTCTTATAGAGGGCATGTCCTAAAAGGACAAAGACTTATGAAATAAGAGCAACAGTAAAATATCTACTAAATATGTATGAATATGACTCAAATAGGGAAGTTTGTAAGATTCTATTAGTAATTTTAGGTATTTTTAGCCTTTATGAGAGATTGTAGGTTATCATAATGATGAATTATCCAAGTAAAATAAATATGTTAAGGACATTATCAAGCAATTATTTATTTATTTATTTGTTTCTTTTTTCATTAAAGTGAAACTAAAACATTGAGCATCACTAAGATCTCACACAAATCACTTGTTAAACTAAAAATAAGAGGTGAGAATAAATATATGGATCACTAAAGTTAAACCAAGATTTGGATTGTAATTAAGCTCAAACGTAGTAAATTTGCAAAATATTAATCACTCTACTACAAACAAATATAGATTCAAACTATAAATTCTTGAAACTTTGAAAAAGATAAATCTAAAATTTGAAAACTAGTAACTTGGTCATGAATTAATATCATGACCCATGTACTATATAGAGTTCCAAATTGATATTTTGATTTTTTTTTGATTTATTATAACTATATTTACATAATTGTACTTATGCTCAAGTGATTGTAAGAGTGCAGTGCATCAACAAGTTGAATTCACCCATAATATTTTTTTTAGCATATTATAAACTATCAAATTTGAAATGTATTATTTGTGAATATTAGAGATAAGATAATTTTGATGCCCCCATTTTTAGATGATGGAAATTTATAAGAAATCACTTTTCTCATAATAAAATGTGAGAACATTTATGAAACATATAATCATGTAATAATATTCTTCATACTTGAATTATATTAGGATCATAGAGAAGTAACATTGAAGCATATGTAGAGCTTATATATTACATTGCATCACATAATTTTATTACAAAATTTAATTAGTGTATGAAGCATGTAAATAACATGTAATTGAAAACGTAGTATTTTTAAAAAATGAAACACTGAAGGGCATAAGTAGTATGTGTATGATATATATCATGAAACCATAGATATACATAACATATACATAGTAGTGCATGATACTAATTATGGCACAAAAGTAGATAATAATGAAAATAAGGAAATAAAGGAAGGAAGATCAATACTATATATCTTTTGTGGATGGAAATAATGTAAGGAACCATCTACATAGGTGGTGAGATAGTCATAAAAATAAAATGTTCTTCTTATTCATGTACCTTCATCTTGAGTGGTATGAACAAGATGTCCCAAAGATACATCACCTATAGAAATATCAATGCCAATAAGAGTTAAAATAACCTATAAGAGTCTCTCAATACCGCCATGAGTGTATCCTATAAAGGAAGTATGTGATATCCAAATCCAAGAATATGTTTCTCAAAGGAACCAAGCACATAAGCAAGTAAATTCAAAGTGGGGAAAGCAACAAATTTAATTGTAGACAACAAAGTCCAAATTATAATGTGTAAAAATAATAGGTTCCTTATGTAGATAAATGTCTAAACACATATCCTCACAAATAATATAAGTAGGTGATGGAGGAATAACAACTGTGGCATAATAAAAGTCATACTCAGGAAGTCATGATGGTTTCTCATCCATGATCTCCAAAAGTTATGGTAAAGGTGACACATCCTCAAGAATCATGTCCTCTTGATCAATGAAATGAATAAGAGGAGTAAAAACTATATGAGAAGTAATAGGAACCCCAATCAAACCATCATCAAAAGATAATTACTCACTAATAACTGAAGAAGGAGGAATAGTGAGAGGTGTAGGAGGTAAGAATGCCTTATCTAGATCACCATAAAGAAGTATGTCCTCATAAAATGAAGAGAAATCCTTATTCATACCAATAGTAAAGAGTGAATCATCACTTACAATAGGAGAATAATAAAGTGCTACTAGTGCCTCACCCATGTCACTATGATCATCAAAAAAGAAATCCTCACTAATAGGAGGAGAAGGAAGTGGAACAAAAGGAGGTGGAGTAAGAGAGGGTGTAAAAGACCCATAAGATTTAGTATCCTTCTCAAATAAGGATATAAAAGCATCCCAATATTCCTTAGGTTATGTGGCACATGTGACATAACACTACAAATTATACGAAACATGAAGGTAAATCAAACCAAGAGCCTGATTTTGCATGGATGTAATCTTAGAAAAATCTTTCTCATCTATAAAGTGGGGAATATTTCCAAGCACCATTATCCACAAACTATTGAAAGTGTATCCACATTTGGATTTTCCAAATAATATATTTTTAAGTTTTGAGAGGCTCCACTATATAAATACAAGGAAGAATTTGAGATGAATATAGAATGACGCCCCCCCAAAATAATAATTCCTTCAACAAGGAAATAATAAACCCCCACAAAAAGTGTAATCCCCCCACCCAATTTATAAATTTATAATTGAGTGAATTTTATAATATAAATGACCCTAATAGATGGATAATCATAAAACATATACTTTTGAAAAAATAGTACTTGATTTTGTGTCATGGTTCAAAAGTTATAGTCTTTACAAGTTTTCCATCATTAAAATGGGTCAAATAAGTAAACATTGCACAAAAATTAAATGCACTAAGGAATTAAAATTTATTTAAAACTTCATGAATTTGTAAAAAATATTAAAAAAATTTTCCATCAATTTTTTTTAGCAAAAACCAAGCACAGGTTGTGAAAAATAGGTGAAAATCAACTTCAGGAAGACTCTTTATAATATCCAAAAAAATTGGTTGAATGGGCCCTATTGTGACATCCCAAAAAGATGTACATATTAATGCATAGTAATAATAACTATTATATGATAAAATTAAATATAAAATACTATCTTATCCAAGATTGAGATATACAATTATATATTTTATGACCTCAAACCAGAAGAAAACTGACCAACTATCCAAATGATGAAAATAAATTGCTATAGTATTTTTCAAGCTACCAAAATAAATGTATGACCTACTATAAAATGATATAAAATATTTTGGTAAAAAAATTGGTACTATTAGCTAACCTTACTAGGTCTCAAATATAAAAAAATAGAGTATTCCCTATTGTGAAAGAAAAATGAACAGGTGGTAGGTATTCACTAGCAAACCAACTATCAAGTTTTTGAGAAGAATGGTTGTATGCCTTGATATCTATAGATCTTTATATATTTTAAAACATAAAATTTATATTTATATTACCCTATGTTTTTATATTTGTATTTGGATGCATTTAAGGCCTAAAACCATTAAAAAATATGCACAAATGGCCTAAAACATTTGTAAAACAAACTTAAACATGGATCTAGCATAATGAGAACATAATGGTGCAACCTAGGATCTATATGACCTGGCAAATGACCAAAAAATATAGTTTTTAGATATATAAAATATAAATCTATTCCATTGAGAATAAATTTTGATAAATGGATAATCCCTTGCAACAATAAATTTGTAAATAGATGTATGTAACACCTATAACTATGATACCATGAAA
Organism: Torreya grandis; assembly: GCA_037957365.1. NCBI lineage: Eukaryota > Viridiplantae > Streptophyta > Pinopsida > Cupressales > Taxaceae > Torreya > Torreya grandis. The sequence continues at coordinate 5,199,588 of JARHVA010000491.1, forward strand.
GAAATGTCAACAAGATTATTTTAAGCCCAAAATATTAAGCATTAACATCAAAAGAATCAAAATAAGAGTTGTAAAAGTTGTAAAGATGATATGCAAAGAGAAAATAAATATCATATAATATCCATAAAATAACTTCTATATGTTACAAATGAGAAGCCTTGAATATATATGCAAAGATAAATAAGAAGTAAGACATACTAACCAATGTGGGATAAATCCATAAAAAGACAAACTAGGAAAAAGAAAAAAACTATCTATAGAACCTAAAAAACATGAGATCCAATTCTAACATAAGTAATATCACATGATGTCACACAAGAAGGCCCAAATACCACATATAATGGAAATGTAAATTGTTCAATAGATTTATAAAGTTTGCATGTTAGAATGGTAGAAATGGTAAAAGATTGTAAAAAAAATAGAAGAGTTGCAATACGGGTATTCACTAGAATAATATATTATTATGAAATCAGAAAGATAAGTGCCTTGGAAGAAAGTGATAGGTATTTTTAAAATAATTTTTTATTTGTATAAAAAGAATAAATTACGAATTATAGTTATATCTAAATGAAAATGTAAACTATTGAAATATGATATAGGATGACATATACAATAGAATAATGTAAAATAAAGATAACTATATGATTTGTAATTAAATAAAAAAGGAAACTAGGGTTAGGGTTAAATAATTTTCCCTTAAAATGATTTATTTTAGACTCTATTTAATTTATACTAACTATGACTATATAAAAGAGATGTAAAAATTTATCTATTAAAGAATAGTGGCTCATTGTCTGATGGGGCAAGTCTATAGGAGGTAGATAGGAATGAAAAACATTTTTGTCTATCTACTATGACTTTTCCTTTTAAGGATATACATTATATCTGAAGGTATAAGTTTGTTTACCAACTTTTGTATGCAAACTATTTATGTGCAGAGCCTAAATTGATGTGTGGAAGAATGGTAAAATTATTACCCTAATCCTATACAAACACACAAAATAAGGTCAAACACGAAAGGGATAAAAATGAGGGAAGTGGATATGGCTGATATATCCTTATAAAAACTCTTTATGATTAAGTGCTATGTAAATAATCCAAAGGGTGTCATGCTAATGTAGTTCTACATTTATGTAAGATCAAATAAATTCAACTACCAAATTTGATGGTAATGCTTGATAAGGGATGCCATGAAAATGTAATAAATAATTTTAGACTTGGATAAAGACCATAAAATTACAAAATAATTGTAATAGGGTTATTTTATTAGAAAATATATGATTTTGTAATCATAAATATGGGTCTTTTGCATTTGAGTGCTAGGTCTTTTCATGTTAGAACAATAATATTTGTGGGGTTGAATTGTGACCCACATTGTTCCATAAATCAAATAAATAATATAATTATTATTTACAAAAACCCCAATATTTAAAAATTGTTTGTATGAGTAATAAATTATTATGGTTAATTTAAAGGTGTGGATTAGTTGGTCATAATTATACACAACCCTTATAAAGGTGTTTCAAATTTTGATGAAATATCAATTTTGATTATTACAATATCATAATTTATGGAAGTGGAAGTGTTCAAATTTTATATGAAAAATTGTAAAGAAGTGATGTGAAGAAATAATTTACTTGGTTTGTGAATGTTTCTTAAATAACAGAATAAATTTTGTAAGTTTTTTACTTCATTGAGGATTTTCCATGTTAAAACTATGTAATGTGCCTTCTTTTTTGTTTCCTTCACTATTAATTATTATTAAAAGTTATGTAAATAATTATTTTATTTATTTACTTGTCATTTGTATTAAACAAATATTATCTTTGGTTCTTCTAACATGATACTAGATCCACCATTTGTTTAACTTTTTTGCATTAAATCATTACAATAAGGTTGTATAAAATAAATATTTAGTTGTTTTAAAATTATTTGTTGGATATCTTGTGATAAAATTTATATTTTTAAATATGTAAACTATAAATATTATCTAAAGAATATATATTTGTACTAAAAATATATTAATAATATATATATATATATATATATATATATATATATATATATATATATATATATATGTCAGTATCATTATTCCATATTTGAAAATAGATACAACCATCAATACCATAAAATGGAAAAACCAAAGTTGAACACAAAGATTAAAAGGGGGTACAATATAGAGCAATTACCAGAGGGTAAAATTTACTCAGGGAAGCCAAAATGCCTCAAATTGTGATTCACCAATATAAGTGTACACTAAAGATACACCCAAGACATCCATAATAAAAAAGAGATGAAATATACTACCATATTAGCTGAGTGAGATCTCCCTCACATAGCAAGATCCATCCTCATTCTGAACCTATATGTGAACCTTCCATGCTCAAAGATTACAAGCTCCCTTGGATAGTTCATCCACTCTAGAGTTATGTTCCCAAAATATGTGAATGAATGATATGAGGTGAAATTGTGAAGCCAATTATAAAGCTCCATTGTTGAGGTGAGAGAGAATGGTGTGTGTGCACTGAGACAAACCATTTAGCCAATCAATAGCCAACTTGGAGTTAGAGTACATGGATAATGAAGTAATATCAAAGTCCAAAGTAATGGTGAGTGCATAAATAATAAATTGTAACTTTGTAAATTTATTAGATTGAAGGCCCATACCATGCTTAAATGTGATCCATCAATTAAAGAAAAAAATTATTCCCCTAGCTCTGCTAAGACTAGGATTTCCTTGAGAGACTCCATCACAAAAGCAATGTGGCATCATAGTATCCACTTATAGAGTGATATGTGTTTTTGATATGGTAATGATAGGTAGAGTCATCAAAGAATACTTGAATTTGTAAAGCATTGAAATAAGGGAAGGCTCAATATTTTAAAAAAGATCCTCATTTCATATAATCCATATACTCCAGAAAAGGTATAGAGGTAGAGATTTGAAATTATCATGGAGGCCCTCATGTGCATGGCAAATATTCCATTCCATGGTTAAATTTGTTCCCTCTCATGTGGGACAACCCTTTAGATAAGTGGTAACATCCCAAACACACCTAGATAAACTAAAAAAAATAAAAATATGATCCACCAATTCTATGCTACCATAATAAAAAGGGCTTATGCTCAAACAATGTCATCCCCTATGCATCAAGTTGTCTCATATTAATTACTGATTGTTTAGTGAAATCCAAAAGAGGATCATGGTCTTTTTGGGAGTGTGCAGTTGCTAAATACCTTTCCACCACCATGGGACCTGTACATCATGACAAGTAGGCCAAAGTACAATGTATCCTAATTTTATTGAATATGAGACATCATTTTGATTTAGGTCCCAACATAACTAATTTATAGAATGTGAAAGGACACAAATACTAGAGAATACGTGGTCACGATAAAGCTCCCAGAGTGGAGCATCTTGAACACTTAGACCAATATCCACAATAGATTTTTAGCCATGATGCCACCTTATTGTTAAGGAGGGATCATATGCATCTGCAAGTGTATAATTTTTTTTGATGTAAGGAAATGAGCAAAGAGTTTTTAAAGTGAAGCTTAGGCTCAATGCCAATGATAACATCCCTCCCAATGCAGATGGCAGACCCATCCCAGGGTCCCAAGCCAAAAAGGATGTAACAAGATGAAAACTTTATATAATAGCTTTCCAAAAGAGAGGATCCTGTATGTCATTTTGGGAACACTCAAATCCATTCCACATTAGAGGGGGTGAATATACTTCCTATGTAAAATTTCCTACCATAGGCCCTATTTTTTTATTAGGTTCCAAGCTCCTTTAACAGTGAGAGCCAATGCAAATAAAGTCAGATCCTTTATCCCCCATCCACTATAAGAATCAGGTTGGGATAATACACTCCATTTGATTAGGGGAATGTGTTTGTTTTCCTTATTTCTAGTCTAGAGAAAATATAGGCACAATTTCTTGATGTTTTTGATGATCAACCAAGGTAGGTAGGTAAGGAACATCCAATAAACTAGAATGGCCTCAAGTGTACTCTTAATCAAGGTTAATCTTACAACCAATGACATCCATCGATTACACTAGAGAAAAATATACCTCTTAAACTTATGAATGAGTTAGAGACAATCATGATAGTGGTAGCTATTTGCCTTACTTAAGAATCTAAGTATTTAATACATGCATCAAAAGCTTGGATGGGGAAAGACAACTTCATATGTATGTGGTGACAGTTATCCAAGGTAAGATTAGAGAAGTACAAATTATATTTTTTCATATTGATCCCCATCCCAGTAGTAGAGGAGAAGAGTTTGAGGATGTGATTCAAGCACTTTGCTTCTAGAAGGGCACCATTACTAAAAATGAGAATGTCATCCATGAACAAAATATGAGTGAGGAAAGTATCCAAAATAATCTTTACACCCATAAGGTTACCTACTATTCATTCATGGGATATGTATCTACTCAAAGCCTTTGTAATAACAAAAAAAAAAAAGTGGGGAGAGTGGACATCCTTAATGTAGCCTAAAGGAAGGGAAAAAAGAGGATGTATAGATGTTAATCAAAACTACGTAAGAGGTGGATTTGTAGTAATTCTCAATCCAATTTATGAAATGTGGAGCAAACTCAACCTAAGTGAGAATAAGTTGGAGGTAGAGCCAATTTGAATGGTCAAAGGATTTGGAGAGGTCAAGTTTTAGAAAAAACACAAAATGTGCTTTATTTTTAATAGTGTGCAATGCCTCTTGTGCGATGCCAATGGTGTCATGAATGAGATGATTGTCAAGAAAAACAAACTATTCAACAGACATATGTGTAGATAAGATTAGTTTGAGGTGAGAAACAATGATCTTTGAGATAATTTTGTAGTTAAAATTTCACAAGGAGATGGGGTGGAAATTCTCAAAGGTGGATAAGTTATCATACTTTGGAATATCAATAATGAAAGTTGAAGAAAAGGGTGCATGCATTTTACCAAAAATATAGGACTCCTCCATCTCTAGAAGAATTTTAGAATCTACGTGGTCTTAAAAACCAAAAAATAACTCAATTGTCTACCCATCAATACCTGGAGATTTCCCCAGTTGAATGGTGTGAAGGGTTTTAAATAGCTATGTCATAGTAATCAGTCAAAGAAGAACTTGATTTTATTGTTCACTGACCCAATGATCAAAGAAGGTGGCCACCACCATGATGTCCTTGATATTTTCCCAAGGATTTTATGAAAAGATAGATTTATAGTGAGATATAATAGCCTTAGAAATAATGGTAAAATTAGTACAATCCATTTCATGTTGATATCCTATGTTTTATATAGTGTTGTTTACCCACCTGGCCATGTATTTTTGATGAAAATATTTGGTGTTATCATCCCCTTCCACTAGCCAATTGATCATAATCTTCATGCACCACTTTGATTCTTTCCATGCAAGAAGTCTAGAATTTTTTTGCCAAGTCATCAAGATCCAATAAAGTATCAACATTAAAGGCATTGATATGGAAAGTGTCAAGTCGGGTTTTGATTTTTCATTCTACCTCAATGAGATCTCTATCACTATCAATAAATTTTTGTTTTGCCTAGATCTTGGCAACCTCCTAGTGTCTGACCAAGTAGTATCTACCCACACTTTAGAGTGATGCATAGTGAGGTTTAACCCCTCCCCAAGTGAGATGAGGCAGATTCAAAATACCAGTGGATGAGAGATCCATCCAGAAGACATTCCTATGGTGGGAAGGTGTATACACATTGAGATTGTCTACTTATATTTTAAATTTCTTTGAGAAGAAGGTCCCCAAGAGATAGTGAATATTTATAAGAGAAGATATTAAAACTAGAGGGTCATTCAAACCAATAGCCAAACCTCCCAAATTTCTATAAGAGCTCATAGTTAAGAAAGTCCAACCAAGAAAGGCATTTTTGTAAAAGACTATTTGCGACCACATCTGAGCACATAGTTTCCTGAAGTAAGATGATGTAAGGATTTTTACTAATAACAATACATTTGAGGGATAGTTATTTTGAGGCCATCCCAATGCCTTGTATATTGTGAGATGTAATGATCATATTGGTAATACTTTGGGTCTGCTCTACTAAAGGCCCAAGAGATAGTAAATTATTTACCAAAGAAGACATCATGTTTTTTATCCTATTATGAAAGTGAGAGATGGGAAGGTCTACTTATGTTATCCTTCAGAGTGTGTGACAAAGATATGTATAGACCCCTAAGGTATTATAGTGTTTTGGATTACTGAAGAGTTTCACGAGTATGGGATCTAGTCAGATATTTTCTTGCTATCATTGGAGTGGTTGAGGGATTAAATACATGAGAGGAACTTGGCATATTAATCATATCCCCAATTTCAATGTCCATTTCAAAAAGCTTATGATATAGAGTGTTAACACTATGTTTATAAGTACCCAAAATTGACAACGAGGATGGTAAAGACTCATAAATATAGATTCTATGACTAAATGTGTCATGATCTATTTTGAACCTACTATCAGTCAATGTATTTTCAAATACATCTCCACTTTTGGGTCTAGGGCCTTCTAAAATGTTAAATTCTATAATACCACTTGTAAGTTTTTATGTATCCTCAATAGTTTGTGTCGACTGAGTGAGAACCATAAATTTAAAAGAGGCTAGAGTCCCAAGATTGTTAAAAGTGAGATGTGAAAGAGGAGGGGTATTTTGTGAAATACCTTATGAAATGAGGAGATTATATTCTAGATAGGGAAAGGGGTAGTGTGTAGTATCACTTGATCTACTTCATCAAAGACTCATGTTCCTCCTTCCATTGGTTCACTGGTGCCTCTATTAAATAATGAACTATTTGATGCATCATACTTATGTCTTGTTAAATAAGATGCTTTGAGATAACCATATTATTTGTAGAATGTGCATCTAAAAGGGATGTTCTTGTAATCAATTATTTGTTTTATGTGATTTTCCCCAATAATTATCTCAATAGTATTAGGTAAATAGTGTGTAATATCCATTCTACATAGATAATAGTAACAATAGTGTTTTTTTAGAGTTCTATGTCGACATCTATTTTTAAGAACTTCCCTAGAGTATCCCCAATGTGTTTAAATATTTTATGGTCCCATAGTTCTATGGGAAGACCAGGTAGTGTTACCCATAATGCCAAGGTGTGAATACACTCATGAAACCTACATGCCACCTAGAAATGGTCAAAGTTGAAGTTCCCCAGAACTAGGGCCCTCCCAGTTCTATCTTTTATCGGTCCTTGAAAGAGTTGAAAATAAATATAATGTAGCCCCTATCACCTCACTATGAAGTATGAAAGTATCCCAGTAATGTGGTCCAAGTGTACTATACCCATAGTAGTAGATTCAAATCCATATATCTTTACCCATGAAAATAATTGATGAGTGCATGTTCTATGTAATAAATGACCTTGTCCTAGAAAATAAATGGATCGATGACAACCTATAGGTGGTTTGTGTTAATATTGAAACATTTTTATTTCCTTTTCTTGATTCTCTATCTCAAATGATGTGTCTAGTGGGTTGATGGGTGAGTGGATGAGGAGTCCTGATGATCATCCAAAGGTATTTGGCTAGTATGACAATTAGGGCTAGTATATTATGTACCTAGGGGAGGACACATCCCCTTTACTTGAACCTATAGGGGGAATGAAGAAAATGATCTAAATTAGGCCCTAACTAGTTCTCTTGATAGTCACTAGTAGATTGTTGTTGGATATCCTCTGTAATGTCGATCTTTCTAGTGCCATGTGTGACCATGGGAGGGTCCTGTGTGATTGTATCATGATAATCATATGAAGAAACCCTAATGTAAATCTCCATCTCCTATAAATCCCCATCGACCACCAACTCTATTTTTAAAGATATATCTTTTTTCAATATATATATTAAAATATTATAAAAAATAAAATAATTTTGTTGTTTTCTTTATTAAAAAAGGAAGACAAAAATGTGTTATGAAAATTGTTAAGCCTTAATTTAATTTCCTATAACGTTAAATATTTATTATATTAATTTTATTTTACTATGTTAATATAAGTTAAAGTTAAATAGTAAATATTCATTATAGTAAATTTTTTTACCCCAAATATTTAATATAATTTTATTTTATTATGTTAAGATAATATAGTGTTAAACAACAAGTATTCTTTATAATAATTTTTTTAACCCTAAATATTTAGTATAGTAGTTTTGTTTTATGTGTTAAAATAAGTTTTTTTTTAGGTATTTTTTTATGTTAAAGGCTTGCATGAACATTTTTTTTAATCTTAAAATATTTTATTATAGTATTTTTTTACTATGATATGGTAAATATTTTTACAAGCAATTTTGTAGTGAATAACAAAAGGCTTAGGTTTTTATAAATATTATAGCTATACCATAATATTTGAATAGTGGCATAATTTGATAAAATATTCGAAGAATGATTTACTATTATGATAGTCATTTAATATAACTTTTATGTTTTAAAATATATGTATTTAGTAAAATAAAATTTTAAAGAATTTATGTATTAATGAGAGTGTCAAGACTTAAGTATTTTATTTTTTAGATTAAGGGGAATTTATAATTTTATTTTTCAAAGATTTATCCTTCAACAAAGTGTGAATTGATAGGTTTAGTTAACTTCAAAATGGCATCCATAACTAAGGGGGAAATTTAATTTTGTTCTTTGTCAGTCTTCCAAGAAGGAAAACATGGTAATGTTATTTTCTAGTGTTCTTCACTCCTAAAACTCACAACATGTGAATTTTAAGTCTATTTTAAGTTTAATTCTATACAAAGGTAAACGATTTTTATTTTATGATCAATATTTATTTATTATGGAATTAAACCTATATTTATTTTATTATATAGGCATAAACATATGCATTGGCCATTTTATGATTATTGATTGGGCATAAAAAGGTGCGTAAAAGTTTATTACATCTATTTATTTTTAATATTTATTGTAAAGTGTTATAGTCATAACAAAATTTCCTCCCAAAATATTCAATATGGACAACTCACAAATGTTAAATGAGATTAGCTATAACATTTGGAAGATCTATATAAAAGCTAGATTTATAGATAGAAATTTATGGAGTGTTGTTAACATGACTGAGAAACATTCATTTGGGACACATGCGACAACCAAAAATAAAAGTTCTTATCAACATAAATATCAAGAAGTTATGTCAATCATCCTAAGGAGTGTTAAACATGAATTCATACTCTATGTCTAAAATCAATAATATTATAGAGAATATTGGAAAATTATTGAATCAATGCAAGCAGGTACACAAATTTTTAAAATTATCAAACTTATTCTTGAACTCATGATAGGCCCCATGAAAGTGATGATTTTTTTTTAAATTTTATTGTTAATATTAAAAACATCAAATCATAGTTAAATGGATGATATTGTAATTTAATTCAAGATCAAATTCTCTATTTTATTATTGAGTCAAATATCTATGAGAAATTTTAAAATTTTATTTCCATTCTTACTTTAAATATCAAACAAAATAAGACATTCCTTACCTCACTACCCTTTTGGCTCTTCTCATTCAAGAAAAAAAGTAATGACAAATTTTGATTCTAAAGAAAATGTCACTTGTTGACTTGTTTCTCAAAACAATGTTATAAAAAACAATAAAAATTAAAAATTTATATCAAAATTAAAATAAAATTCCTCTAATGTCAACAATAAGGATTGGAACAATAATCATCTAAACATTAAATATAAAGTCAAATTTAACAAAAATTATAATTTTGGTCATAAAAAAGAAGATTGTTATAAAAATAAAAAAGAGACACAAATTATAAAAACCCATAAAATGATAAAGGGATTTATAATCAAAGCTAATAATAAAATTAAAATCATAATAAAAATAACAAATGCATTAAAAATTTAATACTATTTTTCTTCATGCTACTTTATTTGTTTCTAATGATAATGAATAGATTTTAGATAGTGTTGCTTTGCATCATATGACATGATTTTTTAAAATTTTATTTGATATTAAAAATATATATGGAAGGATATATTTAGGTCATTTTTCATTTTTAGAAGAAATTGAATGAGGTAGAGATTTTTTTTTCAAATGTATTCTTAAATCACATTTTTTATATTCCTAAACTTAAGAAAAATATTTTGTCTTGTTCTCAACTTACACATGATAATTTTATTATAATTTTTTTTAAGGATAAATGATGAATTAAATTTTGATTTGGATCTCTAATTTTTAAAGGTATTCAAAAGAAGCGTCTTTATAGTTTTATTGATTTTTATTTTGCATCTTGTCTTTCCTTTCAAATTAAAAATGATTCTTAATTATGGAATGAAAGGCTTGGATATGCTAATTTTATGAATATTTTTGATATGTCGAGACATGATAGTTTTATTGGATTACCTAAAATTAAAATATATAATGAATGTGTGTAGGTTACTTACACAGTAAGTAACACACTCAATCTTTTCACAAACATCTTGATGCAAACTCTTCTTATCTTTTAGAACTTATTCATAGTGATGTTATAAGACCACATGAAGTTGCATATCTTAATAGATATTTGTATGATTTAAATTTTAATGATTATGATAATAGAATGATTTATATTTATTTTATAAGTAAAAAATATTAAGTATTATCTAAATCTAAATAATTCAAAGTTTTTATTGAAAATTATTCTAACCTAAAAATCAATAGATTAAGATATTATAATCGCAGTGAATATATTAATAAATAATTTGATTAATTTTGTATTTCATACGGTATTCAAATATAGTTAAAAAATATTTATTCTTCACAACAAAATGGAATTACTGAGAGGAAAAATAGAACTATCTTAGAAATCGCTATAACTATATTGCATTCAACAACCATTCCTAAGTTTATTTAGTCCAAATCCATGAACATTATTTTACACATTATTAATAGAGTTATTACCAAATATTTACATATTTATATGCCTCTATAAAAATGTTCTAATAAAAAACAAAGTGTTTTGGACCTTATGATATTTGAAAGTCTTGTTTCTATTTTTATTCCTAAAGTCAAAAGAAATAAAATTGATCCTATCTCCTATGCTTGAATTTTGATAGGTTATGGTGGATAAAATAAAAATAAGGGTGTATGATCCATCTAAACAAAAAATAATTAAAAACATAAATGTTGAAATTCTTGAATTTTTTTTATGAGCCTTCAATAGAATCCTCTTAAGTTTCCTCTTATAAAGATCCAAACACTTATGTTCCTCCTTATGAAGAAATAAATGCCTTAGAGTAAGATGATCTTAATATAAATAATTCTGAGTTTGAGGGGGATCCTTATCCATTTTGTGTTCATTCTAAAACACCTAAATGTTTGAATACTTAATTCATTCATATAATCTTGAAAATATTAATAAAATGACTAAAAGTTAACATACTTATTATGTTTTAATGACTCTTTATGAATGTAAACATCAATATTTTGAGTAATCTATTCAAGATGATAGATCAAAAGATGATATACAATTTAAATATAGATCCTTAATTAAAAATTAGACTTGGGATCCTATCTCTCCTCCTCATAAAACAAATATTGTTGGTTCTACATGGATTTATAAAATTGAATGTAAATAAATTGAGAAAATTAAAAAAATTAAAGATAGATTAGTTACTCAAAGATTTACTAAAAAACCTGGAATTGATTATGTGGTTAGAAAAAATGAGTACTGATATATTATGCATTGTTCTTGCATCTCAAAATATTTAGAAAAGACACTAAATGGATGTTAAACAAGATTTATTGAATGGTGACTTAAAAGAATAAACATTCATGAATCAACTAAAAGGTTTTGAAAAATATAACAAAGAATATTATGTGTGTAAATTAAAATTATATTTGTATAGTTTAAAACAAACTCTTCAAATTATGTATTCTAAAATTGCAAGTATTTTAAAAGAACTAGGTTTTTTCTAATTTTTTTTTGATAATGATCTCTTTGTGAAAATGTACAATAGTCATATTATCTTAATTTTTTTAATATGTAGATGATGTTCTCAATAGTGGTAACTAAAATTCTTTGATTTTTAAATATAAATCTAAATTGAATCAATGTTTTGAGATGAATGATCTAGGCATGTTGCATTATTATTTAGGTATGGTTATATTTTGAGATAAATTTTTTATCTTAGTATCACAATCTTAGAATGCACATAACATGATTGATAAATTTAAGATGATTGATTGTAATCTTATTTCTACACCAATTAAATTTGGTGTTAAAATTGATTCAAAAAATACATGTGACAATGTTAATCCTACTTCATATAGATAACTTGTTACAAGTTTAATTTATCTTACTATTATGAGACCATATATTATATATGTTGTAGGTGATTTTTCTAGATTCATACAAGATCTATATTTAAATCATTATAAATTAGAAAAAATAATACTTAGGTATATCAAAGGAACTATTAATTTCATTTTATATTATTCTTATTTTATTAATGCAAATTTATATGGTTATTGTGATGTTCATCATGCTAATGATGCTATAGATCAAAAATATAATTCTAAATATGTATTTAGTTTTAGTTTTAGTGCTATTATTTAGAGTAAAAAAAACCTATTGTTTCTATCTCTTCTAAAAAATCATAGTATAGTAGTGCTATAGAAGTTGTTAAAGAAGTAATGTGGCTATGAATGTTGTTAGAATAAATTGATATGGGTGTCTCTCAAAATAAAACTATTCTTATATTATGATATTCAAAGTTTTATAGTATTAGATAAAAAATCTAATTTAGAAGTAAATAACCAAACATATTGAGTTTCATGTGAAATTTATTTGAGAAAAGTCTTAAATGGTGATATTGATCTCAATTGTTGTCCTACACATGATCAAGTGGAAAATATCCTCACAAAACCAGTCTCTTGTACAAAATTTTACAAATTCATAATAATGTTGGGCCTCTTGAAAATGCCATTAAGGGAGAGTATGCATGACAATGCTACATCCTAACGACCATACATTTATTTTCATTCATATACTTATTTTTTTAGTGTAAAAACATTGTATAAATTTAACTTATGTGATTTTTGTGTAAATTTCACCCTATGTGAATTAATAATGTACCTAATGATAAATTATTTTTTGTAATATATATCTTTATGTTATAAAATTCTCCAAATGCTTGAAATGTTATCAATGATAAATTATGGGATGTACTCCCAATATCATCCTATCTTAAATCAACCTATGTGATTTATGTATTCTATGTATTTTTGTATTAAAAAAATGAGATATTGGCATGATGAAGATGTTTAAATCCTTCAAATGTTACATGCTAGACTAAACACATCATAGTTGGTTTATGGATGGCAATTCATTTTACATAAAAAGGTGATTATGACATGTATTCCCACTAAATGTTAAGTGGGAGTGTTAGAACAATAATATTTGTGGAGTTATATTATAGCCCAAATTATTTGATAAATCAAGTAAATAATATATTTACTATTTACACACAACCAAATATTTAAAAATTAGTTGTATAAGTAATAAATTATTATGTCTAATTAAAAGAGTTGGATCAATTTGTTGAAACTATCCATAATGTTTATAATTGTGTTTTAGCTTTTGCTGAAATAACAATTATTATAATTACAACATCATGATTTCTGGGAGTGATGATCTCCAAATTTTATGTGAAGAATTATGAAGAAGTGAGGTAAAAAAAGAATTTACTGGTCTATAAACTTTTCTCAAATAATGATTTTTTTTGGTATTTTCACCTCATCGAGATTTTCCCACATTAAAATTTGTGTAATGTGCCTTCTTTCTTGTTTCCTCCATTATTTAATTATTATTACAAGTTATGTAAATAGTTATTTTATTTATTTACTTGTCATTCATATTAAACAAATATTAGATTTGGTTCTTCTAACATGGTACTAGAGCCACCATTTGTTTAACTTGTTTGCAGATAGTTTGAATTATTCTTATAAATTATTACAATAAAGGTGTATAAATTAAAATTTTAATTTTAATTTTAAAATTATTTATTGATATCTTGTGATAAAATTTATATTTATAAATATATAAATTATAAATATCATTTAAAAAAAGTATATTTATACCAAAAATGTATATATATATATATATATATATATAAAATAAATATTTAATTGTTAATTTTAAAATTATTTATTGGATGTCTTGTGATAAAATTTATATTTTTAAATATGTAAATTATAAATATCTTTTAAAAAAGTATATATATAAATTATTAAGCCTTAATTTAATTTTTTTTAACCTTAAATATTTATTATAGTAATTTTATTTTATTATGTTAAGATAACTTAAATTTAAAGAGAAAATATTTCTTGTATAGAATATAAAGTTAAAGAGAAAGTATTCTTTATAATGTTTTTAGGCCCTAAATATTTATTATAGTAATTTTATTTTACTCTGTTAAGATAAGTTATTTTATTTTTATTTTTGAAATTTTATAGTGAATAACAAAAGGTTTAGTTTTTTAATAAATATTATAGTTATACCATAATATTTGAATAGTGGCATAATTTCATAAAATATTCAAAGAATGAGTTACAATTATGATAATTATTTAATATAAATTTAATGTTTTGATATATATATATATATATATATATATATATATATATATATATATATATATAAGAATTTAAGTATTAGTGAGAGTGTCAAGCCTCAAGTATTTGATTTTTTATATTAAATAGATTTTATAATTTTATTTCCAAAGATTTATCCTTCAACAAAGTGTGAATTGATAAGTTCATTTAGATTTAAAATTTTAGCCATGACCAAGGAAGAAATTTAATTTTGTTCTTTGTCAATCCTCAAAGAAGGAAAGCAGGGTAATATTTTTTTGTAGTGTTCTTCACTCTTAAAGCTCACAACATGTGAAATTAAGTCAGATTTTCATTTACAAGTGGTAGATGATGTTGATTTAATATTAAGTATTCATGGTAGCACCCTTAATCAAGAAGTCTATTTCTAAATAAAAGTTTTTTTTTCTTTTATGGTCAATCTTTATTTATCATGGAACTAAACATTTATTTATTTTATTGTATAGAAATAAACATATGAATTGTCCATTTTATGGCTATTTATTGGACATAAAAGGGTGTGTAAAAGTTTATGTACATCTTTTTATTTTTAAAATTTATCGTAGTCAACAAAATTTCGTTATAAATATTCAATATTGACAAGTCATAAATGTTAAATGAGATTAACTATAACATTTAAAAGATCCATATTAAATATAGATATAATAATATAAACTTATGAAGTGTTGTTAGTGGGATTGATAAACCTTCATCTATGACACATGCGACAACTAAAAGTAAAAACTCTTATCAACATAACTATTAAAAAGGTTTGTCAATCATCTTAAGGAGTGTTAAACATAAAATCATACTCGATTTCAAAAAATAATACTATTATAGATAATCTTATAAAATTATTGAATCAATGCATGAAGGTACATAAATTTTTAAAATTATCAAACTTAGTCTTGAACTCATGACAACCCCCATAAAAGATGATGAAAAAGTTGTTAATTTTATTGCTAATATTAAAAACATCAAATTATAATTAGATGGATGTAATTGTAATTTAATTCAAGATCAACCTCTTTATTTTATTATTGAGTTAAATATTTATGAGAAATTTTTAAATTTTATTTCGATTTTAATTTTAAATATCAAACAAAAAAGACATCCCCTACGTCACTACCTTTTTATCTCTTTTCATTCAATAAAATAAGTAATGATAAATTTTGATTCTTAAGAGAATGTCACTTGTTGAATTCTCGATCAAACCAATATTCTAAAAAGAATGAAAATTAGAAAATTATATCAAAATAAAAATAAAAATCATTCAATGTCAAAAATAAGAATGGGAACAATAAACATTTAAACAATAACTATAAAGTCAAATTAAAAAAAAAAAAATATAAATTTGGTCATAAAAAGGAAGATTGTTATATAATAAAAAAGGAGACACAAATTACAAAAACCCTAAGAATAATAAAGGAAAGATATTTTCTAATCAAAACTAACATTAATCTTAAAACCATAATCAAAATAACAAATGGGATTAAAAGTTTAATATGGTTTTTATTTATGCTAATTTATTTGTTTCTAATGATAATGAAGAGATTTTAGATGGTGTTACTTTCCATCATATGACATGTTTTTATAATATTTTATCTGATACTAAAAATATATATGGAAGGATATATTTAGGTCATATTCCTTTTTTAGAAGTAACTAAATGAGGTAAAGATTTTTTTTCAAATGTATTCTTAAATCACATTTTTTACTTTCCTAAACTTAAGAAAAATATTTTATTTTATTCTCAACTTACACATGATAATTTCATTATAAAAATTATTAAGATAAATAATGCATTAAGAGTTAATTTGGATCTATTATTTTTAAAGGTATTCAAAAGAAGGGTCTTTATATTTTTATTGATTTTTATTTTGCATCTTGTCTTTCCTTTTAAATTATAAATGATTCTTAATTATGAAATGAAAGGCTTGGACATATTAATTTTATGAATATTTATGATATGTCGATACATGATATTATAATTAGATTACCTAAAATTATAATGCATAATGAAACGTGTATAGGTTACTTACATAGTAACACACTCAACCTTTCACAAACATCTTGATGCAAAATCTTCTTATCCTTTATAACTTATTCATAATGATGTTATAGGACCACTGGAAGTTGTATCTCTTAATGGATATTTTTAATCTTTAAATTTTATCTACGATCACACTAGAATTATTTGGATTTATTTTATAAGTAAAAATTCTATTGTGTTGTCTAAACTTAAATAATTCAAAGTTTTTATTGAAAATTATTCTAACTTAAAAATTAATAGATTAAGATCTGATAATGGAAGTTAATATATTATTAAATAAATTGATTCATTTTATATTTAATGTGGTATTCAAATATAGTTAAAAAATCCTTATTTTTCACAACAAAATGGAATTGTTAAAAGGAAAAATATAACTATCCTAGAAATGGCTGAAACTATGTTGCATTTAACAAGCATTCCTAAGTTTATTTGGGCCAAATCCATGACCATTATTGTACACATTATCAATAGAGTTTTTACTAAATATTTACATACTTCTATGCCTTCAAAAAAATGTTCTAATAAAAAACCAAGTATTTCTCAACTTTTGATAGTTGGAAGTCTTGTTTATATTTATATTCATAAATTCAAAAGAAAGAAAATTAATCCTACCTCCTACCTTTTAATTTTCATAGGTTATGGAGGAATAAATAAATTATTAAGGGTGTATGATCCATCTAAATGATAAATCATTGAAAATATAAATGTTAAAATTCTTGAAAAATCATTTTGTGAATCTTCTACAGAACCCTCTCAAGTTTCCTCTTATGAAGAACCAAACACTTATGTTCTTCCTTATGAAAAAATGAATGCCTTAGAATAATATGATATAAATTTGGATAATTTTGAGTTTGAGGGAGATTTTTCTCCATTTTATATTCATTCTAAAACACCTAAATGGCTGAATCCTTAATTGATTGTTATAATCTCAAAAATATTAATAAAATGACTAAAAGTGAACATAGTTATCATTTTTTAATGTCTATTTATGAATTTAAACTTTAATATTTTGAGGAATCTATTCAAGGTGATAGATGAAAAGATGCTATGAAATTTGAATATAGAGCCTTAATTAAAAATTACACTTGGGATCATGTCCCTCATCTTTATAAAATAAATATTATTGGTTATAAATGGATTTATAAAATTAAATATAACTCAATTGAGAAAATTGAAAAATTTAAAGATAGCTTAGTTGCTCAAAGCTTTACTCAAAAACCTAGTATCAATTATGTTGTTTAGAAAAATGAGTACTGATATATTATGTATTGCTTGTGTAACTCATTTTTTTTTTGAAAAGACACCAAATGGATGTTAAAAATGATTTATTGAATGATGACTTAGAAGAATAAATATTCATGAGTCAACTAAAAGTTTTTGAATAACCTAACAAAGAATATTATGTGTGTACTTAAAAAAAATATTTGTATGGTTTAAAACAAACTCTTAGAGTTAGGTATTCTAAAATCATAAGTTTTATAAAACAATTATTATTTTCTAATTGTTATTATGAAAATGATCTCTTTGTAAAAATCTAAAATGGTCATATTATCTTAATTTTATTGTATGTAGATGATCTTCTCAATACTAACAGTAAAAATTATTTGATTTTTAAATATAAATCTAAATTAAATCAATGTTTTGAAATGAATGATCTAGGCATGTTGCATAGTTTTTTAGGGGTGGTTTTATTTTGATATAAAAACTTGATCTTAGTATCTCAATCTCAGTATACACATAACCTTGTTAAATTTAATATGATTGATTGTAAACTTGTTTCTACACTGATTGAATTTGGTGTTAAACTTTATCTATACCCTACATGTGACAAATATAAATCTACTTTATACTAAAAATTATTTTGAAGTTTGATTTATCTTACTATTATGATCTCGCCATATATTTTATATGTTGTAGGTGTTGCTTCCATATTCATGCAAGATCTATATCTAAATAACTGAAAAATAGAAAAACATTACTTAAGCATATCAAAGGAACTATTAATTTTTAATTTATATTCTTATTCTTTTATTAATGCTAATTTATATGGTAATTATGATGTTCACCATGCTAGTCATGCTATAGATTTAAAATCTACTTCTAAATATATGTTTAAGTTTGGTGCAAGTGATATTATTTGGAGTAAAAAAAAAATTTATTATTTCTATCTCTTCTAAAAAATCATTGTATAATAATACTATGCAAGTTGTCAAAGAAGTAGTGTGGCTAAAAAGGTTGTTAGAATAACTCCATATGGGTGCATTTCACAATAAAACTATTCTTTGTGATAGTCAAAGTATTATCGTATTGGCTAAAAATTCCAATATAGAATCAAATAACCAAACATATTAAATTTCATGTGAAATTTATCTGGGAAAAGTCCTCAATGGTGATATTAATTTGCATTATTGTCCTACACATGATCAAGTGGCAAATATACTCACAAAACCACTATGTATTAAAAACATTTATAAATTCATAACAATGTTGGGCCTCTCAAAAATGCCATTGAGGGGGAGTGTGCATAACAATGCCTTATCCTAATGACCATGTGTTTATTTTCATATATATACTTATTTTTTATTGTTAAAACATTGTATAAATTTATCCTATGTGATTTTTGTGTAAACTTCACCCTATGTGAATTAAAAGTGTACCCAATAATAAATTATTTTTTGTAACATATATTTTTATGTTATAAAAAGATCTAAATGCTTGAAATGTTATCATGATAAACTATGGGATGTATTTCCACTATCATGATATCCTAAATCACCCTATGCAATTTATGGATTATATATCATTTTGCATAAAAAATATTATATTGACATGATAAAGGTGTTTAAATCCATAAAATGTTACATGCTAGTCTAAAATCATCACAAATGGTTTATGGACAATAATTCATTTTACATAAAAATGTGATTATGGCATGTATCACCACTAAACATTAAGTGGGAGTGTTGGAACAATAATATTTGTCGGGTTACATTATGTCCCAAATTGTTCCATAAATAAAATAAATAATATGTTTATTATTTACACACAACCAAATATTTAAAAATTAGACATACAAGTAATAAATTATTATGGTTAACTTAAAGAGGTGGATCAGTTTGTTAAAACTATATACAAACCTTATAAAGGTGTTTTATTGTTTGGTGAAGTAATAATTTTTGTAATTACAAGATCATGATTTATGGGAGTGGTGGTCTCATAATTTTATGTGAAGAATTGTGAAGAAGTGAGGTGAAGAAGGAATTTACTGGTCTATAAATGTTTCTTAAATAATGGATATTTATAGGATTTTTCACCTCATTGAGGTTTTCCCACATTAAAATTTGTGTAATGTGCCTTCTCTTTTGTTTCCTTCATTTTTTCATTATTATTACAAGTTATGTAATTAATTATTTTATTTATTCTCCTATCATTCATATTAAATAAATATTAGTTTCTTTTCATTGGTCAAGTGTCATACTTGATGTGATTTTATAGATAAATATTATGGATATTTTTGATAACTGACCTATTGATATGAATGTGAAAGTCATTAGGAAGTATGCCATTTAAAAAATATTATTTATAGGTTATGTGACACAAGTTTACACTACTATACATATGTGTAGTGCATCCCTATCTACCTAATGTAGACTTATCCTAAAAGGACAACATCTTATAAAAAATTAATGCTAATATATTATTTTTTGAATAAGAATGAATAATAATGAAAGAGGGAAGTATGGGATATGTTAGATAATAATTTTAATACTTTGAAGGATTTATTATAGATTGTGGTTTACTAGAATGGAAAACTAGCTAAGTAATATAAAGACATCAAGGAAAAGAATTATCAAGCATTTACTAATCAAATTTTAGTGTCTATATTACACCCACACCCACCACTTATTATTTTGATGCATAAAATTACTAGAGTAAATGAAATGTAAACCTAAGTGTGTATACACACTTTGTTTTTATCATGGAGATGCGAATACCCCCTTATTGAGGCATGTGGACAAGTATTGAAAATATGGTGAATTGAGAGTGATAACCTCTCAAATTTAAGAATCAATGAAGATGATTGAGTTGGAATGATTGTATGCTCCATCCTTATTAGAGTACTCTGTTGAGTTGTGGAGCTAAAAGATTCACCAATGAGCTCATCTAGAGGTTGTTGGGCATACACAGTAACCGGTATCAGTTACACAGTGACCGACATCGACAACATTGAGTCAGAACCAACTGACATCGATTAGTGATCGACTGACATCGATCATCTTCAAGTCAAAACCAATCGACATTGGTTAGGGGTTAGCAAGAATCAGTAATCTATAGATTGACACTGACTTTTGGATGTTTCCAAAATTGCTATTTTTAGAAGAACTGTTTGTTAAACTATTAGTGTGGCAGTTTGCATGAAAATACTAAAATTAGTCTTGGGTTTGTTTTTCTAATTATTGTTTGCTTTGGGATATATTTAAGAGACCCATGGGGTAGCATTGTAATTTGTACAAGAAGTGTAATATCTAGTTGATCTGTAAGGAGTAAGATCAAGAAAGATCTACCAAGTGCCAAGAGCAAGATCTAGTTGATATACAAGGAGTAAGATCAAGAAGATCTGTCAAGGGGGTACAACTCAGTAGTTGAGTTGGTTGTAATTGATTGAGAGAGAGAACTCTTGAAGGAGAATTACTGTACATCTTTAAGGTGTGAGGAGAGAGAGATTTATTCATTGTATTTCCTTCTGGAAGAGTTTAATACAACATTGGTTATTTCTTGTATCTCCTATTATTTGCTATTTTTGATTTATAGTTACTTATTACTTTTGGTTTCAATTTTGTGTTTAGTTGCTTATACAAAAGTAATCAATTGTACTCTAAGTTCCTAACAACAGGTTATCAGAGTGGAAACACTAACTAACAATTGGTATCAAGGATCCTAACAGGTGGTATCAAAGCTAGGTTACTAGAGTGTGTTAAGTGTTTATTGATTACATGATTCACTCACAAGGGTTTTTGATTGAGTGGGAGCAAAGTAATGGCAGAAGAAAGTAAACTAAGAATGAAGAAATTCAATGGAAAGAATTATCAATTATAGAGGATGCAGATAGAAGATTATCTGTATTAGAAAGATCTGTACTTACCATTGGGTGGGGTTTCAAAGAAGCCCACATATATGGAAGATGAAGAATGGAATATTCTTGATCGAAAGGCTCTTGGATCTATAAGGTTGAGCCTGACAGCTTCTGTGATTTCCAACTTATCACAGGCAAAGACAACGGTAGAGTTAATGGATACTTTGGAAAATTTATATGAAAAACCCTCAGTTTCGAATAAGGTATATCTTATGAAGCAATTATTTAATTTACAAATGTAGGAAGGTGGATCGGTATCTAGTCATCTTAATGATTTCCATACATTATTAAATCAGTTAATTTTGGTCAAAATAGTTTTTGATGATGAAATTAAGGCTCTCTTAATCTGATGCTCTTTACCTGAAAGTTGGCATAGTTTGGTAATGGCAGTTAGTAATACTACATCTGCTTAAAATATCTTGAAAGTTGATGATGTTGTTAGTGTAATCTTGAATGAAGAAATTCGTAGGAAAAGCACAGGAGAAACATCAGGTAATGATTTAAGTGTTGAAAGTAGGGGATGGCAAAGAGAGAAGGGAAAGCCTGGGAAATCAAGGTCAAAGATGGGAAGTAGATCCAAATCCAGAAATGGAGGAATAACCTGCTAGAATTGTGGAAAGAAAGGGCATGCAAAGAAAGATTGCTGGTTGAAGGATAACAAAGAAGATCAGCATGAAGGTAATCAAGAAGCAAAAGTTGTAGGTATTGTTGCACAGGATAATCTTGTACTTTGTTTGGATAAAAAGGTAGAATCATGGGTTAGATTATGGTGCCTCTTTCCATGCAACCTCAAATAGATAAATTTTCAATGATTATGTCCATGGAGACTTTGGAAAATTTTATTTAGGGGATGATGAGCCTTGTAAAATTGTTGGCAAAGGAAAAGTGTAGCTAAAATTTTAGAATGGCAACACATGGGTGTTGAAGGATGTCATGCATGTACCCGTCCTGAAGAGGAATCTAATTTCTGTAGGAAAGTTGGGTGATGAGGGTTGCACAGTAACTCTCACAACTGAATCTTAGAAAGTTTCCAAGGGTGCACTTATATTAGCCAGGGGTAAGAGAGTAGGTACACTTTATCTATCTACTTGTATTACTGATTATTCACCTTCTATTTTATCTACTTCAGATGTAGATGCAAAGTTGTGGCACTGTAGGCTCGGTCACATGAGTGAGAAGGGAATGAAAGTTCTTAAGTCAAAAGGTAAGCTTTTAGATTTGAAAAGCATAGATCTAGATTTCTGTGAGCATTATATTTTTGGGAAATAGAAGAAAGTGAGGTTTCTCACAATTGGGTCAACAAAGAAGAAGCACAAGTTGGATCTTGTTCACACAGACATGTGGGGACCAGCTCAGGTAGCTTCTATTGGAGGATCACAATATTATGATGATGATACAAGAAAGGTATGGGTTTATTGCATAAAGAGGAAATTTGATGTTTTTGACACATTTAAGAACTGGAAAGCTTTGGTTTTTAATGAGAAGGTGATGTACAATGATCAACTAAGAGGCTGAATAATTTTGAACAAGGCAATCTTGATTTGGATGAGGTTATGATCCAAAATGAGCTCGTGGGTAAAAATCATCACTCACAGGAAAACACAGAGACCAATGTCAATCAGGTAGAAATTGACACCGGCCAGGTGGAAACTGATGTCGATCAGTGACATCAGGTGGAAATTGATGTCGGTCGGGTGTAGACCGGCATCGATCAAGTGGAATTGACATCGGTCAGGTGTAGACTAAAATTGATCAGAGATGACTGGTATCGGTCACTTTTAGAAAATTTAGGTGAGTCTCAAACGCCCATAAAGAGGTCTAAAAGGGTAAGTAAACCTCCAAATTCATTATTCCTCTTCTTTATACTACTTTTTGCTCACTGATGGTGGAGAACTAGAAAGTTTTAATGAGGCAATGCAGGTAGAATCCAAGAAATAGTGGGAGCATGGCATAAATGAGGAAATTGATTCCTTGGAAGAGAACCATACATGGGATTTGGTTGAGTTGCCAGTGGGAAAGAAAGCACTAAAATACAAATGGGTTTATAGGTTAAAGGAAGGAGAGAATGGACAAATGAGACATAAGGCCAGGTTGTATGGTCTTGAGCAAGCTCCAAGACAATGGTATTTGAGGTTTGACAGGTTTATGATAGAGCATGGCTTTAATCAATGTCAATCTGACCATTGTGTTTATTTTACAAGGTTAGATAATGGTAGTTATATTATTCTGTTATTGTATGTAGATGATATGCTTATTGAAAGTTCACACATGCAAGAAATTACTGAGCTTAAGGTAAAATTAGCTCACACATTTGCCATGAAGGATTTAGGAGCAGTAAAGAAAATCCTTGGCATAAGTATTAAGAGAGACAGGAAAAATCACAGTTTGATTTTGTCTCAAGAGAATTATGTGAATAAGGTGCTGGAGAGGTTTAATATGCAGGATGCAAAATAGGTAAGCACACCTATGGCTGGATAGTTCAAGTTGAATAAAGAATAGTGTCCTAAATCACATGATGAGGTTGAGTACATGAGTAGAGTTCCATATGCTTCAGTAGTTGGGAGCTTGATGTATGGAATGGTATGTACTAGACTTGATATTGCCCAAGCAGTGGGAGTTGTCAGCAAGTTTATGGCCAATCCAAGAAAGGAACACTAGAAAGTAGTTTAGTGAATTCTCAGATATCTGAGAGGGACCAACAGTAGGCATTTATGCTATGGAGGGTCAAACACTTCTCTACATGGGTATGTAGATTCAGATATGGAAGGTGACTTAGATGGCAGGAGAAGCACCACAGGATATGTGTTCACTATTGGTGGAACGGTGGTTAGCTAGATTTCAAAGCTGCAGAAGGTTGTTGCCTTGTCTACTACAGAGGCATAATACATTGCAGTCACAGAGGCTAGCAAGGAAATGATTTGGATGACTTGGTTCATGGAAGAGTTGGGAAAAGAGAAAGAGAGTTGTAGATTGTACAATGATAGTCAAAGTGAAATTCATTTGGCAAAGAATTCAGCCTTTCATTCAAGAACCAAACATATACAGCTTAGGTACCACTTCATTAGACAGGTATTGGAGGATGCACAGTTGAAGCTAGAAAAGATCCAAATGGATAAGAACCCTGTAGATATGTTAACAAAGCTGATAACAAAGGAGAATTTGAATCTTCATTCAACTTTTGTTGGTCTTCAAGATTGAACTTGAAGAGGGAGAAACAAGCCACATATGTTTAGAGGATGTTGTTATACAGGTACAGGTGCAGCTATTTATCTCCAAGTGGGAGATTGTTGAGTTGTGGAGATAAAAGCTTCACCAATGAGCTCATTTGGAGGTTACTGGGCATACACAATAACTGGTATCAGTTACACAGTGACTGACATCGGCGGCATCAGGTCAGAACCAACTGACATCGGTTAGTGGTCGACTGACATTGGTCATCTTCAGGTCAGAACCAACTGACATCGATTAGGGGTCAGCTGGCATCGGTCATCTATAGATCAACACTGAATTTTGGACATTTCCAAAATTGCTATTTTTAGAAGAACTATTTATTAAACTATTAGTGTGGCAGTTTGCATGAAAAGACTAAAATTAGTCTTGGGTTTGTTTTTATAATTATTGTTTGCTTTGGGATCTATTTAAGAGACCCATGGGGTAGCATTGTAATTTGTGCAAGAAGTGTAAGATCTAGTTTATCTTCAAGGAGTAAGATCAAGAAAGATCTACCAAGTGCCAAGAGCAAGATCTAGTTGATCTGCAAGGAGCAAGATCAAGAAGATCTGTCAAGGGGGTACAACTCAGTAGTTGAGTTGGTTGTAATTGATTGAGAGAGAGAAATCTTGAAGGAGAATTACTGTACATCTTTGAGGTGTGAGGAGAGAGATATTTATTCATTGTATTTCCTTCTGGAAGAGTTTAATACAAGATTGGTTGTTTCTTGTATCTCCTATTATTTGCTGTTTCTGATTTCTAGTTACTTATTACTTCTGGTTTCAATTCTGTGTTTAGTTGCTTATACAAAAGTAATCAATTGTACTCTAAGTTCCTAAAAATAGGTTATCAGAGTGGAAACACTAACTAACAAGTGGTATTAGGGACCCTAACATACTCTATAATGCTTAAAGAGATGGGAACCAAAAAAGTAGTTCACTAAAGTGAAAATAAAATGCTAAGTGTCACTATGGTCTCATATGGGTCACATTTTGAAGAAAAAAGAATACGTGGGAACCATTACATGGTTAATTAAAGTGAAAACAAGACATGGAATGTCAAAAAGCTTAAATGTGGTCCACTTTCAAAATATGAATCACACTACTATGGATGGATCTACAATCAAAATTTAAATTAATAAAACTTTAAAAAAGATAAATTTAAATTTCAAAAATTAGTAGCTTCATCATCAATGTATATCATGCCCCCTATACTATTTAGATTTTGAATTTTATCTTTTGATATCTTTTAGTTATCTTTTCAAAAATATATATATGTTCAAGGGATACATAGGTAAGTAAAATTCACCAATAATCTTTTCTTTTTGATTTTTCCATATTTTAAATCATCAAATATGATATGTATTACTTGTGAAAATTTAGAGATAATCCAATTATGATTTATCCATTTTGAGATTATGGAAATATATTTTAAATCACTTGTCTCAAATGAAAAAGTGAGAGAATTTATGTAATATAAAAGCATGTAATAATATTTTTTATACTTGATTTATATTGGGATCTTAGAGATGCAACATTGAAGTTTATGAAGAGATTATATATTGTATTGCAACATGTAATTTAAATATAGTATTGAAATAGTGTATGGATCATTAAAATAAATTATAAGTGTTGAATATGCATTGTAAAATTAGTATTCAAATTGATAAAATTATAAAAAACAATGTTAGACTTAGCCAAAGACTATAAAATTATAGTAGATCTATAATTTTATATTTACTAAAAAATATATGTTTTTTAAAATCATAAAAATAGGTGCCTTGTAAGAGAGTCTTATCTCTTTTCAACCCTTGATATGATTTTATAGAGAAATGTTTCAAATGTTTTTAATAATAAACCTATTAATATGAACATGAAATATATTAGGAAGCATGTAATTTTGAAAATATAGTTGTTAGTGCGTGGGAGATAATTCTACACTACTAGATAGGTGTGTATTATGTCCCTATTTGCCCAGTGCATACTTATTCTAAAAGAACAAATGATTCTAAACAAAAGAGTGATAATATAGTATCTACTGAATAGTGATGAAAAGAAACTAAATATATAATTTTGGGATATGTTATTATTAATGGTATATTTATTTACTTTTCCTTAGGTTAATGTATTATCTAGCTTCTCCCTCACTCCCATTCTCATCCTTTAAAATTTCAAATTATGCAAACCCTAGTTCATCCTCCCCAACTATGTCTAACTTTGATAAATCCCACCTAAGGTTGGTCATTCCTTCTACCCTCCTAGGCACTTATTCATTAGTTACATATAGTTTAACCAAGGATAAAATAGGGGTAGTAAATAGCTCCCATGCCCTGAATGGCCATGATATCAAAGGATCTTGTTTAATGAAAAAAATCTTGGTACTACACACCACATGGTGGTTATACATATTAGATCTACTATGACCAAGATATAGACCTAATCCATCCCATTGATAGGGGATTTATCTCCAAAGGGTTAAAATCCATGACAAAAAACCAATCTAGATCATTTACTAAGGATACCCTTAAGCCACTAACCAGATTAGCCCCTAAGCCTCTGAAACCTACTTCTTCAACTAATTTGGTGATTATTGTCCAAAATTGGATAAGATATCCATGCATGAATCTCAAAGCACTAAAAACCCTTTCTGTAAGGTTGGCTCAATATTTACCCTAGTGTTAAGAGATTTTTTATTTTTTACTTTTATTTCATTAAGTATAAGGATTTGATTTAAAGTTAGTTCTGGAGTTTGAATCACCATCAGTTAGTTATGAAACCCTAGTCCCCCTATTTTAACCCCTCACATAATCTCTCAATGAAAGACCTATATGGATTCACCTACCCTACCTTCTAATTTAATTTTGGTCTGCACCTAGTTATAAATCCATAAGCAATTCTTTAGGTTTGTTTCTTCAAACACACTTAGATACTACTACTTTTTATCTTACTAGATTTACCAAAATTTTGGTTAATGTTAACACCTCAAAGGACCTTCCTACAAAAAATGTCCTGAAATTAGGTGACCACTCATGGTCTTAACCTTTAGATTATGAAGGTTTGTTACTACTCTACTTTAGATACTTTAACATAGGACATTTAAACAAAGATTATAATGACCTTAGAAAAGAAGGAAATGTCTTGGTTGATATATTTTTATCCTACCCACATCATGGTAAATTCTCTTAATTTTGAAAGTGTTGATTGTTTTTCCTCATTAGATAAGTCTAGGTTTTATACTCTAAATAAAGACACTATAGGTTGTCCTCATTGAGAGGATGATCTCATGGTTAACCATTTCACTCCAGCTAAGAGGGAGTTGGCCTTGGTTTTAGAAACCCCTATTAAAATTATCTCTGAGGAAGCTAACCTAAAAATTGAAACACTAAGGTCAAAACCAATGGATGTTATTTCATTGGAAGATAAATCTTAGTCTTTGAAATCTTTTGAAATATTTTTACTAGTTGACTGATAAATTGTATAAGACAGGGGTGGGTGGACTAAAGTGTAGAAAAATAAAAATGATAGAAGATCGTATGTCTAGTCATCGAGAATAATTCTCCATTCAAGGGGGCCTAAGAAATGTAGAAGAATTGATCTTGTATGACCTTTGGCCCTTGGTGGGCTATTTTATAGAAGTTGAGTGAAATATTGGTATATAATTTGTGGAAGTGTTCCTCACTACAATAGGGTTACTTGTGGTTAAAGTTTTGTGGAAGATCCCCTATTTATATGGGGAGGTCCCTACTATTTATTTGTTTTACATGGAATATTACCAGCTATTGAAGGTTGGTAGTTTTCACTACTCATCTTTGGATGGTTTAGTTATTATCCTACAATTCCTTTCACTTGGGAGGTCCTTCAATTTTTGGTGGTTGAATAATTTTACCTTAGAGACAAATGTTTTATGGTAGATAGTTAGTCTATTTTTATTTTTTTATTATTTGGAAAGGGTTCCCCTCTTCAATTGATTTTGGTTTTTTATTTTTTGGGTGTTTGGATCCATATGGTTTGTGGGATTTGGCATCCCATTAGAGATTTAATGTTTTATCATTTGTATGAGGTTACATGGCCTCTCAAATCCTATTTTTTACCCTATAAAATAAAAAAATTAATGATTGAAATATTTTGATTGATTTATTCGAGATTATGGGTTATTGAAATGGTAAATTGGTTAAAAAAATTAAAGATTTCAAGGACAAGCATTGTTAATAATTTATTAATTAAATATTAGTGTTCAGACACACACACACACACAACTCAACCCACTAATTATCTACCTAATACTATGTCACTATAATGATACCACAAAATTTTATCATTCATTCAATATTTTGATTAAATTTTAATTAGTAAGCTTAAATGGAGAAAATTTGTAGAAGGTTTTGAACAAGAAATAAATATCATGTGTGTGTGTGTGTAAAAATAATAATAAATTTATCAATTCAATCAAAGATAAATTCACAAATGACATGAAGCTAAAATATAACATTCAAATATTGGAATAGATATCACATTAAATTAGGGTCCACAAACCCACATTTACTTGAAATGCAATCACTATCACATGACATGTAATTCTATACTTAATTAAGAAATAATATCACATATAATTATATTTAAAAACCCTCAAAAACTTCAATAACTCACAAAAATATCAACTTTAGGATCTATCTCCTTTTTTTTAGCACCCTAATTAATATAAGCCTCTATTTATGTAACTATTTAATATAGATCAAAAAGATGTGAAAATAACTCTAATTCAAATATTTATTCTTATCCTTCTTTTTATCCATCTATATAAATCATAAAAAATAAAAAATATAATTTAAATATAAAAATAATATAAAAATAATTATATAGTCTAATTATTGTCATAAAATGTGAACACCTATAAAGAGAAATTACCACAAATAAGTAAAATCCACAAATCATTATATAAAATGACATCCTTAAATGATATGGAAAATGCATAAAACATAAATATAAAAAAAAAAAAAAAAAATTATAAAATAATATTAATAAATAATCAAGTTCATCCACATCTTTCAAAAAAAAAAAAAAAGAAAATGATAAAAAAATAGTAATAAAAATTACCTTAATAGGCATATGATTCTCCCATGTCACTCACATAGTTTATTCTCTTAATTAAATGTATCTCCACTTCATTATATCCCCACTTCATTATTTAATAGTCAATACTCTCTTCATTCCACTTTTGACGATCAAGTTAACTAATCCCAATCGAATGAACCCTTTTTGGGTGAGATGGACATCTTTTTTCTTCTTTTGGCCACCTTCTATAAATAATCCATTTTATTTTATTCTAAGAAAAGTTTTATTCACCTTTAAATTCAAGAACCACTTACCTATTAGATAAGTCACATTCAAAATAGGTCACATTCAATTGAGAATTGTTTTTGTAACTTTGGTGATTTATTGTGGCTGCTTCATCTTCTATTCACATCAACTTCTTGGAAAGTTGCATGTTCAACTACCATTATCACCACAGTCCAAATTCATTCTCTTACAGTTTGGATGGTTATATTTTATTTTAGTTTCCTACATTAAAATAAATTTCTCACCATCCACATTCCTTTTTATGGGTTCTTTTCCGTTCGTGATTATTAAGACCTTTCTCTTTATATCTAATTAGTTGTATAGTATTTATCCAACATAACTACTACCACTATGTTTTTTATGCTTTACTTTTTGTTAATCACAATTCAGTATATAATAATTGACCCTTTTACTTGGTCACATTTTCACTTAAGTGATCATGAAGAATGTTTTTTATTTAAATTTATTTCCTTTCTCATTACCATGTGCTCATGTGAATTTTACACACTTATAATGATGTATTCATTTTTTATTTTACACACTTACAATGATGTATTCATTTTTTATTTTAGTTGTTCTAAATAATGTGGTGCAAAATTTCCATGTAGTCAATATAGTATACATTAAAAATTTATATAAGGTGATTACCATAAAAAATACCTTTATTAGGGTTTATTGCTCATTGTGGTTATTTTTTGTTATAGATATTAGTTTTGTTGCATTAACTTGGATACTTTTCTAATGAAAAATATGTGAATCCTTATCAACTCATCTCATCATCGATATATAATAATATTAAAATACAAACATAAATCTATGTTTTCTTCACATAATCCCAACTTATCATAATACCTCTATAGCATGAAAAAATATAACCAAAAATATAACATGAAAATTATTATTAACTACAATCAAAATCTCTTACTTCGTGATCTAATATAAAATTAATCAAAGAGTACATAAAAATCATGATTTCCATCATATACAATAACTTAATTAATAGGTCCAACCTATATTAATACTTAACTATAAACACAAATAAAGGTGAGACTAGACAAGACATTACATTCCAACAATGAAATAATCATTGAGAAAATTAATTTCTCATAGTTAAATATCCAATCGAACCACTTAAATAAATTGTTCAATGCAAAGCTCAATTTTGGAAAATTGAGATGGTTCCATTTTCCATAATTTCATGTGAATTATCACATAAAATACTTCATTTCTCTAATTAAATTATCTTAACTAAAGTATTTGTTTATCAAATTAAGTCTAATAAAAATGTGTATGTACTGAATAGTAATGGGTTAACTATGTTTTCATTGCTTCAAATGAGCCTTCATCAATCCTTCATGATTATAATTTTTGTTTCTAATTTTAGGATTAAATATATAATTAGTTAATATTTTACTAAAAAAATATGTTGATGTAAATCAACATATTTCATAGTTTAATGATTTTACTATATAATTTCTCAAGGATTTATTGTTTACGATTTTTTTAGAATTTGAAATATAATTATTAAGGTATCCCTAAAAACATTTTAAATTTCATATACATGGTGTTAAAATTTGTCCATCCTAAGATTGATGATGTTATTATAAGATGACATTTTAAATTTTTGTAAGTTGTCCAAGTTTATGGATGTAGGATATTCATTTATGTCCAATGCATTTTTTTTTTTTTTTGTTTTGTTTTGGGTAAGGTAATATGTTTATGTTAATATAATATAAATTTTTAGCATGCACTAATTTTAATGTTAATATGATTAATGTGTAGATTCTTTGTTAGATTATGATTTTGGTGCATATTTGTTTTAATGTCGTTTGAGTAAATATAAAAACATGGAATCAAGTAGGACTTATGTGGGATAATCTAGTTACAACCCATTTCTGGTGTAAATTACCACTTTAAGAAATATAATAAGAAGACTACCTCATTAATAAATATAATAATATGGGATATAACTTAATGTGTATTTATTGTAATCCGTTGACATAGGCATCTTCCTTTTTATTCATTTTTTATATTAATTTTTTTAAAAACATATAATGTATTATAAGTCATCCCTGAATATAAGATAATTCAATTATAACTTAATCATGTATGTATTGTAAAATTTAATTTTTTCATAAAAAAATTAATAAGGGTAATTATTTTTTGTGGAAATATATTTGTATGGTTGAATAATCTCAAGATGATTTCTATAATTAATTTTGATCAATATTATTTTTCTTTATTGATGAATAAAACATAATTCTTAAAACCTCCAAAATAAGCTATTTCGTTATAAAAATGGTTAAACTTTAGTTATGTTGGAAGTCATATATTTTATAGCCCTAAAAATTTATTTTCAACTATGCATTATGATTTGGAGGTCAATTTTAGCTAATTTAATTTCTATTAAATGAATTATTCAATTTATTCAATATGATACATAATATAAGAAAACTGAGTACCATCAATTTAATTGTGACTATCTAATGCAATCAAATTTGAAAAAATAACTTACCATGTAAGACCCCACATTAAAAGGGTTGATAAATTCAAACAATCCACACAAATATATACTAAGGCCCTAATGACAATAGTTGAAGATAATTAAAGATGAGTTTATGATGTGTGTAAAATATTTAAATATGATTATTGTTATTTAATTTCTATAGATCATTATTATAATGAATTTGATAAACCAATGTCTATAAAAACCAGATAATTATTATCTTATTTTTTTTCACATAATTTGAAATCATTTTTAATTATTTTGATAATTTATTATTACGATATAATTTCTTCAAATTTAGTCTAATAATGACTAGAAACATCATTAAAACAATGTCTATAAAAACAAAAAAGTAATATTCATGTTTAATAGTTTTTCTATTAACTTGAAATAATGTATTATTATTTTGATAATTTGTCATTACATACTTAATTTGTGAGATTTGGTATAATAATGACTTAAGACCATCAAATTTTAGAACATATAAGTTAAATGTATGTGCATAGTAATAAATCATCCTGCATTCCACAATTTTACTCCTTATCAAAGCTTTAATTTTTGAATTTTCATATAATAATATAATTATTTACAAATATAAAATAATAACAAAGAAAGTTAATTGTATGTGTATTATTAAAAATATATTTCATTTCTCTAATTATTTCTAAATAGTTTTTTAATTTATGAAATTTAACTTAATAACAACCTAAATATATTACTTGTAATGATAATCATTGATGCCAAATCATCAAAATATAAATGAAAATATTTAGAATCATTATGAAGAATAACTACCATCTTTCTAGGATAGAGGACCATTTGGACTAAATGGGTAGTTCCAAATCCTTCTCCAAAATAAAGGTTAAGTTAATATGACTTGATTAGCCTAAAATTTACAATTGATTAGGAATTATTTATTGATTGATTTAATCATGATTGCAATTGACTTTAACTAGTCATCATTGGTCAAATTTAACCTTTATTAAAATAAATATTGATTGATTTAGTACTATTTTAACTCTTTGATAATATAAATTATTCATTATTGACCTATATATATATATATAATAAATTAAATTAAAAAAAATTATTTAATAAAATCAAAATGTATCATTTAATAAAATTGTAATATGTTAATTAGTAAATTTACAGTATATTAATTAATAAATTTACAATGTGATATTTAATAATATAAATTTTATATAAAATACCCGTTATATCATCACCTAAGTGTCTATTATGTTATACTTTCCTTCATTTAACATTTCAATAAGAAATATTGTAATATTTGAAAATAATTAAAAAAAAAAAAAAAAAAACTTTTATAAATAAAAGAGGAAAAATTTAAATAAACAAAATATTTTAATATTTTATATATTTTAGAGAAGAAAAAATATTTTTTCAAATATACTTTTAACAATACTTTTTTCAAAAAATAGATAAAAATGTTGACATTCTATGTAACTTAGTGAATCCATGTAATACTTCATCATATAATAAAAAATATATATACTTTTTATTTTATTTAAACAATATCATCATTGACATCATATCGAAAAGAATCTATATAATCTACATTAGAATAAAATTACACAAAAATAAGATCAAATTTAAAAAAATATACTAATCTCTAATAATTCATACTTCCTTATAATTCATGCTAGTCTCTAATAAACTAGTCAAGCATATTGATCCTTTGAACTCGAAGAGAATGATAAAGCATCCAAACTTATACTTCTTACCTGTCTTTTATATTAAAGAACCTAACAATATTAGCTTACCTTGAGTTTCATGAAAAAATTATTAAATAAGAGTTGCATTTTAAAATAAATTTTTTCTTAACTCTATCGAGATACCAAAATCAAATGCATTCAAATTTATAATATTTTTATTTTAAACTTTTGATATTGAAGATTCAAATACACAACACAAATTTATCATTTATTATTAATTTAGCTACTAGAAATACCGAGTTTCCACCTCAAATTTGTAATCTCTACTAAATATATACATAACAGTTGCTTGCAAATAGATTCAATAATCTAAAAAACACTCTTTGAGAGAGGAACCACATCAACTTTGCAAATGATAAAGGCTTAATAATATCACCACTACATAACTTGACAAAATATTTCCTTTATCCAAATCCGATTTATGGGTAATAATTTAAAACAAATATAATAGAGAAAGTAATAATTAATCTTCTATTCGTTACAACTTTACCCATAAAAATATCATTTTCAACCGTCCACATGAGTCACATGGTAGAGAAAAGTTATATAAAAAGATTATTGATTAATTTTTTATGGAGAAATATTAAAATGCATTCAATTATTTTCTTGTAGCAATTATAAAGGATTGAATTTGCTTATTTTTTACAAATGCTCGCCGCATTTTAGACAATAAGAACAAAACTGTGAAGTTCAACAGGCATTACACTTTTAAAACATTGTCTATCAGAATTCCGTTAAATGTTTATCAATTAGTGAGATTCAGACAGGGCTAAACATCACATGCGAATAAACGTATAATTTTATTAAAGTGCTTGACTTGTTCACGTCGGCTTGATAACGACGGAGATTGAGTTATACAAATGGCGTGCAGAACATTGAGTTGTGTAAAAAAAACCATTTCGATTAAATCTTTTCAATCTTAGTAGATATTTTTGATAGGATGGACGTTGATTATGTGAGTGGACGATTTTTAGAAAAGCTTAATGAACTCGATGAATGTCAAACCAAGTATTCAAAGTATTCATCTTTTACTGAAACGAATTTTGAGTTTTTTTTTTTTTTTTTTTTTTAAATTTTATTATTATTATTCAATATGAAAATTTTCTTTGAAACTAAATTTTATGTTTGTATGACATAATTTAATTGTTGGTCGTCAGTGTTGTCACGGTGGTGTATTTCTCATCGATCTCACGCGAAGCAGTTGGTAGAAACATGGCGCAACGAATTTCAAGATTTGAAAGCCGAAAAACAGGTTGCATTCCTTCATCTTGTAAATGATGTTGTTCAGAAGGACAAGAAGAAGGGATATAATGCATTCGTCGACGAATTCTGGGAAGTTTTGCCTCCACTTATGAAACATGTGTATCAAAATGAAGATCACAGAACTAAAAAAGTTGCATCCCGATTGGTATGCTTTCCATCCTTAACTACATCGCAATTTCAATTTATTGTATGCATTACAAATATCAGTAATCAAGAATTCCACGGATTTTGTAGGTTGATATATGGCAAGAGCGTAAAACATTTGAATTCTGGTGCGAAAATCTGAGAGAGGAGATGTTTGGAGAAACCCCAACTTACGACCAAATCATTTTTTCCAAGTCGAGCAAAAAAAGAGTAATACACCACTACATTATATTTTGCTGGCTTTTTGTTAATGATATAAGGGATGCTGCTTATTAAAAGTAA
Source organism: Torreya grandis (assembly GCA_037957365.1). NCBI lineage: Eukaryota > Viridiplantae > Streptophyta > Pinopsida > Cupressales > Taxaceae > Torreya > Torreya grandis. The sequence continues at coordinate 5,235,863 of JARHVA010000491.1, forward strand.
TGATATAATATTAACAGTGTTGTTATTTGTCTTAATTCAAAAGCGGCAACACGAAGAATCATCAATACCTGAAAATATTGAGAATGTGAGTGAGGGGCCAGTTTGCGAGAAGTATCAAGTTTCCTTGGGTACAGCGCGGGAACAATATTCATGTGAATCAGCGGAGGATAAGTTAAAGAGGGAAACAGCCCAAGTTGCGGCCAAACTCATAAACAATCCCCGAAAAGAGGAAATTTTCAAATTCGCGCTTTCATCATTTATGGCAGAAGCAGCAGGAGACCCTGTTTTTAAATTCTACGATAATGTCGGATTGGTGAATATTTCCAATCAAACATCAACTGTCCCTTTGCCATCGATGAATAACCCTAAATCTAAAAATTGGCCTGTTCAAGAAACGCCTTGCAGTCAAACTCCGTCATATCCAATGATTGGTTTACCGCCACAGCCAAGCTTTTTCCCACCATGCCAAACTTATCACCATACTATTTTGAATTCAAATATATTATTACCTCCTTTGCCTCCATGCCCGCCGCCACCAATGCAACAGAACGTCAACGGCCGAAGCTACGTAAGCCACTTTAATTGGTATTGAACCATCATTTTAGCTGCAACTAGAAGCAACAATGGGGGCTCATCGTGTGACTGTGTCTAGTGAAATATTTATTATTTTGAAAGATGATTTTGTTTCCATGTCTATATAACAACTCAGAATGAGCGACTGTTGCATGCCAGTCGCTTAAAGCCATTACAACCAAAAGTGGATTTGCATTTCATTGTTATTTTATTTTTTAATTCAAGATTGAGGGAATTTTTAATGGTAATGTTCTGCAAAGACTCACAATATTTTTGATGTTTCAAAATATTAGCTCAATCGCTTGAAAATTCACAAGCACGCCAATATTACAAGCCTCCTTTGTTGAAAAATATCGCGAAAACACACTTTCGTGGGCTATAATTTTGTATTAACAATTAATAACTCATCTCAAAATTTACGTCCAATTAGTTATGGTAAGGAATTCAGGTTCATAGTTTTGAATTAAAATTCCACGATAATAATTGATTTCTTTTACATCTATTTATATATCATAAGGAATTTTTAATCTTATATTTCATGGTTATATATGATTTTTTAATTTGGTTGCTAGTTATGCCAATAGGTGTTTTAAAATAATGGCTAAATTATAATTTTCATGTTAAAATTCAATGAATGGTTTTAAAATAGACATCTATTTAGTTATTATAAGGAATTTTCAACTTTGAATTTGATATTTAGTTGATTACTATATGGAAGTTTTTCCTTTTTACTTGGAGAAGTTAATCGAAAAATTATAATATATTTTGCAACTCTATTTTTCTAAACATACTAATACAACTAAATTAAGACCATTTGTCAGCAGTCAACATAAAATTAATAAAAAAAGTAATAGAATAATTAATCAATGTGGTAGAATACAACTACATTAATGCTATTTGTCATCAGTCAACATGAAATTAATGAAAAAAGTGACAGAGTCATTAATCAATGTGGTATGTGAAAAAATAAAGATAATTATCTTCAATTAAAATATCTTGATATTTTTCATAGAAATTTGTGTAAGATATTTATCCTACTTTAGGAGTGGAGAGGAAGATCCATTCTAAATATTCATAAAAGTTTCTTAGTCATAGTGATCTAGAGAAGAGTATAATGGAAAGGAAGATAAACAACCTGAAAATAAAATAACCACCAAATTTAATACCACCACTCTCAAAACTAGGCTTAGTGCCCAAATAATAACCAAATGGACTCAATATTTTCCAACTAGATATTTTGCATAGAGAATTAATGACAAGGGGTCACCCTCAAGTAATCCAACCTTGAGATATCTCTCAATAATTATGATATTTCCAATTAAAAAAAATATTATAGGGACCAAACATGGGATGAAACCAATCAAAGGTGAGGATAAGAGTGGAGTGCCTTAACTAGCAGTAGTGTTCACATTTTTAACTAACATATTTATGGAGCCCACCAAATCGGTAAAAATTTGAGTACTCATAGTGGGGACAACATCCATTAACAACACATTAAGGCAAATAAAAGTGGCTAAGACAAATAATAAAAGGTTAAGGCAAATGATAATAATTAATCCAAAGGATAGTTGAGAAATAAAAAATTAATATCCAATAACTTGTTACTTGCGTGCCTTTCCCCTGTTCAATGAGTATACCATTTCTCAATTTCCATTACAATATTCCTTTAATACATGTGTAGAATCTCGTTCACCATTACTCAATTCTAGAAGCACAAATAATAGGATCATCTTTGAGGAGACATTTTACTATACATATTGGTAGCTACGATGAACTATATTGTATGCATTATTGAATGTAAATTTGGGTTTGTTGTATGTTGAATGCGTGAAATAATTAATGATTAACTACGTCATAATCATTCACACAATACATATTTTATTAAATAGTTTGGTAATTAAGATATGATACATATAATTTAGTGAACACATGAATTCAATGCATAATCATTATTGGATATTCTACATATAAAGTAAATTGATCTCTATACCTTTGTAATCTAGTTTTATACTGTAAATGATGCTTGGAATTTGAACCCCATTATGTACATACAAAAAATTATAATTATAACCACCATCAACTTGAGGTAAGTAATATAATATAGTCAGGGGTTCAAGTAGTTAACAATACAATCAATGCCTTGTTGTAGGAGGTAGAGTATAGGAGTGTGATTTCCATTTGAAGTAGTTCCTAATATTGAATGAATTATGCATTCAATGAATTATATGTAGCATATCCTAATTATACAAATTATTTAAATAAATTATGTGTTGAGTGAATAAGATATTATGTTGATTTTATTTGATAACTCAATCAAGTTAATAATAGGAGGCTCATGGAAACCCATTGACTATATTGTTGACTGTTTAAATTTGATGGTATGCTTATTTGGGATTCTTTTTAGGATCTTACCTTCTCTCTTTAAACCTACATCATAATAAATAAATAAATAATAAAATTACCACATCATATTTATTATCATATCATATTTATTAATGATCATAACAATGAAATTGTAAAAATAAATTATCTTAAAAGATATTAAATACCACATCATATTTATTAATAATCATAACAATGAAATTATAAAAATAAATTATCATAAACAAAATTATATCATAATAAATAAATAATATACAAATAATCATGACTAATTTATGGATAATATATAACTTTTACTGCATTATATTTATAAATAATTAGATAATCATAACTAATTTATAGATAATATACATATTTTATCACATCATATTTATAAATAATCATATCATAATAATGAACTATAAAAATAAATTATCATAAAAATATCACAACATGATAATATATAGATAATAATAATTAATTTATAGGTAATATATATTTTATCACATCATATAATAATTATAATTAATTTATAGCTAATATATAGATTTTACAGTAATATATTTATAAATAATCATAACAAATAAAATTTTAAAATTAAATTATCATAAAAAATATCACCACATGATAATAAATAAATAAAAAATATATAAATAATCATAATTAATTTATAAGTATTATATAGATTTTACCACAACATATTTATAATTAATCATAAAAATAAAATTATAGAAATAAATTATCATTAAAAATATCACCACATGATAATAAATAAATCAATAGTATACATATAATCATAGCTAATTTATAGGTAATATATAGATTTTACCATGACATATTTATAAATAATCATAACAATAAAATTTTAAAAATAAATTGTCATAAAAAATATTACCATGTGATAATAAATAAATAGATAATACATAAATAATAATAATTAATCTATAGGACATATATAGATTTTATCACAACATATTTATAAATAATCATAATCAAATCATAATAAATAAATAATATACAAGATAACCATAACTAATTTATAGGTAATATATAGATTTTAACACATATATCATAATAAATAAATACTGTATTGCTCTCCATTTCCTATTTTAAAATTGTGTTAAATATTTATATTAAATATTTTTATGAAAAATATTTTTATGAAAAATAAAGATTTATCTTTACTTTACAGGGTGGTAAGTGCCACTAGCATACATATCTTAGATAAATCTATGTAAAATATACTGATATATATCATTATTGAGGCACTCAAAATTCAATACAATATCCAGATGCCTTGAGAATGATATCTATCAATTTATTTCACATAGATTTATCTAAGATATGTATGCTAGTTATAATGTTCCACATAGACTCTAAAAAAATATAACACCATGCATTCACATGTAAATTTATTTAATACATTGATTGTGTGGCCTCACAACATGAACTAATTTAACATTACTGACATGTGCCATACAATTATACATTAAAATATAATATAAACCATAACATTTCTATGGCTAAAAAAATAATAAGATTTGATCCAAGTCCATTTTATGAATAGAAGGATTCAGTATCATAACATGTGTTATGATCATTGATGTTTTCAATTTATAGAAATAGCTAAATAATCCTCCCTTAGCTCATTAGAAAAGACAATTCATTCGAGGTAGAAAGGATATCAAGTCACATGTTAGTTAAGTCAGATTATAATTCTACACATGGCATCTACACAATAAAATATTAGAGATACAATTGCAACCAATGCTAAAATGTTACTTATGTCGTATGAACATGTGTCTCATAGCTTATGCCATAGTGGAAGGATATGGACCATCCACATGCATTAATTACATAGGAGCATGGTCATAAAATATATATGACTCAAATATTATTTATGGAATAGTGAATACTTTTGTGATTGGATTTATTTCTAGGTGGCATGATCATGGATGGTTTCCATGACATGCCAAGGCATATATAAATTTAAATTCATAGGCTATAAGCCACATAAAAAATAATACTATCAATAACTTTGTTTGGGCCATTGCGACCTAAGACTTATTATCACTTTTAATAAGTTTATACAAGCTACATATCCACACAAAATATATGTGATCTCACATTAAAGCCTAGATGGAATGAAACCCAATTTATGTTACTATAATGATAATACTCGTCATCATCATAAACTTATAGACTCCATAAAATCATAATTATAAATTTGAAGAGTGATTACTCTCTTTCTCAACAATAACATAATTATGCCAAGTGACACGATTTCATAGAAACCTAATTTATCTATGTGAACCAAAATAAAATGTAGGGAAATGCAATTAATTGAGTAGGAAGATCAAAATAACATTAATTAAAAATAAATAAATCCTTCTCCTTGATGATTACCATGAATGGGTAATTTTTAGAGGTAAATGGCTAGGATCAAAATATTTAAGTCTCTCACTGTGAATTATTCAATTTTGGGCTACTACACCTAGCAAATATGAAACATAAAATGTGAATGGGTTTAGTGATCATAGGGTAATGACATATATAATTTTGATATTAATTATGAATCCCATATATTTTTTTCAAGTAGTGACTGACATTGAGTGAATTATGCATTTAATAAATTATATGTAGCATATCCTAATTATACAAACTATTTAAATAAATTATGCATTGAATGAATATGCTATTGTGTTTATTTTCTTTGATAAATCAATCAAGTTAATAATATAAGACTCATGGAAACCCTTTGACTGTATTGTTGATTACTTGAATCTGATGGTATGCTTATTTAGGATTAATTTTAGGATATTACCATGTTTTCTCTTTAAACTTTCATCTATATTTTATGACTTAGCTATTCCCTTAAATGGTGATATTAATGGATGTTTATAATGTTTAATTTATAATTTCTAATGGAAAGAGTAACATCGGTGGTGAATAAATTAGTACTATGTTTGCTCTCAATGTTATGTGTTTCTTTTCTTAGTATTATGTATAAGTGTTTCTAAAGGGATTGTAAGGATCATGGAAACCCATTGTTTACATTGTTTACTACTTCAACATGATAATGTACTTATTTAAAAATAATTTTATGATAGAGGGTTGGACATTAAACAATGCATACAATGATTATAAATTGAATGAATGATTATGCCCTAAATAATCATTATTTCCTTCAAGTTGACTTTAATAAGTCAACATAATACTCCTCAGTTCTTTAGTGATAATTATGCTAATGTGAAGGAGAGTTATGCATGATTTTTTATTATGGGCTTTCATAATACTTATTATGTTCATTTTCCTTGATAATACAATCAAGTTAATAATAGAAGGCTCATAGAAAATCATTGACTGTATTGTTAGCTATTTGAATCCAATAGTATGCTTATTTGAGATTCATTTTAGGATATTACCTTATTCTCTCTTTAAACCTAAATTTATCTTTGGTGACTCAGCTATTCCCTTAAATGGTGATATAAAATGGATGTTTATAATGTTTAATTTCATATTGCTAATATAAAGAGTAACATAGGTGGTGGGTAACTTAGTAGTATGTTTACTCTTAATATTATGTTTCTATTTTCTTAGTATTATGTTTCTCTCAAATCCCCTTGTTTATGTAAAAATTAATAAGTATATTTTTCTTGGATTGATCGCTTCATATATGCCATCCAAGTGAAAGAGATTATTATCTCTTATGGTTCAAAATCCATGTCCTAGGGAGTTCTCTTCCAAAGAATTAGAGTGGAGTGAGCTGGAGTATAATGTGGGAAAAGATAAATATATTGTTGAATGGATACAAAGAGATCATGTATAAGACTTATTAAATGGTGAATGTAAGAGATAGAGGTATCCCACTACCTCTGCATCAAATATAGAATATTCAATCCTATGTCATCTGACTTGCAAAAAGTTAAGATTGATAGATCTTTCCAATACATAGTGTGGGTATTATGTATTATAATTGTTTTTTTATAATATTTCATTGGTCTTTGTTTTAAATTATATTTTATGTATGTATGATATAGTTATTAGTGTATGTATGGACCTAAGGATTATAGGGTAGAAGATGACATACATTATGACATTTAAAATATTATAAAGTTTGGTATTAACATCCAACTTGGTTGTAAGAATTTACTTCATGGATGCCAATATTACTTTTATATCCATGTTTTTATGAAGATTCAAGAATAGGGTTTGATTATGTATAACAACATGGGTGATATAGATTGACAGGGCATGGTTTTCCATTATCATGAGAATAATGACTTTAGGGGAAATCATCATATTATGAATCCATTCATAAGTGATGCATTGAAGGTTTAGGGGGAGAGGTTGTTGTTGTTAGGCCTGACTCTTGAACTTGTTTAGCAAAATCATCATGACATGGTGAATGAAAAATTTACATTATTTGAAGGATAGACTGAGAGGGATGATTTCATGACTAAAGGTGACATCCATAATATTTAGAGAAGGTTTAAATAAGTAGAATATAAATTCAAGCATAGTGATGCAGATAGTGTTTGAACATTTGTCACTAAAATCATGAAAACATATTTTTGTATAACTAATTTGAAAAAATAGGAAAGGATGAACAACCCTTTTTATTATGCGTATAGCTTCTTCAACAACATCAATAGATATTGAAGTTTGTACACAATAGTATAATTTTAATAGATTAACATATGGGATAAATATATATAAGGTACTTGTAAATTTATAAATTTGAGTAAGACTTATTATTGCATAATAATTATGTTATTATATGAGGTACTCCACATAAAATTCACACTTGTTATTGTATAAGTCTTATGTTTGTGTTTTTTATGAAGTTCATATTATATGCACTTCTTATATTTGATAGTATGCACAATGGACTTTCCATTGTGTGGGTGTTGATATCAAGGTCTACTATTCTAGACATGACATCTTGGATGTAGAATCTAGTGTCATTACGCATTATCACATGCTAGAATATAAAAGAAATGATATCATGGTGGATGATGCTCATTATTAAATTATTACTATTAGGTAACTTGATCCCATGTCTATTATAAATATTTATTGATTTTTTATAACAATTATTTATTTACTAATTTATTTATGTTTAATTTGTCATTGAGATTCTAGGGATGCATTTTAATGCGAGGTATAACTTTGCAGTTGGCATGTGACGATATCATGGTTGAAAAACTTGATTTCAAAGATCAATGATGCTGAAACAAGGTAGGAAATGTTTAGAATCTTGGGTGAAATAATTCACTAGTCATATATTGAAGAGGAAATAGTTTGTGATGTGAAACTATTCATGAAGTAATATGTGGTTCAATAATCAATCATCAACTATTAGAAAGATCAATGGTTCCACCGTGTTGGCCTATGGGCAATATGTTTGCATATAATGCCCCATGTAGGTCAAGAGAACAATTCTGCCATAGAAATATATCAATCTCAATAGAAGCACATATTTCCAAATGAAATTAGAGTTTCATCCCATCATAGAGTGGATTGTTTACTCAATAATTTGGTGTCCATTGTAATTGTGTATTACTGGTGGAGCCAAACATGCAAGGAAAATGGGTTTTATAGGAACTTCAAAATTGAACAGTTAGAGAACAAGTCATGGATGAAATCAAAAAACATCCCTAATGGAGATGTGATGTTTAGTGAGATTGACCTTGATGTGACATGGGTGAGAAAACATAGCAAAGAAGAAACTTTTTATAAGGAAAAATGACAAGTTAGTCTTTTACATTATGTGAATGTGTGTGGTTAACCCAAGGCCATGTGTGTAAGCACATGTTGAAGGTCAATGAATTGATAAATAAATTTCGTAAAGAATTTTCATCAAGAGGAAATGTTGATGTCCATGTTGATGCCAATGACAGTATTATTTATGTATTGATTCTTATGTTTTTTGAAGTTATAAATGATTTTCATAGATGTTCATACAGTTATTGACAAACATAAATTTGTGAACTATTTAGGATGATGCCAAAAATATTTTTGATGACCTTTCCCATGAAAATGTTAAAAATGTTATTTTAAATGATAATATTTTTTTGTGATGTGTATGATCCAAATGATCCATAAATTCTTTGGATTTATGGATTGATAGATAAAACACTTCTCACTCTACCAATTGATAGGAGATATTTTAATTTATTTTAGAATATCACTGAATATGGTTGTAATAGTTTTCAAGGAAGGTCAATTTTCAATAATGGTGAGGTGAATAATGCCCATGCATAAAATTTACAACATTTATAAGATGGTTTTTGGACTAGTCTATAGCATTCAAGAGATTTTGTGGAGAATATGGCAATCTGTAAGTATGCACCTCTAACAAGCAAACATGCCCAATTTCATTTGAAACATAAATTGAGATCAAAGTGCATTAATTTTTAGGATGAATTAGAGAGGGTAACAATAAAAGATGAAGACAAAAATAATTTTCCAAGAATAATGATGTATATATATTGAGCTAAAGTTGCTTGGTTGTCTTTGTATTTGTAATAAGATGTTATATGTCCTAAAATTTTCAATCCTGGTAAATCTAAATATTGGAGATGTGGAGAAACATTAAAACTAATTAACATATACAAAAATAATTAAATCTATGGAAATACATAGTTGATTTCATTAGTTTGTTTTTCTTTGAAATTATTGATTTAGCCAACTCAACACACATGGTATTTGGAAAAATTTCAAATTTAACATTGTTGTGAGGCATGCCTATCCATATTTTACAAATTTCACAAACTAGAATACCAAAAAAGTTAACAAGTACTGTGAAATGAACCATATACATGTAAATATTAACAACTTTAGTGAAATATATCATAGTAAAGAAACATACTAATTATGGTCATTATTATCAGTGTTTGAATTAGAAATCATGGATGTAGTGGGAGTTGTTGTAGGGAAATTCATAAGATGTATTGTAAATTTTTTCCACACTTTGATCTCTTCCTCATAAATTTATTTTTTTCCTACATTCCTATAATGCTCATCTTCTAAAGAAATATCCCTAACATTTACAACATCTTCATATATTCTCAGTGATGCAATTTGATCCTCAAGCCATATTTGAGCCTTTAGTTTTTCTTTCCTTACATATTTAATACAAAGATTTATCTCCTTATTCTAATTTTTTAGATGTGATATGGTTGTATTTAATCCTTCAATGCTTTCTTTCATCTTGTCATCCCTTTATTTTATAACCTCTTCCCATTGTTCCCATACATCCAACCTAGTCTTTAAATGTCTTAGTTTGCATTCTCAAAGGTCATCATCCACATTTAATTTAATTTATTCAAGACCAAGAACTAGATTGGTACCTAAAATTGGTTAGGGGAATGGGATTTATCTTATTTGAAGCTACACATTAGTAAAACCTTGGATATTTAATAAGCATATGACACTAACAAAATAAATAAACATCTAATCCTATGAAGGGATGTCACTTGAAGTCTGATTATTGGGATCACAATCTACACTTAGAGTGTCAATCAATTTCCTCTTGACAACTTCATTCATTCATTCCTTTCCTTTTATATTTATTTCTATCCACTACTAAATAAATACAAATATTATTTTATAATGACATGTAACTTCATTGGTTCCTATACTTTTTGCAGTAAAATAGACATGAATATACCATTATATAGACTAATGGTTTATTTGTTCCTTTAATTTGTGTAGAAAAATGGATAAAATTAGATGATCTGGGAAACAATTCAGATGACAATTTGGGTGATGGGTCCACCCCAATCGATGATGAAACTTTTGGGAGCCATAACTTTTGCACCGTAGCTCCAATTGACTTGCCGTTTGAACCGTTGGAAAGATAATAATGAGGGGAATATATTGAGATGGAATGGAGATATGATCAATGAAGTTTTAACACATAAAACCCAATGAAAGTTTCCTAAATTTCAATTTTAGTAGTGCAGTCTAAAAATAGTAAGTTTTTAAAAATAATAATTCCTCAAATTTTGTATTGTTATAAATCATGGAAGTCAAACCAATTCATATATCTTGAGATTGGTGACCTTCCACATCCTCCCCACACATTAAAAACATGTATAAATGAAGATGTAACCCAAAATGGAAATTAGACATCTCTTCTCAGAGATAAGCATATGTTTGGGTCTGCAAATTTGATCAATAAAACATCTCTTCTTAGAGATAACATTATTTGAATTATTTTGTTCTTGTTTCTTGAATTATATTTCAACCAAAGATTTTAAGTTTTGGATCAGTGGTATCAGAGTGGTTTGTATTTAGAGTGTATGATCCCAAGAATGAGGTCAAATTACATGAAGCTTGGGTGGAAAATTGAACCAACAGACTATCCACCTATTCACTCTGAATGACTTCAAATGGCAGACAACACCAAGACATCTGGTCCTTTTAAGGAAATGGTGAATGAAGCCCTCCAAAAATAGTAAGATTAGATTCTACAATAATTCACTCAAATTCTCCAACAAATATCAATGGGAAATTCTGGCTCCTCATCTGCACCTGCACATCCTTTCAGTGGCCCAACAACCTTCAAGGTTCAGGTGAATTTTGATATCCCTACATTTGAAGGTAAAATAAATGCTGATGTAGTAGAAAATTGGTTGGATCAATTATCTTCTTATTTTTCTATAAATAAATTCACTGATAAAGAGAAGATCACTTTTTCTCTTTTGAAAGCATCATTGCCTGTCAAAAACTGGTGGGAAGTGTACAAAAAGAGATTCAATGCAGATGATATTGGCCTTGATATAGAACATACTTGGGATGATTTCATAGAAGCTATGAAGGAAGAATACTACCCCATTAGAGCATATGATGATCTGTATATAGAGTGGCAACAACTTTTCCAAGGTAAGGAACAATCTGTTCAAGATTACACTGATATTTTTCATTCTCTATCTGCAAGATTGGGAATCTAAGAAAGTGAGAAACACAAGGTTTTCAAATATCATGGCAGACTACAATGGTACATATGGGGAGAAATGGAACTCTTTAATTTGGAAACCCTTGGTGAGGCATATAAGTTCGTAGTGAAGATTGAGCAGAAGCATGGAAGAATGAATATGAAGAGTCAACCTTCAAAATGGAGAAGTGATAAAGAAGGTCAAACACGAGGCCAAAATTTGAAGAAAAAGGAAGGAAAGGCTGGGAAATGATGTGATTATCACAAATATAGAACCCACTCCAAAGAATAATGTTGAGCCATCAAGTCCCTGCTTTCTGAGTCACAATCCCTAACATCTACTGCTCTGCCTCATACAGACCCTGCAATTGAAGAGGTTGAAGAAGAGATTATAGATGCTGAGCCTAAAGACATTATTGCTTCATCATAGAACCATGAGGAGAGGTTAGATGACAAGGAAAGGTTGTTTCACTCTAAGTTATGGGTGAAAGGTAAGCCTCTGCATTTCATTCTTGATAGTGGAAGTCAAAAGAATTTAATCTCTGTTAATGTTGTGAAAAGTCTAAATCTATCTATGAAGCCTCACCCAAAGCCATATAGTATTGGATGGTTGATTCCAGGGAGAAACCTCTGTGTCACCCACCAATGTCTTCTCTCATATGCAATAAAACCTTTCCAAGATGAGGTCTTATTTTGAATTTATGCTTTTTTTGCGACCTATGATTTAATGTTTATAACCACTTAGTTTATGGGTTAGGTTATTGAAGGTCTATAAAAAGCCAATAGTAGGAAAAAATTAGGGCCCTATTAATTAATTTTAGATAACTATATTAGAGGACTAGACGCTTTCATTATACAATTTCCCAATTTTTAAAGTTAGTTTCTCTTGTGAGCAAAGTTGTTGAGAAACATTTTATGTAATTATCCTAATTTTGGTGGATCCAAACATTATTTTTCATTAAAATAGAAAACACATTCAAAGGAATTGAAGATTGTTATTCAATATTTGTGAGTGTGTATGGAGACTATTTACATATTTATTCACATCTAAATACCTTAAAATCTTGCATCATATGTGTTCATGGTTGTGTGCATATTGTATAGGTAATATATTGATTTAATTGAGCTCATCTAAGTCAAATGAATCAAAATTATTTTAACTAAAAAAAATGTTTAAATTTATTCTTTAACCTCATACTTTGATCTTTTTATACATCTATTAGAGTAGGTAGAATAGATGTAATTTTACAATCCATGTTTATAATATTTATATTGATTGCACATTTTATCATTGTTGATGATGTATTATTTAATACATATATACAATGAATAATTATTGAATAAACTAAATCTTAGTGACAAATTCAATAATCTTATTGTATAAGCAACTGATCCAAAAATCACACATATCATTGGTCTAAGTTTATTCTAAATAGGCCCCTTAAAATGGAATAGTTCTACATCAACTATTGAAGTACAATACAAATCAAAATTGAATAATAGTAGACCTTGAGAATATTTTGAATACTATCAAGAGAGGTTTTATGAATTTACACCCTATCTAAGTTGGTGTGATAAACAAACCATCAAAAAGGGTCTTATTCTCCTACCTAACATATCCCTGAATTTTGTTGACCACTACAAGCTTGTGTTACAAGACAAAGAAGAGTTGGAAAAAAGAATGAATGCCCTAAAAAAATGTTTAAATTTGGTTCTTCCTAAACATAAAATTTATTATAAAAAGATTTTTGATTCCCTTATAACTTTTGAGGAGCTTTTTCATGTAGTAAAATTCATGGCCAATGGAAAAGACCCATAAATTGATACGGTTTCCCTTGTGATTTTTGCAAGGATAATTGACATTTTTAAGGCCCCAACCTTTTGAAAGTTTATAAATAGGCCCTACCAAATAAATATTTATTCTATTTCATTATTAAAGATAATATGAAGTTCATTGTTAAGGATGGTGACCCATATTACATTACCAACTGGTGGATCATCATAATCCTCAATTTGTCTTATAAAATCCTTTCCAAAGACCTTATGAACTATCTCAATTTAACTTTATTTTAAATTATTAGACTATAACATATCAAATTCATTAAAAATAGATATAGTTTGGATAATATCATTTTTTTATGGGGAGGAATGGAATGGGCCTAGACCTCTCATCACTAAACCAAATTCCTCAAGCTTTTCTTTACAAATATTATGATAATATTGAGTGGGAATTTATTATTGCTATGCTTCAAGACTTAGTTTTTGACCATTTTTTTATATCAATAGTTCAGACTTTGTTTAGTGAAGATTTAGGCTTCCCTACTATCAATGGGCTCAAATCTAACAAATTTGGTCAATTTCAATTCATTAGACAAGGTTACCCTTTGGTTTTAACTTTGTATATCTTGTCTACTCAGGTATTTGGATATATTATTGCTTGTAAGGTGGAGAGAGGTCATTATTTTTAATGATCACTCTTTTATACTCATCAATGGTCACTTTTTAGATGATAAATTTCTAATTCTCAATGAGTAATAATATTCTCTTGAATAGGTGTTGAATTTTATTTATATTTTTTGGAAAATCTTGAGGTTATAATATGGAATGGACCAAAAGCCAATGCTACAAAAATATCATGGTGCATATGCCAAAATGGATTAAGTAGTATAATTAGAAGTGGATCCAAAAATTAGAGAAATTTAAATTCCTTGGGATTTAATTTCCCTTGATACCTCTCCCTATAAGATTTGGTAGTATGTAATCGATTGAGAGGATAAAAAGGTGGAGTATTGTATTTTAAAACCTCTCTCTTTAGAAATCAAATATCAGGTTTGTTCTAAGATTCTAGTGCCCACCCATGTTTAATATTCTCCTTGTTGGGTCCCCTCTAAAGCCTCATATGATAAATTGAAAAATATTATGTAAAATTTATTACATGCTAATGCTAAAAAAACTCTAGGGTATCATATATATTTTTGTAATATTTCTTGTCTTCTTCATGTTAAAGGTGGTATGGCCATTATTTATATTTATATGAAAATTATTTCTATGAGCTAAATAGGTGATTTGAGTAGTTAAAGGCAAACAATTCTTGAAAATTAATTTATAGTACTACATTGGTTTTTCCTCTCTTATTATGGTAAGTCCAATTTCAAAAATGTTGGGTTTCACTCCTCAATTATTATTACCTCCCTGATAAAGATTGAGGGATCCTTTGTTTATAAAATAATTTGGAAGGATTTAAAAATTGTCAAAGCCTATATAAAATTGATTAATGATTATTTTCATAGTGTATTATCCTTTAATGACCATGATATTTAGTGGTCTTATGTTATGAGCAGCTCAAATATTCTCTTAAAAAATTACTAGGTATGAAAGTTTTAAGGATTTTTAAAAAATAAATTCATAGGGTTAAATGAATTATTTATTATCATGATTGGGTTGATTTACCTATGTTAAATTATAGAAACATGTGATCAAATCAAACCTACTATCCATTATATGCATCAATGAGATGATGCCTAATGTTGTGTTGTATAAGATGGGTTTGAGATATCCTCAACTTTTTGGAAATATTAGAGATGGAAGTAGGCTATTCATTTTTAAATTACTCTCTAGGTATCCTCTATTAATTCATGAGCATGTTATTTTCATCTTTGGATAATTTGAATAGGCATTGAAATCTAAATTTCTCAAAGAGTACCTAGCTTGTCAGCCTAAAGAAAATTTGGAATGCTATGCTTGATCCTAAGCTCGCTCATTTTTTTTGGTGTCTAGTAGTTAAGGGTCTTCCCTTTAGGGAGCACATTATACATATTAGAATTTATAGACCCAATTTTATTACTTGTTCCAGACTAGGGTCATTCAAACACTTCTTTTGGACCTTCCCAAGATCCCAATATTATTGGCATTAGATTCATATCCTCTTTTGGCCTTTCCACCAAAAAACATTCTCTTGGTAAATGTTATATTTGGTAGATATTTTTCAATGGAAATCATATATATATATATATATTATGTAATTTATTTAAGTCTATCATATTAGTTCAATTAAGGAAATCAAGGAATTTAACTATGTTTAACAATGCATAAGAATATTGTTTATTTTATGTTAATGACAAGTTTACTGTTATCTATTTAGATTTTATGAAGATACAAGATCAATCATAAAATATGGATCTTAAATTCCAACACCTGCTTGTGTTGCTTAACTAATAGGGGTTGCTCATTGTAATATGATACACATAAATCTAAACCATATAACACATGTATCTCCTCCCATGGTTCACCATCATTGATGAATATGATCATGAAATCAAAACAATTTATCAACTCATCCTCCTAATCAAATGTTTGTATTTCACTACTACCTAATGGGAGGCCTTCTACTAGCCCATCGAAATGGAACTTGATTGTGTAGGGAAGTGGTATAGTTGGAAGTTTTTGATAGTGACCACCGAGTTGGGGCATTAAAATTTATTTAGTTCCTCCAAATGATATTCAATATGGTTTTTTAGCACCAAATTATCCTTCATCTGATCCTTCTTATTATAGTTCTCAACCTCATAAGGATGATCCTACACCTCCTCCTTTTAGTATCATAGCTTGCATCAATTTATGTGCAATATGTTATGATGCTTTAATTTACTTTACTTTATTTTTCTTGTTCCTTACTAGATTTTGTGTTGTTGTGATGTATTTTATTGATATCAATATTATTTATGTATTCCAATAATAATATAAATTAAAATAGATTAGGATCGTAAAATACAAGTAGGTTATTAATCATTCCCAGCCAAAATATCATATCAAAAATAATAGTAACAAAAATCAGTTTTAAGTTTTTTTATAAAACATTACATACACATTTATAAATGTACAACTAACTTTCACATACTAAAATTAGGTCATTAGTGATACAAGATTAGTTTGACTAGTTATTTCAGTAGAATTAGGTATTAGATCTATCCATTTTACACATATTCTTCATTTCTTCTTCTTCATCATCAAGTTATTATTGTTGTTAAGAATGTTCCAATAAAATAAGCAACATCAATAGTTGTATAAAATTTCAACCCATGAGAGAGGAGGCTAGCTCTCCAAAATGGATTCACTTAACAAAAAATGTTAATAACATGTGCAATCCCATGATTTATATTATTCTTACTTATTTTTAAAATTTACCACTAAAACCTATTATTATTGGTACTCCCCTTTCCACTAATTCCATTATTTTTACTAGTATATGAATGAAAAAAATACAAGTAATAATTATACCCTATATGATCATACCTGATATATTCCATCATAAATAGGTGAACCCCTTCCAACCCACAATATAGACTTGTGTAACCTCATTATATACTATGCAGTGAATGGTTTTGAGTAGGCAATGAAAAAGTAGACTAGATACAGTAATAATGTGGAGAGTTATCATGTCCTCTCCCACAACAAGGTGATCCATTTCATAAGAAATCAAAAATAACCTAGTTGGACTCACAATAGGAATTACCCCAATAAAAAAATATAGTACAAATTTGGTCTAATGCCATTTCCATCTCCTCTACTTAAACATGAATCTATAACATAAAATTAAAGATTTCAATAATTATGTTAGTAACGGGAAAATGTGCTTCCAATTATTTCTGATTGAAAATATCATGATTTACATATTTATATAAGTGAAATGGAATATCATTGTGAAACACATAATTTTTTTTATATCTTATAGGTAATGAAACAAAATAATATTTTTATAGACTTGAAATATTCTTATAATTGAAAAGGGTTTGAGAAATGGGTGAATTCTCTACCAAAATCATTGGGCTCTATCACATAACCAAAAAACATTTGTAAGAGATGCAATATGTTTAAATTCTTTAAAAATAGTGTTTGATATAGTCATGTACAAAATCATATCACCCATTGGAGGGTCTTATATAAAAAACAACATCAAAATCGATATTTCTTGTTTTAACAATAACTTTCCAAAAAATGGAAAACAATTGGGATGAAATTGAATTAGGGTTTTTATTTTGACATATTTGAACACATAAAAACTCTTTTATTTCCTTAAGGTTAGTTGTGATGTGTTTCCTAAACTCTGTAATTCTTTCTGCTCCATCAGTTCTCTCATGGTGATCACTATAAGAAACATTATCATATTCAAAATATTATAATTCAAATAAATATCAATAATAATTATGATATAGCATGTAATAATTGAAGAAACATTATCATCATTGAGAGACACTATTTTATTTTCAATAAACCTCTAAATTTAAAAAAAAAATCAAAAAAATCAATATGAATTAAATTTAAACTATTACTTCATATAATTGGTCTATTAAATATAATCAATTTATGTGGAATAATATGGAAACATATATAGCATGAAATTACCCTAGGGGTTTAATAATATACAAAAAAAAATGTTAGGGTCTAAGGGTAACACACAATGTATAACATTAATGTCTTTGAATAAATATAATAATCTATAGAATAATCACATCTAGCACAATAAAACAAAGATATAAAAATAAGATCTATATAAAAGATTAGTGTTTCACCCAAACATATAATGGGAAGGTGGTATTACATCAAAATGTAATAGATATACCATACAACATGTAAATAAGACTAATCACATTTAACCAAGTAAAATAGTGAAAACATATCTAATTTAAAATAATTAATAATCTATAATTAAAAATGAATGATAAGAGATGGTCTTAGAATAATATTTGCTTCTTATTGAAACTAGAGGCAACTATTAGAAACATGTCCAAACATAAAGGAAAATGTAACCCATAAAATTTGAGATGGCTAGAAGAAAATTTACATATTACACTCCTCTAAAAGTTTGGAGACTTTTTTGGGAGCAAATTTAGTTATTTATATCTTAGTGTAGACATATGAAAATTGGTTTCTTCATCATGTTCATTAGTCTAAGGGATCCAAATACTTAGCTCAGTTTCCAATGATTATACTTAAATATCTATGAAATGGATATCCTTATATGAAAACCTAAAAACTCAGCACAAATAAATAAATAATAGAGGATTGATTAGAGGCCTAGGTTATCAATCTATTTTTATATCTTCCTTCAGACATAAGAAATTTAGAAAAAAACACTGAGAGAAATATAGTAAGAAATTCATAAATGTTTTGCTTAGGCCAATATGATGTTTTATGATAAAATAAATAAGTGGAATACAAAATAAATGCTTAAAATATTTCTTTGATTATTTTATAAATGAATGAATTCTACTTATATTTCATAGTAGACCTCTGGAATTTAGAATTTTGATATTTTTCAAGAATTATTAATCATTTAATCTCCTATATGCACTATTTCACCTATACATTTAAATATTTATTAAATCTAAATTAGAATCAAATTGGTTAGTGAGACAACAAAAAGGGTGTGCAAACTTATAAAGAAAAAATAAGAAGTCACAAGATACTAAAAACAAGTGTCATATGATCCCAGTGTATGGTCTTGGAATGTATATTCTTATACAACATACCTGCAATCAAATAAAATAAGGCATTGATGAGAGAAATATAGAAAAGAGAGATGAAAAAGTAGAAGAAGGAAACACGGGAGATATATGTCAATAAGTACCTAATATGTAACAATACTTGACAAACATATAAGTACACCTTATAAGAATACAATTCTACAATTAATAATTACATTTAGATTAAAGATAAGTGTTCATGTATATGTTCCATTATTTATTTAAAACTGGTTTATTTTCAATTATAAATTCAACTAAAGATACCAAGTTCATATTACTATCTTCAAGTATTTTAAACTTGATTTGTCCTTTCATTGTTATTTTTATAATGTTACTAAGAACAAAAATGTAGTTTTTGTTTTATATTTATGATATAAAATTTCTTTATATATATTACTATATTATAAGAACTAGCATAGTCTATTGGAAAGTTTTATAGTCGACTTCAATCTAAAGGGTTTTTTTCATATATATTTTATTTATGTATGATATCTCCTTAACATGGATAATATTTTTTAAGTTGTTGAAGATATCCCTTACATATAAATTAAACATACTACCCCAAAAAAATTAATTCAACTCAAACTTTATTTTAAACCATATGAAAAAATTCTTTGAGGTTCAAAAATTAAGAATGATATGTTATAGAAGCTTCTGGTTGGGTACAATAAAAATGTGTCATTTTTTTAATTATTTAATTTATTATATTTAATTTATTCAAGTTATCCCTATAAAAGGTTTCTTATTAATTATTTCCTTTATGTCCATTAAACAAATGAGAGTAAATTATTACTTAAACAAGTTTGTAAAAGTATAACCATACATGA
Organism: Torreya grandis; assembly: GCA_037957365.1. Classification (NCBI taxonomy): domain Eukaryota; kingdom Viridiplantae; phylum Streptophyta; class Pinopsida; order Cupressales; family Taxaceae; genus Torreya; species Torreya grandis. The sequence goes on from JARHVA010000491.1 coordinate 5,256,091, forward strand.
CAGCTAAATCATAATTAAGTCATTTTAATGTTACTTCAAAATTTCAATCACATAATAGTTTTAGTAGTATTATCATGTAAATAATTAGTAACCAATAATCCTCTCATGAATTCATTTTAAAATTTAACCATACTTCTAAATCTATATCATTATAAATTCAATTACATCTTTTCATATCACATTAGACATTTAATAGTATGTGAACACATTTCAATATTATTTCCTTCACGAAAGGTACAATTGTACTAAATCAAATATAATTAATAATTAAAATATAATATTATGTATATAAGTATAAATAACCTCCATAATAATTATTTGAATACAATAACTAAATCCATAATTTCCTTTTATTAGTAAAAATGAAATAATTTCTAAATAAGACAAATCAACTTTCATATTTTATTTAGTCCAATAGTTCAATTCTAATAATATTATACAAATCATAATTATTATAAAAATCATAATTAAATGTCAAATAAAAAATATTAAAAAATCACTACTAATAAATGATTTAATATTTCCAAGTAATAATACAAAAATAGATAAGTATAATCATTTGTATAAAAGAACTATATATGAAAAATTATTCATAAACAAATCCACCAAAGTTCTGAAGATCATCACTATCACTATAAAACCACATAGGTAGAGAAGAGGGAGAGTATAATTTTAGTTATTTTAATCCAACCACAAAGTCTTTTGTATTCCCTTGAACACCTCTCATCCACAGAGAGTGGCCCTACCATTCCACAAATGTCTTAGATGTGGAAATTTAATAGAGCAAGAGATAATCTATTTTAGTCACGTCTTTATAGACTATATAAGCCTAGAAGATACCATGGATAAAAATGTTATATCAAATCCCAAATATATTAACATTGACGTAGATGATATATTTCTTTTTGTGACATAACTCCATATAGATTATAACATCATTCATAGGTCTATCAATCTAGATGTTAGATCCTACACATCTACATCCCAAAGTTTGGATCATCTTTTGATGACCATTCCCTTAATATCACACATGTTGGACCACCTTGAAATGCCCATCATTTTCATAATAAATATTTTAGGGAAACTTATTCTGCCCATTCATCCTTTGGAGTATCTTGTGATGCACATCTCTCATCTTATACATGATTTTGGGGAATCTTATGATACCCACCATAATTCCCTTCGCTTCTTTATCTCTTATACATACCATTAGGTAGAAAACAATAACTTTTAACATATTAAAAAAAGCAAAGTTACCTTCAATAAATTCTTTGAGACATATATACATGCATCTCACAAGTTCTTCTTTGATATAGATCTTAGTATATGTTTTTATTTTTATTTTTATTTGGTGTTTTGTTTAGTTTTATGTGTTTGAATGAATTTAGTATCATATTGATTACACCATTGGTTCATTTGTGTTCCTTTGGTTTTATATCTTTTTACTTACACCATTGCTTCCTTTTTTGGCTCTTTGGTATTTTTATAGTCAACATTTATATCCCTTGTGGTTCTTAGTCAACACTTTTAGGTTTTACACAATTTTTAATTTCAGCCTATGTTTCCCTTATTTTTCTTAGGTAGCACCTTCAAGTTTTTTATTTATTATATTTATATCATCCTTACCTTATTCTCATTATGATTCTTTGGCCTCCATTTACTTTCCCCTTCTTTTGGGATGACCATTTACTTTCCAACTCTTTTAGGATGACCATTTACTTTCCCCCTCTATTGGTATGATCAATAAATTCATTAGTACTCATGCTAAATACCTTGTAGGTTAGTATGGCTTCCCAGTGACATGACTATCATAGCATAGTCTTATCCATATTGGAATATCATTCTCCCTCATTATGTTTAGATATGATAATATTCACCATTATATCATTTTATTACATATACAAATCTTAAATTATCCCCATCTATCCTTTATTACACTTTAAATTGAGGCACATGTAGGTCAGTTTTGAGATTGCACACTTGCATGTGGGAAAATATAGGAGTTTTTAGGCACAATGATCTATATTTATTGAGCATATTATCTCTTGTTTTATATATTTATTTCATCCTTATTTATTTTTTTTAAAACCACATGTAGGAGGAAATATAAAATAATAAAAGAGTTAAAATAAATATCATGAGAAATGGTAAAATAAAATCAAAAGGCAATTATAACATCTTAAAATTTAGATCACACCAAAATGCATGATTTTGGTTTGGAACATATCTTATTTTACTCAAATATCAAACTCCCTAGTTGGAATCATGATAGATCCAAGGTCCTTTGGGGTGCATTCGACTAGTAGATCGGGGCATGAGGTATCATAATATCATTATACCTTCCTATCTAGTACCACCTATATTATCATGAAAGTACACAATATTCATAATATAATGATGGATATAAAAGGGTTATTGAATAATAGGAAACACATTTTGGTATGGTGGGATCCATTTTATATTCATGCATATAGTCTTTATGGGCTAATCTGTGTAGTTCACTTGTTAGCCCAAGCTTTATGCGAACTAGTTAGAATGTCTTAGGTCCTTGATGTTAATAGTTATTAGCCTTATCCACTTGAATGTTTAATTCCTACTATGTATTTACAAATCACCCATGTGGAACCTTGAATTCCATATTCACATGATATTTTATTTATATCCCATTGATGGGTATTATTTTTAGTTGATCACAACTTCCTACTTACGTCTATTGTGACTCAATTTTTGAGTTATAGTGTAAGACATTGGGGATTTCCTCAAAAAATCCCCTTTAAATTTACTTTTTGCATCATCTCATTTCATCATAGTCATGTCATTATGTGGTTATGATTTCCTACATCACATTATAGAGAAAGCACTAATTTTAAGTTATCATTCATTAGAGATTTTTGATATCTATTCATATTATTTCTTGACTTTTGTACTTATATTACCCAGGATTATATTTGACTTGGATTTATTGTCATACATTTTTATATACATTTAAAATTTTAGTATTTCATGCTTTCTTGATTTTTGATTTCACATGCTTATCTTAAATGAGATTACATTTCATTTACTTATATATCTTTGTTTGATTTTTTATTCATTGAAATTTCATTTACTTACATATATTTGTTGGAGTCTTATTACATATATATTTTATTTAATTAATTTTTTTTACATTCTTTATCACATGATTTATAAAGTGATTTAGTTAGTTTTGAGAATTTTCCATTTTTATCTTGCCCATCTTGAATATACATGCATTGCTTCTATTTTTTAGCCTTTTATCCCTAAGATTTTTGAAACATAGTTATTGTGCCCTCCATGATTGAGAATACATTTTTTTCATTTAGTAATTCAATGGAAAGATAAGTCAAGGTATGTATATGGTACTTTAATTTATCAAAATCTATTTCCACATTTAATTTGAGTTAGCTTAGTTATTGTGTTATTATTTTATTTATTGAACCACCATCTTGTGTTACACTATTGTGACACATGATGAGATTTGGGTGGGGGTATATGTATACATAATATTTTTCACTTTTATGACTTAATGATGTTTTATATTACATCAACTTGACAAGATTCAATATCCCTAAGTGCTAGCCTTAAATGGTGTATCGATACAGGGGTGGGCAAGCCTTTGGTGCTTTGTTATCTATGTCATGATAATATCAATCATATTTATAGTTTATTTTCCTTATATTCTCATCTCTACCTACCTACTTCAATCACATGAGACTCAACTATGTTAGTTTTCTCATTCCTTACTATATTATCCATGGTCGATGTGGATCGATGTCAGTCAATTAATTTTAACTACATTAAACACAAAAATGTTGTCAACTTAAATTTTAGGTTGGTTTTAGGTATTTTATCACTTTACATACAAGTCATATTTCATATAACACATATCATATACATTCTATTCAATTTTCTTTCACTCACAAATCCACACTAATCCCATTTGGAGGAGTCATAGGTAGAATGTTGTCTTAAACAAATCTTGTCTACTCAAAGTCTTAGAGATCCAATAGGATAAGTTATTAGGAGTATTATTAGGTCTTATACCAACCATTTTAGGTCTTAAAAATCATAATATTTTACAAAGCACCATTGGCCAAGTTGGAGAGGGAGGCTGAAAAAGTCCCCATCAAGCTAAGTATTTATAAGCTTATTCTCTTTCCCTTATTTAATTTAGTAGATAGATATTGATTATTTATTATTTAATGAATATGTGTGTATCCTTGTCTAATTTCTCCCTACACTTAATCTTAGTGTGGTTATAAAATTAATTAGACTTTCCATTTACCAATTTTAGGATTCCTAGGCCCCCATTTGCCTTCCATGAAACTTTAGCCATTCTAGTCATTTATAACACTTAACCTTTAGTTTATATATTTTAATTGAATTACTTAGTTGAAATAATTTGCTTACATATAGGTCTAGTTACAACTATCTCATTGTTGCATATGACTAAAGGCTTTGGAACTCTTTCCTTTGCCATTAGTGATATAGGTACTCCACTTTCAAGATATACAGATCCATTGGTCACTACCCAAACATTAGGTATCATGGGATATATTTTATTTATCTTATCTAAGTTTGGATCCTTAGAGATAGGATAATTATGGGATAATTATAGCCCATGCATAGAAAACAAGTCAACATACATCCCCATATAATAATAAATTATAAAATGGTATATCATTCCTAATGGGTACTAACATATATGCATATGACCATATAGGAGGTTAATCCATAAATTCATCACATCCATAATATTAAGCATATTAGGTAACTAAAATAATTTAATGACCCTTCCAAAAACATTATTCTTTATGTAAAAAATTCATTACCAAATTTTGAGGTTAGTCAATATTCTCATAGGATCCCAATTCATCAATCATAAGTTGATATTACTTTAAGAATATTAATTATATCCAAATTATTATTAAAAATAAGGATATGCATGTACCATACATGATTCATATAAATAAAAGAAGGTGTAACCCAAAGAATAAAATCTAAATACCCAAACTGCACATTACCACAAGGTATATTTCTCCAAAATTAATTTTGGCATCCAAAGGTGTTGAACTAATATTTTTTTTTAATGTCTGGATGGAATCAATAAACATGAGAATGTGATTATTACTACAAAAATGAATGTATTTTAATATTAATTTATATGTAAAAAATGATTAAATTTCACCATTATTCCATAATCAGTATTAAAGATCTAAACACTTAGTATCTAAAGAATCATAATATGATTCCCCTTTAATGTAAGATCTCACTTCATGAGATACAATGTTAATAAACCAAGACAAAGTAATTTCTACCTCAATCCAAATCTAAAATATGTGAATATTCAAGAATCAAATAAGGTTCACCATCCAAACTCAATATTCAAGGTGAATATTTGGGCTTAATCAAACAAACATAATATAATTTTTGGGTCCAAGACTCAATAATATAAAGGTGAGTATAATATCTAAATAAATTATCATGATATGAATGTAACTATGTTGAAAAAATTATATTCTACATTATAATGTTCCACGGAGTTAAATATGTAATTCAAATCCATTTAAGGTTTTTTAGGTTATCTAAGACAAAATTTATGGGTCTCCATAATCAACATTGAATAAAACACATTCAATATAAAAGAGGCTTTCTTAATACATATATATTACACAAATGATAACACAATTAAAGCATTCATGATACATAGAGAAATATAAAATAATAGCTAAAAAAATGTGTTTAGTTATTTAAAACTTGATATTTTCTTGATTATGGGCTTATCTTAGGCTTGAAGCATCAATTTTAAAATAACTAAATGAAGTTTTTTGAATAATTATTAATAATATAATTTATAAATGTTTCATACCACATACGTAAAATGTTATTATAAAGTGCTAACACAATGATCGATGATGTGACAAATATAATTCCAAACTTGTTTAGCCAATCAAAAAATATTAATCCAAAACACCTTATCCACCATGAGTCTCATATATTACAATGGAATCTATGTTTATACAATAAGAATACCAATGTGTGATTCATTCCCAGGTCAAGTTTATTCGAGAGGTTATTTATTGTAAAAATCCAAATGATATGCACTGATATAAATTTTTATCATCCTAGGATATCTACCCTAATATAGGTATTGTAAAGTATTACTAAGTAACATTTAAAAATTTAATAAAATAAATGTTTTCAAAGTATTAAATTCCCACTCCTGCAATGATCATCCCTCTTGAAGGGCTTATTATCTCAATAATATTTGGAATAAATCCTTCTAAGATTTGATAACTAATGTGGAGTTAAATCCATAAAAAATTAATGACTTCTATATTACAGATAATGGGTGTATTTTATTACCATAGACCATTGCACATGATCAACCTCTAACTGATGATTCACATGTCCCAACATTGTTGGAAAGGCTTGAAGAGATCATGGATCCAATTCCAGACCCTTTGAGCTTTAGAACAGTAACATAAGATGTGAGAGAGCATCTTAAGGTGGCCACAAAAGGGGAAAATAGGCTCGTGAACTCCAAGATGAACATGTATTCTACCGATAGGTAAGCCTTGGTGAAGTATACACCAAGCAAAGTAGGAAATCTTGGGCTCCACACAAGCCCCCCAAATAGTGTTGATCAAAATATCCATATTTTATTAGACTATTGTAGCCTCTAATGGATGTTAAGTTTGTCAACCATGGGAAAATGGGGGGTGAGACAGGAATAGCCTGGTTGAGGAGTGTAATTATGGAAAGGGGTCTCAACATACCATTTCTAGTCCTTCCACCATGGTTGAGTGAAATAAACTAAGATTTTATGGAGCATAGAAGTTGGGACAAAATTGAGAATCACTTGGTAAGATTCTTGATCTATATTGGATAATCATGATTTATCTTTTGCCTCCTCCCAAGATAGTCAAGAGAGAGAATGCCTGTAGAAGATATCTTGGATGGAATGAATTCCTCTACAAAAAAGCTTGAGGGTGTTGATCTAGGGGACTTATTCTAGGGGTAATTCATTACAAGGAAAAATGGGAGACCACCACTAAGAGTAAACCAAAACCATTCTAGAGAAGCCATGGATTAATATTTTCACAATCCTTCTATATGCTTTTGGCCACAAAAGATCCATTGATCTAGACAAGAGACTATCTAAAGAGTAAATTGGGGAAGCTAAGTCCTTTCTGGGATTTCTTGCCCTTGGGTAATCCTAAAGAGATACAATGTCTAAATAACACCTTCAAATCTTTTGAGCCCTCAATAGACCACACAATCCATTTGGAACATAAAAAAGTTCCTTGCTGAGCTATGTAGATGAGTCCCATCCCTTTAGCTTCATGCATGAGGCATCAATATTCCTAGGCCACCTTATGGAAGCCTTTACCTTGTGGGGAATTTTCCCAAAGGAAATCTTGGAGTAGTTTCTCCAACTTCTAGTAAGATTTTTTAGAAGGTACCTAGCATGGTGAGTAATACACATGGGTGGATACAAGAATTGTTGAGCAAATTTGAAATTTTCATACCAATGAAAGAGACTTGGTCACCCAGTATTCTAGCATCTTAGAAACTTTGTCAATAACATATTGCCGCAATAAGGGTGGTGAAACATCAAAATCAAAGGGGATACCAAGGAATTGAAATATTTCATCATGTTGGATCCACTTCCAACCTAATTTAACATCTCATGCTAGTGAAGGGAGACAAGACTGTCTGTAGTAATGAGTTTTCTACCATTAGATTATAGAGCTAAAGGGTAGGCAGAAGGTGTCAAGACACTATAAGACGTTGTCCACATTGGCTTTATCTTAAATAAGGGTAAGGAAGGAGTAATCTGTAAGGTGGCCATTAAGTAATTATATATGTTTGTGTGGATTAAATACATCAAGAGGGAGATAAATTCCCTTAATAAGGCAACTAGCTTGGGCATTGCTAAGAAGATATCCAAAACCCTTAGCTTTATGAACATACAAGGTGAGAGCCAAAGGGCACCCTTGATGAATGAAATGAAATAATACAAATTGCTTAGAGGTAACTCCATTAATGGAGAAGACAATCGAGGCATCAAGGAAAAGCATCTGAATAGTTTGAATGAAGATGGGCCTAAAACTTGGAGCCTAAAGCATAGCTAAGATAAAATGCCACTCAATGTAATCATACAAGTTTTCAAAGTCAATTCATGGTGAACATAGCTTGTTACTAGACCATCTATCCCAATCCATCCCTTCTTAGATGAAAATGATGTTATCCAAAATATAATGGCTTCTAATGAAGCCCATTTGTTCTAAATGCACAATGAGAGGCAACATATTACGCATCCAAATTTACATAGCCTTGGAAATAATTTTATAGTAAAAATTTAGGAGGGTGATGGGATGTCAGCTACAGATCAACTCAAGATCTCCCTTCTTAGGTATGAATTTGATATTTACTTTATTTATGTTTTTACCCAATGAATGTGCATGAAATGATTCTTGATAGACCTTATGCAAATCACTGCCCATAAGATCCTAAAGAATTTTGTAGAATTTATAGGGAAAGCCATTAATGCTAGGGGATTTGTCATTAGCCATGTGAGGCACTGCTTCATGAAAATCATCAATAGTGAGGGGCCGATCTCAAATCACTCACTAGGTAGGGGTGAGTTTGCATGACACCACTGAAAGGCATTACTAAAGGGAAAATTCATGCTTAGACTAAGATGCTTGAGCTTTGAATACTTACTCATAATGGTAGATAAAACCTTGCACAATTTACAGTGTTTATATGAGTTTATTACCAGCCTTAGAAATGAATTAAATTTACTACTTTGAGTTTTTGGTTCACAATAATTGAAAGAACTCCATAGAATCTTTGTCCCCTATTTTAAGCCAATGAATCTTGGGTTTAACTTGGGATCCCTGAGCATTATATTTATTTGTAATCTGAAAGTGATTCCTTAAGGATGTAACTCTCACCTATAAGATCTCATTAAAGAGATCTTTTTCTAGAGTTAGATCTATAAGGATTAGTTCTAAGGTAGTGGTAAAATAGGAGTGTCTCTGAATTTTGGAAAGTTGAAGACCATATATCTATAGAAAGTAAGAGGTCTTTCTGATGGGATCATCCCACTAGAGAATCCAACCATAATCTTGGGAAGGATATGGATCTAAATTTTAAACTCTCCTAATGTGTGCCATTGTGTGCCCATGCTTGAGCAAGGAGGTTTTAAGGAAGAATTGTGTTTTGTGGAATTTGGGTTTCATGAACTTCTATGTCACATGAAACTGAATAGAGGAGTAATAAAAAAGCCCAAAATCTAGTAGTGCCTGCACTAGAGGAAAAAATATGTTATCAAAAGAGTAGTATGGTTGGGTGGACATCATTTCCCTATCTAGATGCTTTAGAATATGAGTGGGGCCTTCCCTAAAGTTAATTTAGGTGTACCAAACTCCATTTACAAGTTGGTGAGTTAAATTACGATCATAAAGGCCCCATTTAGTGCACATGTAAAAACACACCTCCATTTTTCCAGTTGCCCACCTCATAGGTAAGTGGCCCATTTTATCATATAGAGATGCCACCATATTAAATTCACTACATAATACACAATAAGAATCAGGGATATCATCCACTATCCATTACCATAAATATAAACACTCTAACACATCATTTGAGGCATAAATATTAATAAATCTAAAGGAATGGATTTTAATGCTAAAAATTACCCAACTAACTGATTGGTAGGGTCCACACCATATTGAACTAAGTGTGGATGCCACCTTAGAGAAATGAATATGATCACCCCTCCATGTCCTGTAGCATGGTTTCTATGAAAAATGATACTATCATGCCATATGAAATTACTAACCATCAATAAAAAATCTACCTTCCTGTAGATAGAATGTCCATCTCAGGAAACTTCCTTATGAAATCATGCACAACAAACTTGTGTTTTGGATCTTTGAGACCTCAAAAATTCTATGAAAAGTAATTCATAGATGATGGGTGCCAAGGGACATGTCCTTATAGTCCAGCGCTTACAAGGCATCATACCAATTCTGCAAAAAGTGCTCATTGTTAGCACTCAATAACTCATATTATTTCCTCATGTCATGGTTAGCTAGAAACTCTCCTTCCTTTACCTTACCAATCCTTTGAGGAGGGTTGTGAGACTATTTGGGTGTATCTTTCCAAGTAAGAAGTGGAAGGGTGGATAGCTGTGAGTCTAAAGAATTGATCCTCGAAGCCTCGACACCTTGTGATAAAACATTAGTAGCCAAAGGAGTGTTGAACACCTTGGGTTTTTCTACCAATTTTAGAGCTATAGTTAGTGAGGGATCTTTAAAATAGGAGCTTGTTCTTGTGGACTATTGCTTGAAGATGGATTTCCTCCTTTTGGAGAAATAATTGAGTTTGTGGCTTTAGTACGAGTGTTCTTCTTCCCAACCGTAGTCCAACCATCCTCAACTGGTGCCTTGCTAGCTTCAGGAAAGGGCTTGGGGAGAGAGGTTGTGTGGGTGAATGCATTATTTCAAGCTAATTGAAGGGGCAATCTTGTATCTTATGGTTTGTGGCTTGATAACGAGAGCAAGTGTTAGGCAAGTTTATATACAAGACTCAATGAGAATGCCTCACATCCTCGACCTAGATTTCCACAAACTCTTTGAGGTCCCAGAAGAGGTCTACTTCTACGTAGACCCTTTTTTGTGCTATGGTAGAGTAGAACTGGTTTTATTCATGACAAACCACATGGCATATGGAGGATGTTATATGATGAATAAAGTGCTAGCATAGGAGTGAGATCCCTATAAATTTAACCTAAACTGGGACTATAAGAGTGGAGTGCTCTGAGACCATAATGTCTCATGTCCAGGGGGAGAGAACCATTAGCGAGTACCTGACATACCAAGTGGTAGAATTATGAAGGATTCCTTTGACATGAAATGGAATAGAAAAGCAAAAGACAAAGAAACCCTTAGTCATGTCTTGGACATTCTCCAGCGTAATACTGTGAGAAGACCAGTAAGTTTGAACCCAAGACCATATCATACTTTTAGAGGAGATTATCCTGACAAAATATCCTATTAAACAAAACTACTCTAACCATTGACAATCATAATTAAATTCAGGAATGAGCATGGTAAGAAATATAATTCAGCTATCATATATTTCACAATGGTAAATATATAATTAAATTTTTTTATTTTGTAAATAAAACTATTATAAAAAATTTATAATTCAACTATCATATTATTAAATAAATATGGATTAATAAATAAATAAATTACAAATAAATATATGTTTTTTTTGCCTACCACTGTAGGAACACCTGTAAATGTAGTAATTAAAATATTAAATTTCATAAATATTATATAACTAACTATAAAATTAAATATATTAACTATATTGACAAACCAAGATACACATGCAATTAGTATTTAGACATCTTCGCTCTACGAAATGTTTTCAAACATATCACGCGCTGCCGAATTGAGAGAATTTTATCCAATATTTACCTCCACACCTGCTTTCAGGAACAAAAACGTAGTAATGAGAAATTTTCCACCCAATTGCATTCATGAAAACAGGAGAAACTCCATCAGATGGCAGCACTCTGGGGGATCTCAATTTGACTCCTCTTCCACCACAATATTGCGTCCTACCCATGAATTTGAATCATTCTTTACAAATCTTATCCATTCACTTCCAGCCTAAGAAGGTAACCATCAAATCCTTCGAGGCAGAAGACTCTTGTTCCATCTGCTACGATGAAACATTTGTAACTCCAAACATTATGGTTACCATCAAATCACAATTGCATCATTCGTACAACCCTCAGAAAGACGATTCTGGCATGTCCAATTCCTCCATCGTCAATACTTTTGTTGTCCAGAATAATATCACAAACAATGAAAACAAAAAATACTTGGAATGTGAGTCTCAAACTAGTACACGTCACACTACAAAACCGTCAGTTGAATCTACTTCTCATTTACAAAACTGCGAGACGAATATTCTCTCTTGCCCTCTCGGTGGAAACACCTCCGATGTAATAATTATGTTTTAATAAATAATTATTATAATTAAGAATAATAAAACTCCTAAACCACAACACTAAAGATTTTAGGAAAAGTCTTATAAAACTTTTATGTAATTCTCTAATTTTATTAAAGGGTTATGGAAGTATTACTAGCTTTAAGATCTAATATGGTTACATATTTATTTTAATTAATTATAAGTATTATTGATCAATACCTACTCAAGAGACCCATAGTCATAATGATATAAAAGATGAATAACTCAACTTTATAGATTTCTCTTGGAGATATGATCAAACAATCATATGATACATAAATGGTATTTATTGTTTATTACAGGAGTTTGTATAGGTCCAATGGGTTTCCAATCCAATCACTGATTACAAATGATCATTATAAGTGAAATCATAACAACAATGACACTCCAAAATAATCACATACAATTAAATAATAATTAGGGAATAAGAAATTGTATGCATTAAATATGATAATAATTACACACATTTCTTGATTGAATTTTTACGACCTATATGATTCCTTAAATTAAGTTATTACAATAGTTATGATGATAGAAAAATAAAAATCAAGTTCATTACCTATTGGTGGTCACAACCAATGCCAATACTTGTAAAAGCATACATCTAGAGCACAACTAAATTGAATAGAAAAATTACATAATTCTCTCCTTGTTGCCCATAATCTACATCTAGTTCCCTCTCTCCAATGATATTCATCTCCACACCATAGGGTTGCACCAACATCAAAAATGACAATTATTCACCATAGTTGTATAACATTAATTTATCCAAATAATGATTATTTTTGTTAATCATATAATATATGATTTAGGATATTATAAATTTTAGTGATATAAAATATATAAAATATTTAATCAATAATCAATAATCAATAAAAATAAATTAACATTTCCATAATTAATTATTCCTATCACAAACAAATGCCTTCAAAAATTGGCATTGGGAAAAGGGGGATGTGACATCATTTCCCTCTTTCATAACACATTGATAACTTAGCTAACATAAGATTGATTATAAAATGGGGGAAAATTATTAGAATACTTTATCATAATTTTCTAATTATATTGTTGATCAAAAAATACATTTGGAGTATCTATTTTACATAAACTAGGTGAATCCTTTCCATTTTACTTTTTGCCAAAGGAAACCAAATAAGGTTTAGATTCATTCTTTTGGTAAAAAATAAATTTGTAGTTAAAAAAAAAAAAAATCTTTCCCTTACTTTATAAGAAGTGATGATATTTTCCTTTTTATATTATTTGTATATAATAAATACACATAATCATCAAGTTTTCCTTTGTTGCAAACATAAATAATAATGGATATCATTAATAAATAAATAAAGGCAGCTAAGGATAGTGCCCACAAAACCTTGAAAATTCCTTACACATCTCTCCTACCCTAAGAGATGCATCCTCTTACAAAATAAGGGTATCTAAAAATCCTTCAAAATGTCGTTGTCTATAATTCAATACTGTAAACACTTCATTTTCATCACTTCTAGGTCAAAATTTTAATCAAAATGACTTTCTATAATAACACATAAATCTAGTCAGAAATAATCAATTAAGCCATTTACCAGCACTACTATCGATTTAACCCAAATTTACAACATGTTCCTAATTGGGGTAATAGACCATAACATCAGACCAATTTTACCAAGTGCACCCCAAATGAAGCTGATTATTTTCAAGTGTAATTCTAGAACAATTAAATGAATCTTTAATTTGACAAATGACATTTCAAATACACCATTATTATAATTCTCAATTGATCACCTATATTGATTATCCTAAGCATTCCTCTACTACAAAAATCAATGGATTTTTGTAAATTTATACTTTATTAAAATTAAAATTGTAATATTACCTAACATTAGTGACATAATTTGGAAAGTCAATAGAGCAAGGAGTTTAGTGTAGGCAAGATTGATTGTGACATGGTCACTTACATACTCTCTTACACTTATTATAGGGACTATGACACATTCGAAGAGGATTAATGATTGTGCTTTTATTCCAAATCTATTCCACACTCTAAAATTACCTTAAATGGAGTTTATTACATGCCCTTTCTTATGCAATCATGATTTTGAGGACTCTCTCCACCATTGATCTTGATATTAGATCAATGACTCGTATTCAAACTAAAAGTATATATATGCAAGGGCCTTAGGCCATTATAGACAAGCTCTCTTGAACTAAACTTATTATGTCAAAATTACTATAGAACTTAACTTTTATTCATACAATTCTTGGGTAAGTGCACAAAGTTGGCGGGACAAAAAGTGGCATACCCATGGACATGATTTTTCTAAAACTTCAAAAATCTGAACTTCTGTAGATAATTTGAGATATCTACACTCTAAATTTGAAGATGGTGTAAGAACCTAAAATGTAGCATTTAGAGCCTAGTTTCTAGAACACTAAAGTTTTTAAAAAATGGTTAAGTATAACTAGGTCAAAAATCTAAAATTTGAAGAGGAACTCCTATTTTCTGAAAAAAATAGTAGATAGATGGCCATGACATGCACCATTTTTTGAGCAATATTTAATATTATTGCAACCCTTTGGTGAAAATTTATATAAGATCATATCGTCACCTATATTTTATTATGTTTTTTCAATAAATATTTTTTATGAATTTTACAAGTAAATAGATCCTAAAAACTAATAATAAAATGGATAACCATTCATGCAACATGCATACCTACCTAAAAAAAAGTGATCTTTTTTTGAATGTGTCTATAATTAGGCCTACTTGGTCACCATAGAATTTATTTTTCCCTTGGATTAACGAAATACAAATTACATGAACATGTATAGACATGTATGTTTGCAATATGTAGTGGTCTAAAAAGGTATAGTTATAAATTAAAATAGTTTTAAACCTTAAATTACCTCAAAAATTATAAAAATCATATTTTTAGAAAGAGGAGAGCATGTTCATCATGATGGTATAAAGTTTTTGAATTTTCATGTTTAAAATTTTAGTGTATTTGGTAATCAAAGTTGAAATTTATTGTTTATTTTCATACCTTTAAAAAATCAGTTATACATTGATTGTCGGAGCCTCTAGCTCAAGAATCCAAGATATTCCCAAGATAAAAGGCATGAGAATTGAATTCAAACTCAAAAACCATGATTGTGTTAATAACACAATCACATTATATATTATGAACGCCCTAAAATATGTGGGAGTTACACACGAAGGCAACTTTGGCTAGAGGCTTATATTTACTACTCTAAATGTTAAATATAAGTTTACATTTATATTGTTACATTTATTTTATTATTTAAATTTATTTTAGTAAATATAATAAATTATAGTCACTCATCATCTGATAGAGATGGTCTCATAGTTTCATATTTTATGATGTGAAAAATAATTTTTCAAAATCCAATCAGGTTAGTACTTAGGCATTTTTAGGGTCTAAGTATTAAAACTAAGCATTTTAGAACATAATTTTTGCAATTGATGTCCATTTTTGGTAAACATATATTCATTTTAAAGGTTTTTATGCCTTTTGAATTGATTTTTAGTATTTCTACTAGTCTTAGGTTTGTCAAAATTAAAGATTACAAATCACTCAATTTAAAATTGATGTAAAGTATTGTGCTTGGGTAGCGTAGGTCACATTGATGACTTGCACACATCAAACAACCACTTTATGTTAATTTAACTTGTTCATCATCCCTCCATCCCTGATCACTTTCTACTCATACCTCATCACCCCTAATCACTCACCCATCATTTATCATTGTCCCTAATCACTCCATCATTGAACCTCACTATCCATAATCATCTCTAATCACTCTTTCATTATCCTTGATTACTCCCTTATTGACCCTAACTATCTCTCATCATTCATAATCACTCCCTCCTCATCATTAATCATCCCTCATCATCCATAAGAAAGTAGGTTCACTCAAAATATGATAGAGTTGGTCTCACATCTGCATGCCTTATGATGTGAAAAATAGTTTTTTAAAATCTAATCTAGTCAATACTTAGACATTTTTAGGGTCTAGGTATTAAACCTAGGGATTTAAGTACATAAATTTTGTAATTGATGTCCATTTTTGGTAAACATATAGTCATTTTTAGGTTTTTTTGACTTCTAAATTGATTCCTAGAATTTATAGGAGTCTTAGTGTTGTCAAAATTGAAGTTTGAAAACTATTCACTTTGAACTTGATCTAAAACAGTGTGATTGGGGTAGTGTAGGTCATATTGATGACCTATACACATAAAACAACCACTTTGTGTTAATTTCACTTATTTATCATCCCTCACTCATCATTGATCACTTCTTACTCATCCCTCATTACCCATAATCAATTTCTCATCATTCCTCATTGTCCCTAATCACTCCCTCATTAACCCTCACTATCCTTAGTCATCTCTAATGACTCCCTTATCATCCATAATCACTCTTTAATTAACCCTCACTATCCCTCATCATCCCTAATAACTCTTTCCCCATCCTTCATCATCCCTAATCACTATTTCCTTATCACTCATCATCCTTAATATCTTTCTTGTCCCTATTCACTCCCTCCTCATCCCTCCTCATCTATAATCATTCCTTCATTGACCTTAATTATCTCTCATCATCTCTAATCACTCAATCTTATCATCCATAATCACTCCTTCATTGATTATAACCATCCCTCATCATCCCTAATCACTCCCTCCTCATGCCTCATAATTCCTAATCAATCTTTCTTCATCTATCATCATCACTAATAGCTCCCTCATTGACCCTTACCATTCGTCACCATCCTTCATCATTCCATCATTCATCCTCACCATCCATAATTGATCCCTCATCATCTGATGTAATTATATAATCTAAAGATATCTTTGATTTAAATCATATATTTTTAAATCCATTATAATATAACTTAAATCTTTTCTAGGACTTATGTATTCAATACCCATTTATGATAGTCAATTTTATTATGGAATGAATTGGATGATCTTCTAAATTTATAGTCAATTAACATAAGTACTAACATAAATTAGAGTATTAATTTTTGTTCATCTAATTATATTTGTTGTGCAGCTGACTAGATGAAACTTTATTAAATTCCACCTTTGGTAGTTTGGTTTAAAAGATAAAATTTTTACATAAATCTCTTATATAATTTTATAATTATAAGAATATTTGAATCAGATTCAAAGTTATTTAGTGTTTCATATTCCTATATAACTTAAATCTTGGTTAGGTTCAAACATGCACTCCTTTTGTGTGTATTGTATCCCAAATATTTGATCTTTTACATACAAAATGAACATTTATTCATGTTACCATAAAAATATGTTTCTACAAAATGTGAAACACTATTTCAGCATGGTGTAGATGTTCATTCCATGTTTTATAAAGATTAAGATGTCATCAAGGTAGATTAAAAAATGACATACGTAGAGGGCCTGAGGATGTCATTAAACATATTTAAATGAATGAATTTGTTACATGAGTTAACATAAAAGGCAGAATGGTATATATGGTTGACCACATGTAAAACATCACACACCTCTAATTGTGAGATGTCACAAAGGATTGCATCTTTAAATTTTTTGATTTTTTACACCAAGTGACACTACTAGGTAATCCATTTCTCATGGCCTACACTATACCATACACTAGCGTATGGCTATGGATGATGTGTAAATTTCAAGTTTAATTTTTGAAAATATGCTTTAGAAGAAATTAAATTCTTTTGATGTCCATTGGAAATGATGAAGTGTAGTGGCTCACCATTTATTTACATTTATTAATGAACTAATATTATTAATTCATATAATTTCTTGTTGGGGGAAGTAGAAATATTTATAGTACCTACCATATCATTGGGTTCATAATCTATTATCTACTTACCTTTTTATAATTCTAGATAACTTGTACCCACTTCTTGAGATGTGTAATTAGGGAGATAATAATGTGACACTCTTCATCAGACTGAATATTTAATTTATGAATTAAGCACCAATTTCCAATCTTAGACTACTTGTTCTGATCATTTAAAAATTATTTTCCAATCTCTGGTATGATGACTCAATCAATATTAATAAAAATAGGACTTCAATGTAATTATTTGGATCATAAAATGTCCTCATATGTAAAGTAATTGATTGGTTTTAGGAAATCACATATCTTGGTGATCCTCATGTATTTACTACCCAATTTTGGTGCTATGGTTGTTTTACTTGCTTCTCTTTTTTTTGGTGGATTTTCAATTGTGAATTACATCATTTATAGTGGGCCCATATTTTATCATAGGTGTTAAATATTTATGTTTCAAAATTTCCTCCAAATAATTTTCATCATTATGTGTTATATTTTATGCTATAACTCAAATATCCACTTTTAGCTCCTAATATTGTTAAACCCCAACAAAATACCACCATCTAGGTATTGGATGGAGTGATTAAAGATGAAGAGGAATTGAGTAGAGATTATGGGGGAGTCAATAGGGATGATGAGGGATGGGGAGTGTCAATGAGGGAGTGATTAGGGATTATGAAGGATGGTGAGGATTAATGAGGGAGTGATTAAAGGTGATGAGGGATAAAGAATGAGTGATTAGGGATGATGAGGTATGTTGAAGTATAGATTAGGGATAATGAGGGATAGTGAGGGTCAATTAAGGAGTGATTATAAATGATGAAGAATAGTGAGGGTCAATAAGGCAGTGATTAGGGATGATGAGGGATGAGGAAGGAGTGATTATAGATGATAAAGTGGTGATTATGGATGGTGAAAGATAATGATGGAGTGGTGATTAGGAATGGTGAGATAATATGAGGGATGATGAAAAAGTGATTACAGATGGTGAGAGCAAATAAGGAAGTGATTAGGGTGATGATGGATGGTGAGAGACAATAAAGGAGTGATTAAGGACAATGAGGGAGTGAATAAATATGATGAGGGATGGTGAGGGTCAATGAGGGAGTGATGAAGGATGAGAAGTGAGTGATTAGGGAATATGAAGAATAGTCAAGGTCAATGCAGTAGTAATTAAGGATGATGAGGGAGATATTAGAGATAACTAGGGATAGTGAGGTTTAATGAGGGAGTGATTATGGACAATGAAGAATTATGAGACAGTGATTGGGGGTGATGTAGCATGAGTAGGAAGTGATCAGGGATAAGGGAGGGATGATAAAAAAGTGAAATTAATACAAGGTGGTCATTTGATGTGTAAGGGTCATCCATGTGACCTAAAATACCCTAAACAAACCAATTTTCATCAGTTTCAAAGTTATTGGTTTTCAAACTTTAAGTTTGACAAAACTAAGATTCCTAGAAATGTCAAGAATCAATTTGGAAGGCAAAAAAACTTAAAAAATCACTATATGTTTACCAAAAATAGACATTAATTGCAAAAATTGTCTTAAAATTTCTAGGTTCAATATTTGGACCCTTAAAATAGCCAAGTAATGACTTAATTAGATTTTGAAAAACTATTTTCCACATCATAAAGCATGCAACTATGGTACCAACTCTATCAGATGCTGAGTCATCCTAATTTATTATATTTACTAAAATAAATTTAAGGTATATGAAAATAAATGTAAACTTATACTTAACATTAATAGTGGTAAATATAAGCTTCTAGCCAAATTTGCCTTCATGTACAACTCTCACATGCTTTTAAGTGTAAAATACTAGGAATGAGACCACATTATCAATAATGTGATCACATTATTGATAATGAAATTACATTCCCTGATAACCAAAATTCACTCCATTTGTTTAAATGTGTAAAATAATAGTAACATGATCACATTTTTGTTTTACTATAATGATATTGCATTATCTATTAGTGGGATCATGTTATACATTAACATGATCACATTATGGTTTGATAATTACTAAGCCATAATTTAAATATTGTGATCACATTAATTAAATAAAGTGATCACATTATTTATTAATGTAATTGCATTATGTAAAATTTCCACATAATTATCCCCCAACTCCGTGCACTTACCCTCTTAAGCCAAATCAAGTGTAGGCAAGAGGAAATATTTCCCATGCATGAAGTTAACATTTCCAAAAATATCTACTATATAATCCAAGTGAATTCCTCTTAGAACCAAAAACCAAAGGAGTCACCAAGGAAGGTATAATATGTTTTTTTATTTCTACTTGGTTCACCTTTTGTTTGATCTTGCTCAATCCTAATGGGTAGGCTAGAGAATCATGTTCATTTTTTTTCATGTTCTATTCACTAACAATAAACTAACCCACTTTAGATTCCTATTCTATATAATGTTTTGATTTATGAGACATTACAAACCACATGAAATCTTCTAGGCCATCTTAATTATTCTAATTGCAAGAATTAATATAGTAATTAGCTTAATTCACCTCCTTTTCCTTAAAAGTTCTAAAATTTTATTCTAGGAGGAATTGATGATTTTTATCTATTTTTAATCATTTTGTCCCCAAAAATGGAAAAATCATCCTTCAAAATGGTGGTTTCATCTCTATTTTCTATTTTAATGTGTTTTTATAGGCCATCCTAGTCGGTGAAAATGTCTCAAAAATTTGTGAAAACATCCTATAAATTAGTGAAAATATCACATTAATAACTCAAAATGTCCCCAAAATCAGTGAAAACATGCTCAAATATTTTTGTTTTCTTAATATTCAAAGAGAACATCATTTAAATTGGTGAAAGCACCCAAATCGGTCGAAACACCATGTTAATCGATGGAAATACCAAAGTCTCTATTTATGTCTATTTTACAAAAAATGGTGAAAATATCCCTAAAATTGGTGAAAAAATCCAAAAAATGGAAACATCCTACATTTTAGTGAAAATATCTTGTGCCCAAACCCTAAGGCTTAAACAAGCTCCTTGACAATTTATTACACATGCCCAAGACCAACTTGCAAACTTGTAACACATTTATTACAAGTTCTTGGCCAAAGAAGTGGATCTAGAACTCGAAGCAAAACATTTCCTCTTTACAAACATTTTCATTATACATAAAATGAATCATTAATTTCTGTTTTAAATCTAAAAACTTGTTTTATTTCCTTGTCATTTAATTCTTGAGCACTTGTCTCCTTTACTTTTCTTGTTTCTTGGAGTGTGTGTGTGTGGTTTTTTCATGCATATACTCTCCCCTTATTTGTATGACCCAAAAATGTGAAGTTAACCATTTTCATTTATCTTAAGATATTCTCCAACTATGCTATTTACTTGCCCTTAGTGGGATTCCTATGAATTAAAATGGTGATGCCTTTCCTTTTTATTTTAGAATATGTGATTTTAGTGTCATTACCTTATCTCAGGTATTTAAGATTTTATGAATAGGTTTCATCCCCCCAATGTTCAGATCAACTCCATACATCCAACATACGATATATTGTTGGTAAGTGTCATTAAGAAGAACAAAATTCTACATAAAGGATTTCATGAAAGCAACAAGTTAACTCTCAATCTATGCCATTAGGCATCACCATCTAGGATTGTAGGGTATCTCTAATAGGGGATGTATTCCCCTATGAACATATTGATTCCTACATCTCTTCCTTGACATGTTTTATGCCTTTTAGAGACCATCTAAAAAGCCAAAAAAAACATTAGACTAGGACATTTCAGTCGTAAAAAATTCACTGATGCAAAGGTACAAAGGTAAAATCCATTAAATACTATATCACACTTATAGAATTTGAGAGGGTGGGTTTTTTACTACATTTAAATAATTTTATTAAAATCAATATTAAATTTATCCTCTCAAAGCGAGTATATTATAGGCTCACTAATTGTGGTACTCTCATGATTTACAACTAAAATAGGATTTTGTACTTCTATGGTTGTTTTCTTGGATGTTGTGTCAAAACTCATTGTGTGTTCAAAACTAAAATAAATCCAAAACATATTCTATACACACCTACATAATAAGGCATTACTCTATCTATATTCTGAGTAGAAAATCACCACTTCTAAAGGTCATGCCAAACTATGTTCAAATACACACGCCTCATGTTTGAACCACATTGTTAGGATGTCTAATTTGAACCAAATTCTAGTTATAAGGAAATTATAATTTTTAATTCTAAACCAAATCCAAAACAAAGATCCAATTTCTTTTTAAACCATTGTTGTCATGCCATTCATTCTATTCCAAGATTAGTCCTAGTTCCATTTCAAATTATAAATTTCAATTTCAAAACCAAAGTCTAATTTCTTATTACACCATTGTCATTATGTTTTCCATTTGGTTCCAAACCTAATATGGATTCTAATTCTAGTTCTAATTTCAAATTTAAAAATAGCCAATATTCTAGTTCCAGATTCAAAAGTCAAAATCTTAATTTCATAAAGTCCATGCCTAGTTCAATTATGGTAAAAAATTATCTAAAGCCAAATTAAATCGAAAATTTATTCAACTTCAAACGAAAACAATATTCAAAAGCACACTTTTTTGAAAGCTACAATCCAAATTTTTTAACCTAATAAAATAATTTATTACAAGCATTCCATGTTCAAAACTTCTTAAACAATCAAGTTTTTTTTTATGTTCGTTAATTAGGTTTCCAAGATGAGTGGTTCAAGGTCAAGTCCAAGTTCAAAAACTTTCAAAATACAAATATTGGGCACTTAAAACCTTTGTAAGACACAAAAATTTAAAAATGTTTGGTATACCAAGATTTGTGTGCATTTTTTGAAAACAAGTTTAATTCACATGCCATTCTTACTAGACCACTTACATTGAAAAACCTTTTGATTGAACCATTCCCCCTTTGACACTAACCTTGACATAATAAAATGAGGTTACGTTCAAGAATTCTATCCTTATTCCAATCAAAACCACATTCCCATTCCAAATAAATTTCAAACATTCAAAATTATTCCAAGATGAATATCTTAAACCCAAACATGTCAAAGTATACTCATAGTGAAATTATTTACAACCCCTCTTTAAATCCATACAAATATGACCATTATGTTGAAGAATATGTAGATCAATAATACCTCACAAATATACCATCCAATACTAACTAAGGTCAAAAGAAATAGTACCTTAACAACATGTCTGTAATGTTGAACCTAAGCAACATCAACAATACTTCCCAAACATGCCATCTAGCACTGAGCATGGACAAAAACAATAATATTACTAAAACATGCCATCTAGTATAGACTATTTATAAGACCAATTTACATGACACCTTTTTTATAACAAAACCTTGTAAGACTATTAGAGCATAGTGCTAAATTTATGGCTAGATTTTAAGTAGAAAACATACGCTATTTAGTTAGATGTCCCAAAGAGACACCCCTTGTATTACCAGATAATGGAGATACTCATAATCAAATTCAAGCTCATATACCATCCTCTAGTCAAGCCCTTGTAATATATAGAAAAGGAAAAGGCCAACTTGTCGATTTACCTTCATAAATCTAATTCATTTCCTCTCAAATATAGTAGACTAGTTAGATCTTGCCTAATTTATCTAACTCCCTAACTAATCTTGATATTAAAAATCTATGACATATATAACTAAATACACCAACTGAACCTCAACCAGAGTTACTAGTCTATCTAACTCCTAGTATTGATTCATTTTCTAGTAACACATTAGTCTTGGATTTATTTAACATGCCTATATGTGAAAGTAATCCATTTATTGATCCTAATCCAAATTCTATTATGGATTATTCTTAGTATATGGTTGATAATTATTAACTAATGCATTCCAATACACATCAAGTGCCATCCAAAATCTAACAAACCATTCTTCCAACTCACTAAAAATTTATTTTTTCTAATGTTTCTAACACTTTGAAACAACAATTTGTAAACACATGTGAACCAAAAGACCAAGTTATTAATACCCATCCACTTCAACAAGTGGTGACCAATCCCCCACTTTAAAAAGTGATGACCAATCCCCCACTTCAAAAAAAGGTGACCAATCCCCCACTTCAATAAGTGGTGACACACCCCCCCATTTCAACAAAAGGTGACAAATCCTCTACCTAAAAAAGTATAGCCAATCCCCCATTGATGTTGTCTAATAAATAACACATTCTTATTAGTCAACCCCATATCACATCTAATCAACACTATGCTTGTTCAAACCAACAACATATTCCACCTAACTAGATATAAGTATTGTTCATCCAACATATTCCTAGAATAAGCAACATGTTATTTTCCATTCCAAAAAAGTCTCATTTAATCCCCAACAAACCATTTCTCCATTCATACCATGGTTCACTCCAAACTGGCATTACACTCAACAATAATCTCCTTAAAACTAACAAATTCCCTATCATCAATATAAACCCAATCAAATAGTGAACATTCCCAGTCGAACCAATTGGGTGCAAATTCTCAAATACCCCATACCACTATTTTATCCAGGTCAAGGTAATCCATCTCTCAATACCCAAAAACACATGCCTAATCCCTCTCAACCTTTCCTTACTTTTTATGACTTACTAGAGATAAAAGATGTAGTTTATGCCATTCAAGAAGGAAGGCAGAGTAAGAAATCAAAACCGATGGCATATGCTCTTATCCTTTTGATATGATCTATCTTTAGATGCCATTACTGCATCATTTTGAGATGCCTAAATTTGACAAATATGAAGGGAAAGGTGTTCCAAAATATAACTTAAAATAGTTCTTCATTGCTTTCCAAGATGTCTCATATAGTAGTGAGTATTCACTTCACTTATTTATCTATAGTTTGGTTGGGTAAGCTTTGGAGTGTTTTTTCAATCTACCAAAAAAATATGTTAATAACTTTGACAATTTATATGAAACATTTTTGTTGTGCTTTTCTTAAAACATAGAACACGAGGTGACTATGGTTGGCTTGTGTCATGATAAATAAAGAGAAAGAGAGAGTTTTGTGAGTTAATTAAAATGGTGGTGTACATTGGCCAGTGTATTCCCACATAATCTACCCCATAAACAATTTATTGAATTCTTTCTTATAAATTTGTAACTAGATATAGCCTATAATATTTGACTTCATTTGGCAAATACATTTGAAGAGATTATTTCCAAAGAATTAAAAATTAAGTAGGAAATCATTTTTAAAGGGGAAATCAATGTTTATTCTCAAAACCAAATTCATAACAAGGTTTAGATGCAAAATACTAGACAATCTCAAGAAAGTACATCTATAAAAGCCTAAATCATTTAATAGGAATAAAAATGTCATATGAGATGGGGTAACAAAATCTAGACATTTAAAAATGGTTCACCCACAACATTCCTAATCAACCCCACCTAATCAGACACTTAATTTATAATGAACACCTCCAACAATAGATCAATACAAAAATAAAATTATTACTGATCTTGGTTAACCAACAATGTAGTGTTCCAAAAGCTAGTTATAAATAATATGATAATTTGGCTAGTTATAAAACTATTTCCATAAGGTGAACCTAAACCTAATAGATAAAATGAACATGTGTTCTATGATTATCATTAGATTAAGGGTAATTCCATTAATAAGAGTGTGCAACTCTACCCCTTCATCCAAGATTTAAAAGATAATGATGAATATAGTTGAATAGTTTTACTTCAACATCTAATCAAAATTTGGTTATCCACAACATAATTTAAAAAATCAAAATCAATGGAAATAAAACAATCAAAATCATAATAGGCCTCTAAAAAATAAAAATCAAAGGCCAAACTAGTGACATAAATAAACTTATTATAATCAAGGTTAGGACATTTATTCTAACCATATCAACTATACTAATGTCCCTTATGACTACGTTAATGTTTTAGGTCGAATTACTAATGGTCATATAGCCACTATAAAGATCAATCCTAATCTAATAGCCAATAGTTTCAAAAAATCTAACACTTCCCATTTTAGGACCTCCTCCACCATATACCAGTAATCTTATTTTTTTAAAAAATGACATTAATTGTAGCCAATAACCAAGAGTTACCATTCCAATCCTTAATTCCTCTTATTCTAATTATAGTATCCACCTACCAACTCAAGGTTTCACAATTATAACTTGACTTTCTAAGGTTAAAATCAAATATCATGCACCTTCTTTTAATAATCCCATTCAAGGCCCTCTACCTCAAAAAAATAAACCTACTAATTCTACTAATGACAAACCATATGACATTGTGAAATAGTTACAAAATACAATGGCACAAATTTTTATGTTATATCTTTTGGATATATAAAATGTCTAAAAGAACATATTAAAATATATTTTAAGCCAATCCAAGGTCCCAAGTGACATTTCTCCTAACAAATTCCAAATGATTATGAGTTATTTTGACCTAGGAAAATAACTTACTTTTGACTAAAGCGATATGCCACCACTTTATCCACTGCATAATAATCCAATTTATATAGAGGAAATATTTTTAAGACATAAGATTAATTGTGTCCTCATAGGCAATGGTTTGGGTTTCATTATAGTAAATTTCAAGCTGATCAAACATTTAGGCTATACTATAATATATCTGCAAATAGATACTATTACTATCAAGGCCTATGATAATGAAAAGAGAGAGTCACATGGCACCATTTACTTGTCTATTATCATTGGTTTTTCTAACCCACAATAACCTTTCCCATGTTCTTGATATAGTTTTATCATATAACTTACTCCTTGGGTGACCTTGGATAATTGAAGTATGTGTAATACCTTCCAATCTAAATAAATATATCAATTTACACATTTAGGCTTGGAGCTCACCATACCTAGATATTTTCAACTGACCAATATGATAAAAATATTGAAGTAGAGTATAAAATCTATAATTATTGTATTGGCCTAGAGCATGTCCCTAAAAATGACAAAGAAGTAGTTATTCAACTTCTTTACTTAAACTATGTGGATCCAATAACTATTTCACTTACTTCATCTACACCACCTCATCAAATATATTTTAATTTTACCATTATAGAGAAATGCCATGGATTTTACCAAATTATCTATGCTTTTCACATAACCAAATTTACTAAAACACATAAATAATATGGTAGGCCCAAAGTAAAGAGTGTCATAATCAAATAACATAATAAATGTGACTCTCTCTAAAATGGACATACTAATTTTGTCAAAACTAGTAAATAATTCCAAGAATAGATCAAAGGTGAATATGACTCATGGTTATATAATGATGACATTGCTACTTGCTACCAAAGCAAAACGTATCCTATCCATAACAAGATAATGGATAATCAATATTCTTAAGGAAATAAATTGGGGGAAAATTAGAAAGGTCCTATTTAGACAACATATTTTAATAAACATAAATAAACTCAAGTTGTTATATATAAACTACTTGGGGGTGATCCCTCAGATCTCAAGAGTGATATCAGTTTATCATCTAATTATGAAAATATTGACAGTGGCGTAGTGTCCTATTATAACATATATGATAATTTAACTGATACCAACCTTTTTAATCTCAATACCATTTATACCATTACTTTATTCCTTCTAATTTTCTTTTTCTCCATCACCCCCAGTTAATTGACTAGGACCAACCAGATTTACATATACCATTAGACAATTTCCAAAATGACATGGTAATTTTTGACTTCATTGACCTCATAGATTTTTTATGATTAGTGATCATAAGAAATTATTCTCTATTCAATTGGACTCTAATGCCTATTTCATAGATAATTTTAACTTATTTGGTCATTAAAAAAATGAAAATGAAGCATTGAGGTCCCAAAGCAAAAACATTTTTAAGGCACTTTCAGATGATGAAAATAGTAAAGAAAAATATGAGTCCTATGGTGAGAACCTATTTTAAGCACCATTTTATGGGTAAGTAAATGTTATTTCAAATGAATCCTAGTGTGCCTCTAGTCCTATAACCTCATGTCAGTCATAAATTAGTTTAGAAGATCATAAAGTATTTGAATAACTAGTTCAAGATTTATTCCATGCCTTGGATGAGTGGCCTTTACTAACCTTTGATGATTTGAATTATTTATACATGGATGAGCTTGATGAGCTAGTTAATCCATAAGACTATGAATTATATCCGTGCACCTCATTGCCAAATGTTGTATAAGATGGTTCTACACTGCTCATCAAGGACACCACATAAGTAAACATTATAACCCCAAACTATTCTAAATTGATTAAACTTTGAGCATCCCTCACTAAAGAGGAACATTAGATTCTTATTACCATACTTCAATATTTAATTGGTATTTTTCCTATTCCTATTTAGATATGTTTGGCTTGGATCCTTATTTAGTTATACATCACATTATTATATACCTAGATGCAAAGCCAATGAAATAGAAGTTGATAAAAATGCATTATCTCATTTCCATACTTGTCAAAAAAGAATTATAAAATTTAATGTAGGCAAGATATATTCATCACATAGACTATTCATAATGAATAGAAAACATTATCCTAGTTAACAAGAAACCACAAGGAATATGCATATGTATAAATTTTGTAGATATCAATAAAACATGTCCAAAGGATGGTTTTCCATTTCCAAACATTTATATGATTGTATATTCAACAAAAAGTTAATAAATGTTATCTATTTTGGATGGATTCTCTAGGTATTATCTAATAAAATTAGCACATGTAGACCATCACAAAACATCATTAACCACTATATGGGGAATGTTCTATTACCAAGTGATGTCATCTATCCTTAAGAATGTAGGTGTTACATACTAACATTCAATGACTATCATCTTCCATGACATGATTCATGATATTGTTGAAGACTACATGGATGACATTTTGGGCAAATCTAAGACTAGGGCAATCCATACAAAAGTGTTATGAAGGATATTTGAAAGTTTTCATGAATATAAGGTGAGCCTTAACCCTAATAAGTGTGTATTTGGCATTACCTATGTAAAATTTATTGGCTTTGTTTCACCTCTTATATCACTGAAGTTGATCTAGCAAATGTTAAAGCCATTACAAAAATGCCTCATCCTTCTAATCTAAAGAAGTTCCATAATTTCCAAGGCATAACCCAATCTATCTAGTGCTTCATTTCAAAATTGGTAGAGAAATTTCATTCCTTCACTCACCTTTTGAAGAAGGGCATCACCTTTTTTTGGAATACTAACTATCAACAAGCATTTGAACATTTGGAGAAAAATGGAAAATCCACCTATCTTAGCCCCATAAACACCTAAGAAGCCATTACTATTCTACATTTCTACCACATAATATGATTTTGGGGTAATCCTTTCCTAACATGATGATTATGGGAATTAATGTTTAGTATATTATTTTAGCATAACATTATTTGCCTATGAACACAACTATACATCAATTGAAAAAGCCCACTTAGTAATGGTATTCATAGCTTAAAAGTTGTGACATTACATGATCAAAAATAAAATAATAATTATTGACAAAGTAGACCCACTCAATTATTTACTTTCTAATGTATCATTGAGTGGCTGCAAGGACAAATGGGTCATGTTCTTGAGTGAGTTTGAGATTGAATATGCACATAGAAAAGAAATTAAGGGGAAATTTTTTGCAGATCAACTTGTTCAATCACCCTTATCAAATACCAATCCACTCACTTTTAATTTACCTGATGATTCAATCTTGAATCTTAATGAAACCTATTTTGAATCACATAACTAAACACTCTACTTTTAAGGTTCCTACACATCTCATAGATCTAGATTAGTCATTCTATTCATAACATTATGGGTGGATATTATTCCCAAACCCTTTCACATTGGGTTCAATTGTACCAACAACATAAAAATGTATGATGAACTCATTGGATAGATTCATCTAGGAGTACAATGGAATATTAATTAATTACATGTTCATCGGGATTCCCATTTTAATCCTTACTATGAGACATAGTAATACCAAACCAAATATAAAAATATTATAAATTAGAAACACATGATGGATATTTTCAATCATAAATTTGAACATATCCAATTTTCATAGATACCAAGACCCATTAACATGACTACAGATAGAATGGAAATAATTGTATCACTAATATAAATTACACATCACATTTTAAATTACCAATTCCCTATTGAATATCTTCTAAAATCAGCTTGTGAACATCTAATTTTTAAAATGGTATGTGATATTATTGATCCCATCTCTCCTAGGTACCATAATTTATATGACTAGATCCAAAAACACATTCTTACTGATAATGTTTTTCACAACAAAAAAAAATCCCTTATTCACAATGCCTCTCATTATACCTTACTAGTTGCTACTCTATATCTTATAAGATATGATGGAATAATATTTCATTTTTTAAATTAAATAAAATATTGATTTTCACTTAAATAAGTACACAAAGGTGTTTGCAATGGGCATAAAAGTATAATGGTCCATGCTAAGAGACTCTAGTGTATCAAGAATTATTAGTCCACTATGGAAGTGGATGCATGTGCTTATGTTATAAAGTGTGTGCCTTGTCATAGTCATGCCAATCTCATTCATGCTTTAGCCTAATAATTTGATTCAATTACTATTCCTTGGTCCACATCGGAACTTGATCCTGTATTGAAAATTGATCCTACTTCTTCATATAGCCATAAACACATCCTCACTGTGATTGAATATTTTACTATGTGGGTTGAAGCCATTACCCTTATGTAGATGGTAATCAAATTTTCAAATTTATTCTAAACCATCTTATGTGTTACTTTATAATTCTTTCTCACATAAATTTTTGATAATGGAAAATCATTTAAAAACAAGTAAATTAAATCCCTATGTGCCAAGTACCATATCATACAACATGTTTACACTCCTTATTTTACTCAAAGTAATGGCTAGGTTGAGGCATATAACAAGACCCTATCCAAATCCTTAAAATGACTATTACTATTGTCGGTCATGATTAACACTTGTAAATATTTCCCTCTGTATGGATTAACCATACCAATACCTAAACCCCAATAAGAGTGACACTATATTCCCTAGTTTATGGCACTAAATATATTCTCCTTATTGAGATTGAGTTTTCTTCCTTACGCATTTAATTATAGGATATCATTAATGAAGAATAAAATAAAGTAGATTAGTTTCATGAAAATGAACTACTTCAAAAAAATATATATCCACCTTGAATAATATCCAAGCATATTAACGCTGGTTACATCATAACAATAAGAAGGGCATCTAAGCTAGAGAGTTTATTCATCTTGTGATTAAAGAGAATTAGAAAAATACCAACACAACACATGAAAATAATGGAAATTTTGTGCCTAATTAGCTAAGACCATTCATTTTTATAGCTAATTATGGATCTAAAGCATAGAGGTTGGCTACACCATATGGGCAAGAGTTAGATGATCCCATGAATATTATACATCTCAAACACTTTTATGCTTAATTTATTTGAAGATTTCATATGAGACCCTTACTTAGGGGTGCATCCTATTACCTTCCCTTCCTTTATTTTTGAATTATGTTAGTCCATCTTGATCTCATTCCTCTATCTTATTACTAACTTGATCTTAATTCTGGGCTATAGCTATAACATATAGATTTAGATGATAGATTCAAAGAATGATTAAGTGGATAATGCATATTTATTCATCATCAACACATTATTAAAAATATTATCTAAGAGCACTTTGACATGGTTTTTCTCTGTGGTGGTACCTAAAATTACATATTTTATATTTTGCCAAATCCTATGTCATTCATACCACTTATCTATTTTCCTACCTCAACCTGCTATTGATTATTAATTATCTCAATGTAGGTTAAACTACAATGAATTAAATTCCATTTTTACTATGTAGGTAGTACTCAGTTTTTGAGGTCAACTTATTCACCTTTATTCCACACTCTTGTCAATTTGTGAGCACTCTAAGCTATGCTCTCACTATTTGGAAAACATTCTTAGCCACACTCTCACCATTTTGTGAGAAATTTAAGCCTACACTCTTAATGTTTCTCAAGTGAACATTTTACATCTCTTAATCTTCCATTGAGTTTATATTCCAAAACCCTATACACTTACAAAAATCAAAAACACTTAAAAATGAAAATAATTACAAAATGAGTTAAGATCTCCATGAGAGATAAAAAGCCACAAAAAATTTAACCATGTTTCATATTTTTCACCAGTGGTCCTTTGTCCTATTTTGCATGGAATTATTTATAGTATAACATGAGTAACCCTCCCTTTTCATTATAAGCATATCTTGGGTGGGAACCCCTTCTCTTGTCATGATCATTTCCTTTCACCATCTGCATCTCTTCATTATTCTCCAATTTCTTAGATAACTACATCAATTTAAGGTTCACATAATATTATGAGAAAATGATTGGATGAATGGGGTGTCTCAGGTCATCTTAGCCAATCTTACAATGATCCATATTACCCCACCCATTCAATGCTCTCACCATTTTCCAAGCTAATTATTTAACACTCATCATTTTTCAAGCTAATCATATACATGCTCTCACCATTTTGTGAGTCCATCCCCATTTCTTCTATCAATCGCATCTTAAATCTTAAACATCATCATTCTTATTATCCCATTTTTCATGGGAACTACATTTTGGCTAATGTTCGCATGGACTATGTAGGCAACACTTAGATGTATGGGGCATCTTAGGTCAATTCAACTACTTCCTTCATCTTATTCTATTCCCCCCATATTAATGTTATAAAAAGTCTTATCTAACATGTCTCTTGCCCTTGGGGCATCACCTAAGAGTAACATCCTATTTTCACATGCACAAATGATTAATTTATCTTTAAGTCTATGTTTACTTACTTGCTTGTTGGTATATTTTTATTTTAAATTTCTCAGTTGCCTTGGTAGGTTTTTGTTTTAATTAAGTCTAGATTTGTCATGTCCTGACCTTGAGTTGTATATAATTGTATCAAACCTACTCTTAGTTTATTGCATTATGTCTTACACTTAGGTCCTGATTCTTATTATCCTAATCTCAAGTTTTTTACATGTGCATATTAAACCAATTTATTACACTTATTTCATCCAATTCTATCATTATTTATTTATAATTATGGTGCATAATGTCAAATACAAAATTTAAAATCAAGTTTTGGAGGTCTAGCAAGCAATGTCATAGAAATAAAATCTCCTTGTCTAATTTTAACCACATGAATCAACTAAATCAAATGAATAATCTATATTTTACTCATGATACATCCAAAAATGAGCATAAACAAAAAGTCATAATCACATTTTCCAGTATGATCCAATTTTAAGTTCCACATCATAACATAACACATTTGTAGTACAATAAATAACATCCGATCACATTTTATACTTATATCTACCTATTAAAATTAATGGAATCATGTAATTTTTTTTAATTAATCTAGTATGAACATGAACATCAAGAAAACCATATAAATTTCATAGCATTTTTTATTCTACCATCATGAGATGATCACAAAATACTAAATTAGAAAGAACACCATCTATATAAGTGAGTAGGTTTACATCGATAAAGTCCAAAATGAATGCCATATATCTCATAAAATAAAATACATCATGAATATATACATGTCACGATATAAAATATACAAAACATTATTCCAATCATCTGTAACTCTGGGTATCCTCATGACATGTCTACTCTGGTGGCCCATTGGGCCCTAGTGGTGGAGGAGGTGGCAACTGATGTACTGATTAACCTAACATAGAAATTATTATGTATCCTTAAATTCATGGACCTAATCACTAATTTATGTTCCTCATAGGCCTCAAAATTAGGTTTCCCACCCTTTGATGGTATGATCCCCCATAAAAATTACAGTAATATATTACCTTATCCTTACCTCAAAGGATATCAAGAATAATTTTGGATAGACTTGGAATTTTAAGCACTTAATGAATTATATCTCACTCCTTATAGAGCCTCTACACATATACATTGGCCTTATCTCTCTTAGCCCAAATACCTATCATCCGTGTCTATCACACCCCGATTCCTTGCTAAGCAAATTTTCTTGATTATCTATGGATATTTATAGTTGATGATTTGATTTGATTATTATTAACTAAGTTGTAAGTCATATGTTGTTATGAGACAAATGTATGTTGCTTTGGTTTCATGATCACATTGCTATGAGTTTAACTATATTGTATATTCTATAAATTATAATCATTATGATTTATTATTTTCATAGTATTTTATGATATATATGTCATGATGTTATGGGCTAACTACCTTCTTATCATGAGTGGGACGCAGGTGAAAGTCATCTCTTAGAGTAATATGAAGGGAGAGCATCATCGAATATGGTGACATAGATGATAGTATTGGAAGATGACAGAGAAATAGGTAGAATCCATGCACACACCACGCTAAATAGTACACATTAAATGCATAGTTTAAATAGTTAACATTAATACATTTTGATGTTGTCTACATTTAGATAATTAGTTATACATATTAATTATGTGTTATCTTAGTTTAATGATTATACAAAATTAATCATGTCTGATTAAATTATGGATGTTATGCGTAGATTTATATGTATAATATTTTTGTATGATTATGTTATGCTATTTTAGTCATAATTATAAATGTTTATGGTAACATAAATCTGCATGAATAACATAATAATAATGCAACAATTATGTTGGTGATTGGTTTAATAGATGGATTAAAAAAATATAATAGACTCTATATTAGTCATATTACCCTTAAGTTATGATAATTGTGTATTTATAGTGAGTTAGTGGCAAATGAAGTAATTTTGTTATAATTACCAGTTACATTATATTGTGGTAAAATTAGCAAATTATATTGTAAAGGATTTTTTAATAAAAAAATAATAAAACGTAACTAGGAAATAATTGAGTTAATTATTATTATGTTAAAAAAATATATAAATGAATAAAACAAAAGTGAGAGATTTAAAAAAGAAAGGGATCAGCCAATTTTAAAAAGGAGAAGACGGTGACTTACAAGTTTTAGGAAAAATAAAAAAATAGAAAAAGAAAAAAGAAAAAAAATCATAAAAATAGAAAGGGGAAAAAAAAAAGTTGGGCAGCGGAAGAGAATAAGAAGAGAAAAGGTGGGCGAAAAAAAGGGAGGAAAATAGTGTGAAATTGAAGAGAAGTACACGCTGAAGAAGAAAAAGTACAACATATAAAGGAAAAGGGAGGAGAGGCTGGCATAGTAGTAAGAAGGAAAGATGATTTGACTGGTTTATACTGACCCATATGAAAAGCTTGTAGGTGGTTCCTTGAATTATGTGTTCTACATAGAAATTATATGTTTATGTATGAATGTATGCATGCATGCATGCATAAAATAAGTGTATAAATTATGTAGTGAAGTTACAGATAAGTATATATAATGATTCATATATATTAATGCATGAACTGACCGTATATGTTGTTGTGTATTTAAAATATCGATATTTGCAATAAAGAATTGAGATTATTATTAATCAATCCATACAAATATGAAACTTGAGAATATGTTAGAATTGCGAATTGGATTTATACAATGATATAGATATATAGCGAACTAAAGTGAATATAGTCTCTATGTTGATCCCATTACTAAGTGATAGCATCCCCAACTCCACGAGTGAGAACTACCTAGAATATCTGTTCACAATGTTATAGACGAAAAATGTATAGATTTGCTGCTATATTATACTTAAAGATTATTAGACATGATGCCTGATTATAATACTATATTATATCGTTACTTATATTATGAAGTATATTATGAGTCTAATATGTATCATTATGATTATACATATAACAATAATATTTCATAATAAACTCAAAATATAAACTAAGCAGATATAGAAAACTATACATGACATAATATTTGTATGTGTGTGTATTCAATAAATTAATGATATAATATCATGTTGTATCAGATCTATATATAATACCACATATAATGATATCCTGATATCAAGAGATAGATAATACCACATAATATATGTATCGAGTATATATTCATAATGACTTAGTATTTTACATGGATCATGAAATGAATGTCTAACATTACGTGTGTTGTATTGTTGATCCATATTATGGCAAACATATACTTAGATTGCATATCTTTTGAGGTATCTTAGTTCTTCATATAACAATCCGCTGCATATGATCATCAAATTATTATAATCGGGGTGTAATAATAATAGTGGACTGTTATAACTCAGATATCATATGTAATTGCACATGGAGATGTGAATACTACATAATATCTTCTAGTAATTTCATTTAGCTAATGTTACATTCCAATTAAGATTATATGATGTATATATCTAGAAATAGCAAATTTTGGGAAAAAAATACTGATGTGTAGGACTTACTCTAAAGCGATGAAGAAATTAACTTATACAAATAATTATACTAAAATAATGTTGTAATATACATTTACTATTTGTTTCATTATCATCATTTTGTAATATCTCGTCATTATAGTTACAAGAAATTATCATTACACTAACATTTTAAAATTATAATCTAGTTGATTTAATTTGTCCCTGACCCTTGTTAGTAATTTCCAACTCCTCATCATATGATGTTAATATTATATGGTTAATCAGAGTAATAATTTCATTAAGGAATTGATATCATCATATGGTTACAAATAGTGGACTGTTAAGAATATATTTTAGTTTTGTATAACCCTATAATTTAATATAATTATAATGATAACAGACTACATGTAAAATAGTGAACTATATAATATGCTAAGATCCTAAATATGAGTAATCCTAAATACAGTCTATATATATATTCTGCGATGATATTTAGTATAATGTGTATGGTTTACATTAAATACTCAGCACTAAATGTAGTTAATGATTCCACTATCGATATGAATAAACTGGGTAGGCTACATCAGCCAAATATATAAACAAACTTGATATGATATTAAATGGATTTAAACTTGCTCAAATTATTACAAGATATTAAATGTAGTTTTTATGTGATTTTAGGGAATGTTACACATTAAATCATCAATATAATTATGAATAAGGAAGTTATAATAGATGAAGTCCTTGATTTGAATTATAAATGACTATTGATATTATATACAATATTTAAATATTGCTTGAGTACCTATATCCAATACATATCAAGAATATATTAAGAATGAACAAGTGATCGTATATATAAAAAATATCAATATGAAGACTTAGGTACTTCTATATAGCATATAGAGGTGTGCTTATATCTTTAGTAGTATTATTAACTACTAAAAATAAGTCATAAAATCTTGAGGGTCAATAATCTATAATTAAATTAACATAGTCTACTAATAAATGTTCTATGTTGTTAAAATAAAAGATTATGTACATACGAGGTATAATTTGGTTTATGAGTTATTTGATTCTATAAAATTATTAAGATTAGTTGTTTCAAACTAAGTAGTGTCTACATAATATGGTGTATTGTGATACTAATGTTTGTCATATAATATATTATATTTGTATTTACGTACGAAAATTTGAATATGTATTTTATATATAGATAATTGGTATGATCTTTACTTATTCTACTTATTATTTATGTTATAAATAATATAATGTAGATTCATTCATATGCTTAATGGACTAAATACATGCATTTTAATTTTTTATATGTTTAACATGTTTTATGCCTACTATTAGGAAGTAATATGTAGGAATCTATTGGTTATATTCATGTTAACCAAATCTCACATTGCTCATATTAGGTAAGCAGTGAGATAAAATTTACTAACTTATTAGCATCATCAATATTAGATGAAGGTAATCTGATCAAGTAGTGTTTATAAAATTAATTGATCCTAGAGATCATTAACTATTAAAAAGTTTGGCCAAAGTAATGTTAGTTAGACATTGTCATTTCATATGTATGATTTACATGTTTGTAAGATATCATGTTAGAATGGATTATTTTATGGTATACTTTATGTTCTTTGAAATCCTACAACACATATTTACTAGCTTATCTCTCTAGATTCTCATACCATCATTATCTAATTATCAGTGAAGGGAGGGTCATTCCCTAAATAGATATTTTGCATGGGATAAATCATATATGGTTGGTGTGAAAAAGTGTTCTGAAGATGATCTCCCTTCACATAACAATACTTATTTAGAGATAACATTTGATATTTCCATAGATATTGAAGTTCGAGAAACTCATGATCCATGGAGCTATAATTATATCTTGTATATTAAATTGTATTCATTATTATTGAAATATTATACATGATGAGATGTAATTATATAATTATTTTACCATGATAGCAGTGGTTGCATGATTGTATTAATCATGGTTAAATGTTTTTAATTATTTTCTATATATTTTTTATGTTGTGTTTCATCTGATGATATTGATCAATGATAGATAGATGTCACATGCTTATTTTATAGTTAATATACTGAGAGTGTTTTATTTGTATCACTAATTAATTCTTGTGGTGAAAACTAAGAAAATAATATATTGATTAAATTTAAAAAAAATCATGTTATTCTAGGTAGATCACACTGGGAATGTTATATGTTATATCAGAGTTGTAGCTCAAACTCTAAGAATGAATGAGTTCACTAACATTTTTCATATCCTTATGTTTATCAAAAATGAGAATGGAAAAATATAGATATCTAGAGAGGGTTCTTCAAATGTCAATGACAATCCTCCATTT
Source organism: Torreya grandis (assembly GCA_037957365.1). Classification (NCBI taxonomy): domain Eukaryota; kingdom Viridiplantae; phylum Streptophyta; class Pinopsida; order Cupressales; family Taxaceae; genus Torreya; species Torreya grandis. The sequence continues at coordinate 5,294,806 of JARHVA010000491.1, forward strand.
GATCCTAATCATTTTACTATTAAAGAAGTAGCAAAGTTAGATAAAATTTTCAAATCCATGACTAAAACTAGGGACCTAGTTTTAGCCTTGAAACAAGAATTTCATGGCCCTAAAGAGGAATTACATAGAGATGTACTTAAAGATCACCTTGTTGAGCAAAAAAAAACCCTTATGATGTGAGAGTTAAGGTAGCTATGGATTTGGGTAGAGATTAAGTTGAGCAAATTCACAAAACTAGTAGATATTTATGTAGAAACTCTAGGGTCATATGATGTGATCCTAGGAGTCAATTAGATTACAAATCATAAAGACAAGGGTGAATGCTACCTGAATAAGGTTAAGTGTCTGGAGAATTTTGGAAATCAAATAAAAACTAAAGGCAAGAAGAGAGAGTTGAGGTTTAGGTATATTTCTCCAATGCAACTGAAGAAGGCTCGAGGAAAAGGGTTCTAAGAATTTATTGTCAAGATAAATGAAATGGATGAATATAAGGAGCCATACCTTGAAGATTTTCCATTCTTTAAGAATTTTTATAATGTGTTTTCAAAGGAATTACCTATATTTCCTCTTAGGCATGAATTTGATTTCTCTATTGATATCATAATTTGATTTTAACCATAATCTAAGGCACCAAAGAGGATGATAACCACTTAAATAGTTAAGTTAAAGGCTTAACTCCAAAAATTATTGTCAAAAGAGTTGATTAAGCCAAGTATGTCACCATGGGGTACACTAGTTATCTTTGTCAAGAAAAAGGATGGTTGTCTTCGACTTTGTATTGATTATAGAATGTTGAACAAGGAAATATCAAAAATAGGTATCTTCTACCTCGTATAGATGATCTTTTTGATTAGATGTAAGGAGACATAGTCTTTTATAAAATTAACTTTAGATCAAAATATCATTAACTGAGGATATGGGATGAGGATATTCCTAAGATAATGTTTAGAACTCATTATGGGCACTATACATTTACAGTGTTACCATTTGAGTTGATAAATACTCTGGCAACACTCATGAATATCATGAACAATGTGTTTAGAGATTATCTAGAACATTTTGTTTTGGTCTTTTTTAAAGAACATTATTATATACTCTAAGAATGAAGAAGAACATCTTCAACATCTATAATTGGTTCTACAACTGTTATGGAAGCACAAGTTGTGTGGCAAACTAAGTGTGCATTTTTCAAGAAAGAGCATAATATCTGGGCCATATTATTTTTTAAAATAATATTTTTATAAATCTAAGAAAGATAGCCATTATAGAGTGTTCATCACTAAAGACTATATATGAGGTATGAAATTTCATGGAATGAGTGGGTTATTACATGAAGTTCATTCTAATTTTTTTAAATATAGTTAATCTAACTACCTATCTACAACATAAGAACTAAAGTTTTAGCTGGTCAGATAAGTGTGAATTAGGTTTTCAAGAATTAAAACTGAGGCTTACATCAACACCAGTGTTAAGAGTTCCTTATTTTAATAGTTAATTTTTCAGTGATCATAGACACATCTGAGGAGAGACTAGGAGGAGTCCTTATGCACGATGGTGTAGTGATAGATTATGAACCAAAGAAGTTGAAACCTTATGAGATGAACTATGCCCCTCATGAACTAAAACATGTAATAATTGTGCACACTTTATAAGTTTAGCGGCATTACTTATTTGGGAAGACCATTTGAGCTCAAGACTGATAACTTAAGAATCAAGTATATCTTCACCCAATCAAATCTAAACTCTCTTTAGATATGTTGGTTAGAGTTATTATCTGACTATGATTTTTATATCAACTATATTATAGGTAAGGAAACTAGAGTAGTTGATACCCTAAGTCATAAAAGGTACATTGCAGTCATAACTACTATTAATGGTACTTTAAGAGATTGAGTGATTAAATTTTTAACAAGAGATAAATTCTATGATCAGGTCAGGAAAGCATTATCTATGAATGCTAAAAATCTTAGGTATAAAGTATTCAAATTAGGTAATGATGGTCTTTTATGATATAATGGAAGGATGTATGTGCCAGATCGATAGAATATGTAGAACATAATGCTAAAGGAACTACACAATGCCCCATTTTCAAGACATATAAAAGTAATAAATCTCATGGTAGAGCTTAGATCACTTTATTTCTAGAAGGAAATCAAGAAAGATGTAGTGGACTTTGTGTCATGTTATCTAGAATGTTAGGTAGTGAAAGCTGAACATGAGCATCTGGATGAATTGTTATATCTACATGATATACCAAAATGGAAGTGGAAGGTAATCAATATGGAATTTTTATAAGGATTACCAATATCACAGAATAGGCATGATATGATCTTTGTAGTAGTTAACAAATTAAACAAGGTGGCTAAATTTATACTAGGCAATTTGATAGAAAGTGTATTGGTTGTACATATTTATAGAGAATATCATTTTAGATCATTATTTGAAGATGACTTATATGTTTTCGGTAACTTTGAATTCATCTTTGGGTATGCAATTAAACTTCAGAATTGCATATTACCTAGAGACTGATGGCTAGATTGAGTGAGATAATTAGGTATTAGAGGATCTTCTTCTTATGTATTGCATAGATCAACAATAAAATTAGAAATATTATATTTTATTGGTTTATTTTTTTTACAATAACTCATACCAATCAGTTTTGAACATGGCACCATTTGAAGCATTATATGAAAGA
>JARHVA010000492.1:0-75000 GCA_037957365.1 Torreya grandis
GGGACTAACATCTAAAGTTATAGAAGAATTATTGTGTATTTTTCTACCTATAATCATTTAGAGGCATTCAACAAACACCAATGGCGACTCTAAATGAAATTAGTTGGTTCTATAATCCTAGGTACTTATTTTGAAAAGTATTAGATAATTTATTGTGTTTTATTTTGACTCATGAAGTTGGGATGGCTAGGTATGAAGAGAAATTCTATTTTATACCTTCTTATCAGCCTTGTTATGACCCCAAATATATACCTCAACACCCTTATCAAGCTTATTACACTCCTAATGATTTATATTATTCTTACCATTAGCCTATTCTCCCTCTACATGACCATGATGTTTTATATGAGAAAACTTCTTAAGCTCAAGATGTCCCTAGTTACTCCTTAAACCAATCCATTTCAATTTTGAAGCAAATTCTCTTAGGATATGAGAGATACATGTTATACCTTCATATACAAAGGGAATATAGTCAAGATATCCCTAGTCATCTCATTCATGACATGAGATATTTATTGTAGGTATTGAAAGAAGAATGAAAACATATTGAGAGAGAAAATTAGCAAAGCCTCTCAAGTGAAATGTAAGTGGTCTCATTAAAAAAATAGAATATGTGCTAAGAGTTCATGAAGGATAATATGTCCAATTCCATCATCCCTATGTGTCTTCTTACACTCTATATCAACTCTCATATATGCAACCCATTCTTTCCAAAGAGACCTCTCCAAGTGTTCTAATTCCTTCATGTTTTCCTCAAAATTTTCCTTCTTGGAATTCCATCCAAGAGAGAATTCAAAAGGAGAAGGAGATTATTGTAGAGAAGCATATTAATTCAAGCTAAGATTCTACTTCTCTTTATCAAGGACCCCCTAAGAAGTCTTTTAAGATTCTAATCTAGAGTCAAGTGGTGAATTCATGGAGTGGGCAAAGTGAAACAAATATATATTAGGGAGTTGAAGGCAAAGAAAAATCTTAACCTATGCAAGTCTCTCTCATCCCTCCTCAAGAGTCCTCATGTACCTCATTACATCCCTATTGTGTCCCTTATCTTCATGAAGTCACTAACCACCTTCAAGAGAAGCTATTCCAAGAGAGTATAGATAGGAAAATCAAAGAGTTGTACTTAAAGATGAAATGACTTGAACCAAGAAAAAATCAAGAGGTTGAAGACAAAGCGATATTTATGCTTAATCAAGCCCTTTTGTCCTCTCCCCAAGAACCTATAGCTTGTATATCTTGGAGGTCTATCTAGGAGTATATTCAAAAAAATAATGAGACTCTAATTGATAAGGTTGAAGATGAATTTGTAAATGTTGAAGAGCCTCATGAAGGCTATGAGTAAAATGAGTGCTTTTTAAAGAATATGTTCCTTCCATTACCTAACTCAACTTGATATCTCTCCAAGTGTTTCTACTCATTTTCACTTTTTACATTCAGAAGAAATAAGAAACTAAAAGGTAATGGTCAGGGGTTAGATGATACTCAGATGAAGTTGTGCACCGTATCCAGATGATTGAAGGAGCTCCTCTTTGGCTGTGGAGGACGACACCTATAGATAAGAAAGTCTTAAACAAAGAAAATGTTAGATAGATATATGGTGGACTGCCAAGCAAAGCTCGGGTCCCAGAAGTGTAAAGACTTCCTTGAGGGATGACAGTCCACTAGTTGATAAAAGAGTGTTGCTAGAAAGAGAAATGGTAAAAGACTACACAAAAGAAATAGATAATGCGTACCTATATTTTGTTGTCAGTCTGTCATAGTCACTGACATTGGTAGTTCTACCGACGTCGGTTGGTCAAGATTGCTAACATTGATTAGTCTTCCAACGTCGGTAGGGGCAATGGTTGATGTTAGTCAAGGCAATGGCCTTGGATGGGTTTTGGACAGGTTTATGGGTGACAGAGGAGTCTGGGAGGTCTGTAGGAGTTTAGAGGTTCATGCAAGATTGTAGGGAAGTCAATAGAGTCTTAAGAGGGATAAGGGGGTTAGAGGACAGGTTGTCAAAAGGAGTAAGGATATGGGGAAGGCCTCTCAGCCTCTCCAAGAAGAAAGTCAGGTCTAGTTGATGATATTTAGAAATGCTAAATAGAAGTTAATTGCTAATGCTTTCTAAATTATTGAAATGAAATAGAAGAAGAATACTTATCTCTTACTTGATGAAGAATCAAGGGTGTGAATGCTTGTTCCTAATGTAGCTGATGTAGAAGACTTCCTATAATGTTTCCATCAGGTGTGGAGTGACTGATGCAAATTTCCTATAGCTTGTGATGCTTGGTGTGCATCTAGAAGAGAGAAAGAGAGAGAGGTCAAATTTTGGGAGCAAGAGAATTAGCATTCAGGCAGAATTCAGGGTCAGAATTTGGTTTTAATCAATCGACATTGGTGATACCACCAACGTCAATCAACTATCGACCGACGTCGGCAGCTAGAGAATGGGTAAAAAGGCTATTTTTAGCCTTTTGCCTATTCTTCCATCTGCCAAATTCAATTGTCATTGTTAAATGGTCCAAATGGTGGGTTTAATAGGCATGAGAATTAGTGGGGGAGTTGAATAGGTCTTAGGTAATTATGATTAGTCATAGGGTGATAAATGGGGGTATCCAAGGGCAAGGTGAGGTGTCATGGGTGATGTGTCAAGGGTGGTGTTATTAATTTAAAATAGGTAATTTATTTTAAATTAATAAGTGTGTGGGTTAGAAATGTTTAGAAGTGGACCAAGGGGACCAAGGGGTAGGTTGACCAAGGAGTAGACACAATTTTGGTGTCTACATTTGCCCCTTTTTGTCTTGTTGGTTGTTCTTGATGAACTGCAAGACAAAAACAAGAGTAAGTTTGCCTAAGTATGGGATAAGGTCATTTTTGTCCTGTTGGTTGTTCTGATGAACTGCAAGACAAAAATAAGATTTGGTTGCCCCAGATGTGGGATGAGGTATTCCCCCCTCAAAGCGGGAGTCGAGGGAATGGTAACCTTATATCGGGGTGCCAATTTGATAGATGTGGATGGATATGGTGAAGTTTGAGTGTGAACGCTATAAAAGTTGAGATTATGCGTATACCACTTCACATGATAGGTAGGTCAAATTGTCACAGTCAAAGGTCAAGGAGTGCTAAAATCAAAATAATCGGTCTACAACATTAGTCATAGCTGATTGGGTTAAACGATCCAAGCTGTAGCTCCAATGTCATCATGTTCCAAGTATCTCGGGCTCAGGAAGTGCTCTTGGAAAACATGAAAATGTCACAAGTAGTGGGGATCAACTTGGGCGTGATCCAATACTTGTGAGGGTTGTAATGTGATGTGCGTACAATTTTTCTAGCTATTCATGAGGGTAGCATATATGCAACCAAACTAACCAAGGCAAAGTCATCCCAAAAAGTGGTCATAATTTGAGGAGATAGTCATGATCTCCAAGGTTGTTGGTCATGATTTTGGGTTGGTATAGATTGTTGGTCCATTAGATGGATGAAGGAATGCCGAGCTAACCTTAGAGGACCCCATGTCAACTGAGTGCTACCTACATAGCCCTTGTTGGAAGGGCCTCAGGCCAATGTAGTTCTCCATAAAAGGGAGGAAGAGGGTTGATTATGGATGTTGGTTGGATTAGGTTAAGTCATGGTTAAAGGTAATATGGTTAGTCCATCAGATAGATAGACGAACAAATGGCTGACATCATATGGAGATGAATGGGCAAATGGCCAAGCTAACCCTAGAAGACTCTGTGTCAACTGAGTGCTGCCTACATAGCCCTTGTTTTAAGGGCCTCAAGCCAATGTAGTTCAGAAGAAGAGTCAAAATGGTTGATGATTATTTTGGTCATGTTTTGAAATAATGAGTGTATGATGATGTTACAGCCTTTTCCATATTATGTGATGGTGTATTTTGTAACATTGGTGATAGGGTTTTCATCCCTAGCAATTTTCCATATTGGTGATGGATTTATGCTAAAAATGAAATGAGTATGCTTATGATTCAACAAGTAATGGTTTATGCTTGACATAATTTGTGTGGTTAATAGTTTCCATGTGTATTGGTTTCCATAGAAACTAGTGTGAATGGGCTATGTCATGTTAGTGGTTTGAAAATGTTTGGTTTGGTTTGGTTGTATGTAACCAAGGTATAAGAATTGAAGGTGTGTTGCTCTTTCATTGACAAGGACCATAATGATAGCATAGATAGGTTTGTTGCAAATAAAAACCCTATTCATGCATTACGTCGTTGACCATTGTTTGTGTTTGGGGTAATAGGTTGATTATGTGAGATGTGAGGATAGCGTAACCCTTTTTAGCAAGGATAACTTTGCCCCTTTTATAGGTGACCCTGAGAACGACTATAGGCAAGTCCATGACTTTTTTTTGGTAGACTGATCGATGCGGGAAGTCTACGTGGGGATGTTATTTTTTTTTGTGGTCATATGTGAAGCTGATCGATGCGAGAAGCTTCTGAGAGAGTGTTGTTTGGAGCAAAATTTGTGTATAGCCATCCTTCGAGGGAGTGGTCTATATTTTGCTTTGTATGTTGATGTCTTTAATAGCTATCCTTCAAGGGAGCAGTCTATTAATTACAGTAATGATGTAGCTGTCTTTTGAGGGAGTAGTCTACATTTATAGTTTATGACCTTTGTATAGGCATCCCAATTTATGTTTTTTTTTTTCTTTTGACTAGACTTTTGGTCATGGACTTGACTATAGAGGTTTGGGGGTTTCCCTTTTATTAGGACAAAAGCATTCATGCTTTACCAAAGGGTTGACTAATGTTTGTAGGGAAAAAGGGTTGAAAGGAATAAGAATGATAATGATGGGGGTTGCACAAGAGAAAAGCTCAAGTTAAACATCAAGTGAATGATTACTTGATTAACAGTAGAATGGTCGTAGATGCAAGGCATTAAGGGGCTTAGGTTCTAGCTGGCCTTTAAGAGAAGATAGATGATAAGTCCCTGATCCATACTTGTGTGTTATGATATAAGGTCTAAGCCAATTAGGAGAAAACTTACCTCATTTACTTCTTTCCAGATTGGTCACGTGTTGGTTTTCTTTGAGGACAAGATCTCTGATTTTGAAATCTCATTCTCTCAAACTTTTGTGATAGGCACGTTGGAGGTGATTTTGGTAGATATGGAGATGGTTGAGGCAGCAAGGCGACGTTCGTCAAGTAACTCAAGTTGAGCCAACCGATCTTGACAAAAGTCATCATTAGAGAGTATGTCATGTAGAGAGATGTGTAGAGAAGGTATCTATACTTCAAGAGGTAGGACAACCTCTATTCCATACACTACAGAGAAAGGTGTAGCACCCGTAGGGGTTTGAATGCTAGTGCATAGGCCACAAAGTGAAGGGAATGTGAATGTGTCAATCCCTTCCAGTGTCGTTGACCACCTTAATTAGAATTTTGGTTAAGATTTTGTTGGAAGCCTCAGCCTACCCATTTGCTTGTGGGTAGTAAGGCGAGGAGAAGCTGAGCTTGATGCCAAATGAGTCACAAAGTTTTTGGATAGTTTTGTTTTTGAATGATTTGTCGTTATCAGTGATGATTTTGTGAGGTACACCAAAATGATAGATGATATGGTTGTTGATGAAGTCAATGATTTTGTCAGCCTTTAGTAAAGATGAGGGGAATTGCTTCCACCCATTTAGTGAAGTATTCAGTTGCAGTGATAATGGACTGATGTTGAAGAGATGAATGGGGGTTAATTTCACCGATTAGATCTAAGCCCATTGTGAAAAGGGCTAAAAATGCTTAGCGACTTGTAAAGCATGGCTAGGGACATGAAGTAAGTTAGCATGTTGTTGGCATTTGATGCAATGCCGAACATAGTCTCTACAGTCTTGGTGAAGAGTGGGCCAATAATAGCCCAGGAGAAGGATGCGCTTTGCAACTGCATTACCACTAAAATGTCTACCACAAATCCTATTGTGGACTTGTTTGATAGCATGAGCATGTTTTAGTGGAGGTTAGACATCAAAGAAGGAGGCCATCAAAACCTCGTTTATAGAGAAGACCCCATAGCATAGTATATCGAGTGGTACTCTTGATAAAATCCCACCGTGCATTACTAGAGAGGTCAGGAGGAATGGTAGAATAAGTTAAGTAGTCAACAAGTTGTTTATACCAAAACATTCTGTGGACTAGAGTCAATGGTGCTGATGAGGTTGCATTTTAGTGGAGATATATGAAGGTAACACCAAATGGTGTACCATAACATAAATTCTTGAGGAAGATGATGAGGATAGAATGCATGAGGTGAGAGAGGCCATGGTGTTGGAAAACTTATTCGTAGATCGAGGAATAGTTTACAAGAGGTAATGGTTGAAAGATTCTAGCAGGGTGTCAACACGGTGTTTTTACCTCTGTAAAACTTCATTTTTACAAAGATATGAACTGTTAATCTGATTAACGACTAGTTGTGAGTCGCCAAAGATGTTGATGGTCTTGATGCTTAGAAAAAGGGTGGTTTGAAGTCCCAAAATTAAGGCTTCATATTCAACTATGTTGTTGGTACATTCAAAGTCAAGTTTGAAAGATAGGGGCATGGGCTCACCCTCGTGAGGGATGAGAATGACTCCCGCACCCCCACCGCGTTGACATTTAGACCCATCAAAGAACATTGTCATTTGATAGAAAATGTCATCGGTGGATAACATGGCGATGGATTTGTCAGGGAATTCATAGTGAGAAGGTTGGTTGTCTGGTAGAGGGGCATCTTCTAATTGGTCAATGATTGTTTGCCCCTTTATAGATTTTTATTGGATGAATTTCAAGTTGAACTTAGTATGTTGGTTTTAGTATGGCTTGGAATGCATGTATTTAGGAGGGTCGGTGTGGGTGATGACATAAGTTTTGTGATTGAGAAGATAATGATGGAGTTTGGTAGCGGCAAAGACTAATGCCAAGTAGAGTTTTTTAGTATGAGTATATCGAGTTTCATAGTCAATGAGCATTTGGCTTATATAATAAATGCTTGCTCATGATGTTGTTTATCTCGGTGCGCGATCATGGCACCTAAAGAATGATTTGTTACTAAAATGTAAAGATAGAAAGGTTGACCTTCTTTAGGTGGAATAAGGACTAGTGGAGAGACTAGATAACACTTAAGAGCCTCAAAAGACTCTTGGAAATCCTTATCCCAATTAAAGGAGACGTCCTTCTTAAGGAGGTGATGAAAGGGTTGACATCAGTTGGAAAGCTACGAGATGAAGTGATGGATAGATTGAGGCTTCCCTTGCAAGCTGTGAAGTTGCTTTAGATTAGTAGGTGGCGGCATCTCGAGTATATCTCTTATCTTAGTGGGATCAATCTCAATGCCATGAAGGGAAATGATGAAGCCTAAAAGCTTCCCAGAGAGAACCCCAAAGATGCATTTCTTGGGGTTGAGTCGAACATTGTATTGGAAAAGGCGAGTAAAGATGATTTTGAGAATAGTCAAATGGTCACGATGGAGTTTAGATTTGCCTAGTAGGTCATCCACATAGTCCTCCATGATTTTGTGGAGGAGATCATGAAAGATGTAAGTCATGGCACGTTGATATGTGGCACCTGCGTTCTTCAGGCCAAAAGGCATGACCCTATAGCAAAAAGTCCCCCATGGGGTGATGAAGGTAGTTTTGTGTTGATCCTCTGGTGCAATCAAGATTTGGTTATATCTTGAAAACCCATCCATGAGTGATAGCATCTCATGACCGGCTGTAAGATCAACAAGTTGGTCAATATTGGGTAGAGGAAAATCATCCTTTGGGCAAGCTAGGTTAAGGTCACGATAGTCAGTACAGATACGGATCCCCCCAGTTGCTTTGGTGACAAGGATGATATTTGACACCCATTGCAGATAATCAATGGGTCAGATAAAGGAGACGGAGAGAAGACATTGAAGCTCCTCTTTGACAAGGAGTGCAACGCAAGGATGCATCTTGCAAAGATTTTGCCTGACAGGCTTAGCCTCTAGGTTTGTGATGATGTTATGTATGATGATGTTAGGGTCGATGCCAGGCATATCACTGTAGGTCCAAGCAAAGGCTTTTCTATGGTCAAAAAGGAATTTGGTATAGTCAATTTGTTCCTGGGCGTCTAAATATTGACCAATCTTTAAAATGTGAGGAACATCAAAAGATGGAAGGTTAATGTCAATAGTCAATTCATTTAACATAACTTGCATTTTTGAAGGAAGTGATCATTGGATGAAAGAGTCATCTACACCCATGTAGGTGAGAATGGCATCATCGTCTATGCATTAGATAGTGTTGATGGTAGCAGATTCATCATCTATCATGTTTGGATAAATGAGAGGGAGTGACCTGGATACCTCACCTAGTTGATAGGTTAGGGGTTCCAAGAGAATGGCATTTATGCAAAAAAAACTAGGAGGGATGGAAACCACTGACTCTGTAGGTGAAGAGGGGGGAATAGGCGAGTTTGGAGGTGATTGGTCTATGATAGGTTCACGGTCAGGGTTTTTAGAAGTTTTGGTAGGTCCTTCAAAACCCAGGCCATGTCGCTTCTTGGCATTCTTTATGGCCTCATCTTTTGGTGGTTCGAGGGGCTGGTGGGAGCCTTGTTCATAGTGCCCAAAGCCAAAGCCCTTCCATGCACACCTATAAAGGTAGGTATGAGCAAAGTTTGGGTTGCCAAGAAAAGAGAAGTTAGACGTAAATAGTTGGGGTGATGAAAGAGGGTTCCCATTAGTGGGAGCTTGATCTAGCCCTCCATAAATGAGTTTTGTTTGAAGATTGGGAGGACCATAAGGGATGACCATTTCGATACGATGGTCATAGCTAGGATTGTGATGAAGTTTTCCATACTCTTGAGTCTAAAACATGTCCAAGGTGAGTAAACGATACTCCCCAAGTGAAAGACGTTGGAAGGTATCTTTCATAGGGTCTTTTGTTGTCACTTGAGGAGGTGGTGTAGGTGTAACCACCATTTGTGTACTTGTTGAAGCTTTCACAGGTGGAGGCAGTGTTTGGGTCAATGTCTTGAAAGGAATGAGAACATCATTGGGTTGATAAGTTGTGTTGCATGTCTTGAAAGGGGAGGGGTCTGTGGGAATGACATGGACTTGACCGTCGTGTTCAAATTTGACACAACGGTGTAATGTAGAAGGGACACAGGCCATGGCATGAATCCAAGGTCATCCTAATAACATGTTGTATCAGAACTCTCCCTCGATGATGTAGAAGGGTTATAGGATTGTTCATGGGCCAACACGAATATGTAAGATGATGGTGCCAATGGTAGTGGCGGTGGTATCATTAAAAGATCAAAGAATTGTGTCGGTTTTTGACACACGATTCTTTGGGAGGGCTAATTGGTCAAAGGCATGGGTGGAAATGATATTGATGCTAGTGCCCCCATCAATCATAACTCACTTAATATGAGTTAGATCAATGTAGGCTATGATGAAAAGGGTAGCATCCTGATCTTTCAAGTTGGAGCTAGGAATTTCAGAATCACTAAAGGTAATAGAGGTGATGGTGGGTAGTGATTGGACTAAGGCAGCTAGTGGTTGGGGGTCCTTGGGTTGGACCTGCACTACCTATAAAGCCTTGATTAAAGCTTGACGATGTTGTGGAGATATTTGAATGAGGTCATATAAAGTCATCTTCATGGGAGTTTGGTGAAGTTGTTTTACCATAGAATCACGGATTGCCTCTGAAGAAATTGGTTGGGATGCACCCAAAATAGAAATCTTGGGTTTGGGTGGTTGAGTAGGTTTGACAAATGGATATGTTTGAGGGAGAGAAACCTTCTCTTTCCTTTTATCCTTCATGATTTGTGACCTAGTGGTCACATTGATAGTGTTGATTTCAAATATAGGGGAGGGAGGTGGTAGAGGAACCACAATTTGATGATGGGCTCCCTATTTAGGTGAGGATGTTTGAGAGGTAGGGAATGGTGTTGGTGGTTTGTTGAAAGGGTGGTCAAGAGGATCCTTAGTGAAAAGGGTGTCCTTTTTCAATTGTTGATGAATGACAGCTTTAAGTGTGCAGCAATGCTCAGTGTCATGTCCAAGTGTGCGATGATACACACAAAATTTAGTGTCATCGAACCAAGATGGTTTTGATCTGAGAGTTGATGAGTGTGAAGGTGAGGAGGTTTGGGAGGCATGGGATAGTGTCAGTGGTTTTTCGAAAGGGTGGTCAAGAGGGTCCTTAATGAGAAGGGTATCTTTTTTTAGGTATTAATGAATGACAGCCTTAAGAGTGCAATAATGCTCAGTGTCATGGCTAGGTGTGCGATGATACACATAAATTTTAGTGTCATCAAACCAAGACGGTTTTGGTTCAAGAGGTTGAAATGGTTTAATAGGTGGAAGAGTGATGCTAGAAGTTTGCAAAAGTCAGCGTAGTATCAAAGCATATGAACTCGCTAATGGGTTCGTCCTTGTTGATGCACTAGGTTTTGATGACTTTTGTTTTGAAGTTGTTGAGGGAGATTTCCGTACCACCTTTTTGATTGGTGGTGTGGCCACTTATGTAGATGACACTTTCTTTGTGAGGGGTGCCAAATTTTTTAGAGGAGGCATGTTTTTGGTGGGTAAAGGGAGTAATGGAGGCAACTTGTTGTTGATAGGTGTTGGAGTAGGGAGTACTCCTATTAAGGTAGAAGGATGAGGGCCCAAAATAGAGGGCAATGGTGATGGTGGGGGAGGAGTTCTCCGATGTGTTTTAGTAGCCTTTTGTAGTTTGGTTTGAGGACCACTATTGTGCGAGGTAAGGTTCAAGTCTACCTTCACTTGTGGGTGAGTGAGGTTAGATATGGGGCGAACATCGAGGGATTTAACTGGTTTTGGTATGGTGGATGTTTGTGAGGGTTTAGGTTTAGATGTGGACAGTTGAGCTTCTAAATATTTAGAAGTAGAAGCCTGGCCCTTGTTGGAGACTTTGGGAGATTTTGTCGAAGGAGGGTTAATAGTACGAGATGGAGCGGGATGTGTAAGATAAGGAGCTTTGAGTCACTCCCATAATGCCTCACACTCTAAGTTCCTCAAATGAAGAAATCCTAAGTTTTCAGCCAGTCAAGAGAATGGTTTTGAAGCTGTTAAATGAGGCTTTGGGTTTTTAGAAGATTTGGGTGGTCGTGAGAGTGGGAATGTGTTAGATGTGGCAATCTCAGGCCAAAGGTGTGAGAGAGCCATTACTAGATCATCTTGAGTTGAAGTAGGTGAAGAGACAAGTTCCTCTCTTGGTGGAGAAAGAATTGGAGAATGTGACTCCTCAAGAGGATAGAGGGTAGGGATGATTGTACCTTCTACTTGCAGTTGAAGAGTAGGAAAGGTATGGTCCTCCATTGGTAGTAAGAAGGATGAAGGTGGGGCTAGTGGCATTGGTATGGTCAAAGCATCCTCTAATATAAGAGAGGTCGATGGAGAACTAATAGGAGAAGAAGGTTCTTCCACCTATGGAGGAGAAATAGGAGAAGAAGGCTCTTCTACTTGTGGTAGACAAATAGGTGAAGAAGACTCTTCTACCTGTGGTGGACAAATAGGAGAACAAGGGTCTTCTACCTATGGTGGACAAATAGGTTGACTAATCTCTTCAGACTATGGGAAAGGTTGGTTAGGAATGACATGAAAGACCATGTTGACCATGCGTATATTATGCTCGTGAAGGTCATCCGCCATGGTCTGAATGTTATGCTGACTAGGGGGATGGTTAGGGAAAAATTGTCTAAAGATGTCTATATTTTGGTTAGGTGGTGCATTTGGGTTATCCAAAACAATATCCCCCTTGTCCAACATGTCTTGAATGATGTTTTTAAATGTTTTGTAGTTGTCTGTGTCATGACCCTTGACACGATGATAGTTGCAAAATTCATTTTCCCTATACTAGGCAGGGATGGCTTTTGAGGGGTCAAATTGAGGTGGTCAAATATGAGAGAGCTTGAGGACCCCCTACTTGACTAATTTATCCAACACGAATGCGTATGATTCTCTTATCGAAGTATATTGATGCTGTACGTATCATTGTTGGAATTGTCCTGTAATTCTTTGAGTGTGGAAGGTTCAGATTGGTTAGTTATGGTCGATGATGATGATCTAAATACCATAGAATTTGTTGATCCCTTAGACTTGGAGTTGGAAGAAGAAGGTCTGAAAGATGGTCATTGGATTTTGCATTAGTATTGTTACTACACAATTTGACTTTATTTTCTTCAACAACATGGATTTCAAGCTTCTTAGCCATGGTGAAAGCTTTGTCAAATGTGCGGAATGTTTGGACCCACAAAGTAGATGAAATGTGTTTGGCACACGCTTGTGAAAAGAGCTCAATGAGCTTAGGATGAGGTAAAGAAAAGGAGAGTTGGTTGATTAAACTTCTCCATCAAGCAATGAAATCGGCTATTGATTCGTCATTGAATTGTCTGATAGAGTATAGGTCTGTGATGGAAACCTTTTTAGTGATGTTAATTGAAAAGTGGTCAAGGAAAAGTTGGGCTAGTTGAGTGAAAGAAAAGATAGAGTGACTGGTAATAGAACTATACCAATCGAGGGTAGCACCATAAAGTGACATGGGAAATGTGCATAGTAACAACACATTGTCATGTGTTATAAGGTAACAAGCATGTCTAAACGCTCGTAGATGTTGTTGTGGGTCTTCTTTACTCTGAAAGTGAGTAAACTTGGGAAGTTCCCACTGGCTAGGATATGGTTGGATTGGGATTGAAGGATGAATGGGTTCATTATAGATTTGTTCATATGAGAAAACATTTCTTGAACTAGAAATGGATGTCTCAAGATTAGACATCTTATCCATCAACATTTTGATTAGATCAGTTGATGGATTTGCATGTGGGGTGCCCCCTAGGTTGTAAGGCATTTGGAAGGCGTTAGGTGGAGCGTATGACATAGTTGGTTGTGCTTGTATAGGCGCAACATATTGGTAACTAGTCATAGGGACTGATGTTGAAGTCAAGGGTGGTTGTGTCATGAAGCTAGAGGGCACAACTTGACTTGATGTTGCCAAAGGTATTTGGATGGTGGCAACACTAGCTGAAGGATAAGCAGTCACTCTTGTATTTATGGGTGCAAGAGTAGGTGGGATGGAGACAATTAAGTTCTGGAATGGTGTAGAACTTTGTTGAATGGTTTGTGGTTGAGGGGGTACAAAAACCCCAATGGAGGTAGGTCCAAAAATAGGAGAGGTCACACTTTGAAGATTGGTCATGGTTGGGTTGTTAGTTGAGGCAATGCCCTAGGTGTCTATGGGTTGAGTTATAGAGGCTGTTGATATGATTGTCATTTCAACTAAGGAAGTTGGCATCCCATAAACTGGGTTGCCTGAAGGATCTCACATTTGACTTCTCATGAGATAGTGCTGAAGAGCCTTGACATTGAGGTCAAGGAACCTTTCAAAGTCTTTATCCCCTTTCAGAACAATTGGATGTTGATTGGGGGTTAATTGGATAAGAGTACATTCAGTTTCTGAATTATACTCCATTTGGGGACTTGATATAGAAGGCAAAGGTGGGAGTGGTTTTTGCCTTGTGTGGTCAACAAGAGTTTTGGTTTGACTACGTGTCAAAACCATCCAAGCTAAAATAGATTTAGGTTCTAAAAATTGTATGTTTCAGCCTCAAAAAACTAGAATGTGTTTTTAACAGCAAAAAAGTTAGGTTTTGAACTTGCTATTTGAGAAGCAATATTTTTGACAGTGATCGACGTCAATAGAAAAACTAATGTCAGTGAAGTAAGTTGCTGATGTTGGTCAGATAACTGATGTCGGTAAAGATTAGTTGTTGACATCGGTGGAAAAATTGATGTCAGTGACTGTGTATTTCCAGAAACTCAGAAAATTGAAAGTTTTTGGAAGAAAAAGAAAGTTCTGAGTTGTTTTTAAAGCTTAGAATAATTTGTCCTTACCAACTCAAAAAACCAGATAAAAATAGAAAAGTAGATGAAGGCAAGCAAACTCTAAACGTTAATTCCTAAGAATAAATTTTAGAGTCTTTTTGGCTTATGCCTTAGAAGAGTGTGTTTGGGAAGTGGGCCTGTAGAATGGGTCCTAAAGAGGCAGTCTAAAGCTAGTTTCAGGTTAAGTTTTGGTTCTCAAAATATGTATTAGGTTCTGTACATGGCTTGCTACTAGGAGCTCACTCCCCTCATTTCACGAGCCCAGAGCCTAGCTGGGTCGCTTAGCCAATAAATACTTCCCCTAGAGTTTATACTCTACCAGAGAACAAAGTGGGTTCTCCCCTTGGTAGTGAAGTCCAAGTGGGATTGCCAGGAAGGGTAAGGTATCTGCTAGGTGATGAAATCCTAGTCGGGCCTTGTCTCAGGTATGTTTAGATGTTTGATTGTGAATGTGGTCAGGTTGTGTAACATATGTGTACTATGCTTTATTCATAATGTAGTTTTAATTACTAAATGAGCTAAAAATGCATTCAAGTAGGAATGAGATGCAATATATTTTTAACCCAAATTGAAATGTTTTTGTTTAGATGCAAACATGTGGAGAAAGGGTTAAGAGTATGAACTTCACTACTCTAAGATGCAGAAAAGAAGTGACAAGAAAAAAAAAAGCAGTTCTTTTTAACTTGTGCTTATGGTGTCTTTACAAAATAAAGAGATAGAAGAAGGATGCCAAGAGAGAAAATATTCCTAATGCACCTATATGAAAGTTTGCTTTAGAATAAATGAACCCAAGGAAAACTCCAGGGTCCCACCGGGTGTGCCAGAATGTTTCTACTCATTTTCGATTTTTATATTCAGAAGAAATAAGAAACTAAAAGGTAATGGTCAGGGGTTAGATGATACTCGAATGAAGTTGCGCACCGTATCCAGATGATTGAAGGAGCTCCTCTTTGGCTATGGAGGATGACACCTATAGATAATAAAGTCTTAAACAAAGAAAATGTTAGATAGATATATGGTGGACTGCCAAGCAAAACTCGGTCCCAAAAGTGCAAAGACTTCCTTGAGGGATGATAGTCCACTAGTTGATAAAAGAGTGTTGCTAGAAAGAGAAATGGTAAAAGACTTAACAAAAGAAATAGAGATAATGCATACCTATATTTTGCTATCGGTCTATAATAGTCATCGACGTAGATAGTTCAGCTGGCATTGGTTGGTCAAAGTTGCCGACATCAGTTAGTCTGCCAACGTTGATAGGGGCAATGGTCGATGTCGATTAGGGCAATGGCCTTAGATGGGTTTTGGATGGGTTTATGGGTGACAGAGGAGTTTGGGAGGTCTGTAGGAGTTTGGAGGTCCGTGTAAGATTGCAGGGAAGTCAATAGAGTCTTAATAGGGACAAGGGGTAGAGGACAGGTTATCAAAAGGAGTAAGGATATGGGGAAGGCCTCTCAGCCTCTCCAAGAAGAAAGTCAGGTCTGGTTGATGATATTTAGAAATGCTAAATAGAAGTTAATTGCTAATGCTTTCTAAATTACTGAAATGAAATAGAAGAAGAATACTTAGCTCTTGTTTGCTGAAGAATCAGGGGTGTGAACACTTGTTCTCGATGCAGTTGATGTAGAAGACTTCCTGCAATGTTTCCATCAGGTGTGGAGTGATTGATGTAGAGTTCCTATAGCCTATGATGCTTGGTGTGTGTCCAGAAGAGAGAGAGAGAGAGGTCAAATTTTAGGAGCAAGAGAATTAGCATTCGGGCAAAATTCAGGGTCAGAATTTGGTTTTAAGCAACCGACGTCGGTGATACTGCCGGCGTCGATCGACTATCAACCGACGTTAGTGGCTAGAGAATGGGTAAAAAGGCTATTTTTAGCCTTTTTTCCATTCTTCCATCTGCCAAATTCAATTGTCATTGTTAAACGGTCTGAATGGTGGGTTTAATAGGCATGAGAATTAGTGGGGGAGTTGAAATAGGTCTTAGGTAATTATGATTAGTCATAGGGTGATAAATGGGGGTATCCAAGGGCAAGGTGAGGTGTCATGGGTGATGTGTCAAGGGTGGTGTTATTAATTTAAAATAGGTAATTTATTTTAAATGAATAAGTGTGTGGGTTAGAAATGTTTAGAAGTGGACCAAGGGGACCAAGGGGTAGGTTGACCAAGGAGTAGACACAATTTTAGTGTCTAAACCAAGATTTACTTATAAAATCCACAAATCCCATGCCCATTCATGATCCATCAACCATATCTCATACTTCCTCTCTAACTCATAAACTTACCCATCACATCCGTTATTGAAGAGAAACATGTCCTATGGGTAGAAAATGAAGAAGAGATTGTAGTTGTAAGTGTGATTCAAAGAGAAGCTAATGAATATAGTTCAAGTGTATATGATGTAAATTTCACTATTGGTACTCCCCTTAGTGAATGAAAATAGAAATCAACCTTCTTTAATGAAGAAAGAGATGATATAGATTAGTTTTTAGTTTCCCATGAAGGGAATGCCAAGATTGATATCTTGGCAATGAAGAGATTGATCAAGACATAGAAGAGAAGGATTTTAAAGGGAATATTATATTGATTGATTTTTTTAGTCTCATGAGTAGGTTCAAAGAGATGTGAAGGACATGTGGTACATCTATTTGCATATGTTCAAGGAGTATGAATGTCTTAAGAAGCTAGCACCTCTAGGAGAGCAAAATTAGATTGTTGATGAGGAATGTAAGACTAGTATTGAGAAAACATGTCTTGAAGAATACCACAAAGAGTTTCAAATACATTATGGAGAAATCTATGATGACTATGACACTCTTGAAGATCATCAAGAGATTGAATTTTAAAATCCAATAGAAGAAAAGGCTACTTTTTCCTTCATGGACTAAAAATACTTATGGTAGAAGTATTGGAATATATTTAGTGAGTTTGAGGATATTTAATATCCTACACCCCCTGTTGGATAGTTTTAAGATGTTCTTGAAGATTCCTTGCTTCTTGAAGGGAAAGGTGATAACCTCCAAGGTACCATGATTGAGGCTACTCCTGTAAGTCAAGAGATGGCCATGTTTGAGACAAGTACAAACATCAAGAAAGTGTATGAGAAAGAGATTGAGACACAAGATGAATTCAACTTTATAGGTGATTATTTTTCATCTGACATGACTTCATTTGAGAACATGCCAAGAGGAGAGGCATTCAAGAAGAAGATGAAGACATCGAGAGCAAGGCTTAAGAGGCAACTTATTTCATGTCATCCTTCATTTCATGAAACAAGAAATAGTGATAAATTACCCTTTGATCTAGGAAGAAGAAGTGGTTTTTAAGTTAGTTGTATATAGTTAGTTTTCTTATGTTGTTGTGTTCACTAAGTGCTTGATAACACGTGTGGATCTTGTTCTTTACTTTGTGTGTTTTTCCTTGTTTGTGTGTGCTTAAAGGTCAAATAATATGATCTTGTCATGATCAAGGTATGGTCAGGTCTAAAAGTGAGTACAAAAGACTCCATTTCCTAATGGAAGGGTAAGGCTACTAGTCCATTTAGCATTTTAGGCATGCTACCCTTATGAATCACCAGATTATTGACCCAATTTTGACCTCAAGTCAAAATAGGTTAAACCCTATAAATTAAAAATTTTCAAGGGATTGTCAAAACTTGTATATGGTCTTGTCATGGTCTTAAATGGTCCCAGATGGTCTTCATATGGTCATAGTAGTCATTTCTTAGCTTGGTCCAAGTTTTGATCTCATGTGTACTTGTCTTGTCTTAGGGGTCACTTATGAGGTCCTAATGTTGTCAAACATGGTCAAAGGATTGATATAGTCTAGAGTCATTATAAAAGGTTATTCATATGTCTTTAAGGTTATAATATCTTTCCTTAATCTTTTACCATGTTCTTATGTGCTAAAATGACATTTTGGCCACATTTTGGGATTAATATGAGGAGTTGTATGTAATTTTTCAAATGAAAAACATTCCAGTAAGTATCCTAATGTGTATGAGGTCACAAAGAAGTTAGATCATCAATTGCATGTCAAAACTAGTTAGTTACTTCAGTTTAGACTCCAAAAAAGTAGTTTAAGACACTTGAATGGAATTAAAAGATCACCTTTCAAGTAGAAAATGGTTTAGAAGTTTCCTTTTAGATCCCACAAGTTGGATCCCCATTTTTTATGTAGGTACACATCTTCTTCAAAACCTCTATCACTCTCCTTTCAAGCTAATAAAGGCAAATTTCAATGCTCAATATGGATAGAGTAGAGAGAATTTCCACCTAAAATTTTTTTAGAGGAGGGTGTTCTAGTAAGCTTCAAATCCATGGCATTTGTCTATAGATTCATAAACTCTCCTTTATGAACAATCTCTATGACCATGAGGTGGTCTAGAACAACTAGTCAACCCCACATGCTCAATCCTTCTCCTTAAATCGGTATTTTACAACAATTTAAATTCATGAGATAGATTAAAAAGGATTTGTAAGGTTTATTTAGGCTTTTTTCATGTTTTTCAAGTTTTGTTTCACATGTGTGGCATTGGAGTTTGAGCATTAGACCTTCATAGGATAGTTTGTAGGTGTTGGACTTTGAGATTTTAGGCATATAGATGGTTTTTATATATCCTCCACAACACCTATCAGCCTTCTCTTGAATCTCACATGATCATACATGAGCAGAGTGATCTTTCATTGACTCCAAATCCTTCACAAGTTTGTTAAATTCATGGTTGTAAGTTTAAGAGGTAGAGTTTTAGTCTCATGAGATCAAGATATTAAATACAATTTTTATAAAATAAACAAGATTTATCTTAATATATTTGAAATTTATATGACCATCAAGGATTAGGCATGATGGAGAAACCTACACTCTTTAACAAACTACCAAAGCCTTGAGTTGACTATATATAATTTGTACAGACCAGATAAGCAAGTTGAAGATGATATGATACTTGGTCAAGAAATTTTATAAGCTCATTGAGAATGTGTCATGAAAATTGACATGAGTTGACTTCAAATTTTAAGCAAGGTACTCAAAAGGTTGTCTTAACAATATATGTAAGCAAATGAGACCTATAGGCCCAAAACCTATAGGACCTCATTTTGGACACAATATTCCAAACAAGAATGGTCAAGAAAGAATATAACTCAATGTATATGAGAAAATAGGCACAAAATAATCAAGACATATTAATGAGTGACTAATCATAAGGGATTGAGGTGATAGGGGTCAAAACATATAAGAGGTATGTAAACCCAATACCCCACACAGGCCTAAGTTCAAGAGATCAAAAGGAAGGTTGTAAACACTATGAAAAGGTCATATAACATGTAGAGTGGTGAGAGAGAATCACCATGAATATTTTAATACTCCCAGATGCCATGATAGGGTTGGAGAACCAATGAGGGTCAGATAAAGCAATTTTTACAAACCTAGTACCTCTACATACACCTTAGATTAAAGAAGCAAGCAGGGGCATGTGAAGAGCTATGAAAAATAATAATTAAACCTTATATCAAGTAAAAATGATGCCTCAATTAGGTTTGGATATTATAAGGGTCATAGTGGACTTGAGAGAGTCAACACTCAAAATTACATGCTCAGACTTCTCAAATGACCACCTACAACCATCTATTAAGAAGATTGCCTTGAACAATGGCATTGGTGAAAAATAGGAGTTTCAATGCATTGATAAGGATATTAATATATCAACAATAATGGTTCATATTCATTGAGATGTTTTAGTATTAGCTTTGAATATCAAGAAATTCTCAAATATAGTCAAATCCTTAAAACAATCACCTGTAGTTATCAAACGTGAGATGAAAAGTGTATGTAGTCAAAGGGTGGCATAGGTTATAATGAGTCTAATGTCCTTATCAATATAAAAATAGGTAATTTTTACTTTCAAAGATATTAATTTGATTTCTAAGATTTACAAATGCATCCCAAACACCTAATGCACACCTACAAGTGGTTAGGAAGGGGTAGGCTAAATTTCAAGCCTAAAGTGAGGATCAAAGTGCATGATGAAATCACTAAAACCTATCTCAAGTTGATAAAAAATTCATAAAGAAAAATTAATATCAAAAGGAATCATGATGGTATAGGGGAAGAGAACTAGACAAAGCCCAATCAAAGCCTACTCAACCAGTCACACATAGGCATGCTACTTCAAGACAAGTATTTTTTTGTTGAGAGGTTTTAAGGTCTATAAGAGGACTGATGGATAACAATTTAATATGAATGAATAGTGATAAAATCACTCTATAAAAGCCTCAAACCCATACAAAGATAAATAAAATGATGTCAAACTTTGTTATATGCCAAATAGGCCTAATCACCTGCAGTCCTATAGGGATAGTCACAAGAAAGGTGGACAGTTGAAGTGAGTTGATGAGATTAAAAACCATAATGAGATGGTGAGAATCATGTACAAGCATCCTATGAATTCTTAGATCCCTGATAGTGGAATAAAGGAGAGAACACATTCAACTAGGGTCATTTATACTAGTTGGCCTACAAACCCTAAACATAGATCAATGAGGATGTATCAGGGTTAGAGAAGAAGTGTAATAAGATAATAATGGGGGAGA
This sequence comes from Torreya grandis, assembly GCA_037957365.1. Taxonomy (NCBI): domain Eukaryota; kingdom Viridiplantae; phylum Streptophyta; class Pinopsida; order Cupressales; family Taxaceae; genus Torreya; species Torreya grandis. The sequence continues at coordinate 20,426 of JARHVA010000492.1, forward strand.
GTAAATTTGGATGTAATTGACCTTTTTATTTCATTTTAAACTCAATACTAATCTAAAATAGTCACACATAAACCTCATTTCTATCTTAGCCCTCATAAATGCAACTTGTCAGCCTAAGAGGTCACCTTTCCTTGCTTGGTACAGTACAGAGGTCTTGCATGGGACCTTAGTATCCTATGGATAGTTAGATACCCGTGTTTTCTTTAAATTTGTGGAATTGGTTGGTGTATTAATTCCCTAAGCTATATGAACCATTGTTAAGACCTTGAGGTAATTTTAGGCTATCCAAATAGTCCATTTTCAACTTGATGAGAGATAAAAGGGTTTTAATGCCTCCAAATGGATTGGCTAAACTTCCAAATGGCATTAATCATGTTCAAAACTCTCCTTAGAAACACCTCATTCTTTTGGTTTATACTTTTTGGTACATAACTATATGGAATATGCCAAAAAGGGTTATTTATGATATTTGAAAGGTTTGTACAAGGTGTCAAAACTTTAAACTTGACATGGATGATATTCAAGGAGTCATATAATTTAATCACATGTTTATTTTAGGTTTGGAACTTTTTTTATCCTATATAATCAAATTTTAGTCTTTATACAAGGAGGCCTAATTGAGACCTAGTTAGGAGAGAGAAATGCAGAAAAATAACACCTCCACTCACTCTCAGAACTTAAAATTTGACATTAAGTTGTAAGTCCATAATGGTAATATAGTATGTCTTCATTTTCTCATTTCCATCCATAAAAATTTTTGCATTAGGAGGTTTTCATAATTTTAAGGCTAAAAGGAATGAGGCCTAATTAGAGATTTTGGTAGAGAATGAGTTATTGGGGCTAATTTGAGACCTCAAAATGAATTATTGTAGGTCTAATATGATTTTAATAGGCAATACATGAATATAATATGATCTAAAAAATATGAATTCAAGTTTTTAAACTTATATGCAAGTTTGGCCTAAGGAGATGAAGGATCTTCTAGACACCTAGCAAGAGAATGAAGTGATGTGTCAAATAAAACCTGAAGAGATTAGTTGAGAGGTATCAAGAGTATATCAAAGGTGTAATTCAACATGATATAACCATTAATAAGTCCACTTTTTATTCAACAAGCCAAAGTAAAGGGAAATTTTAGAGAGTTAGTCAAGGTGTCAAGCAAGCATTCTAACTCAGATGCCACTTGGAGAAAGGGAGAATCTTCATAGAATCTACACATGGTGTTTAGGACATACTGAAGTATTTCCATAACTCCTCTCTTATTTTTAACTCATGAAGCACTCGTCATCTCTTTCTCTCCTATACCCTTCTCTTCTCTCTCACTTGTGGTATATATTAAGCCTAAATTGGTTAAGTTTGTATCCACCACTTGGGTATGGTGAAGACCTACTCATTTGTATCCTTTGATCAATTAATAACAACATAGTTTTACCTTTTCTATAAACTAGTTTCAATGTGTATGTTCAACTAGTTGATCTTGATAAGTGATAGATTCACTTTCTTGGCATGTTATCCTTGTTTAGAATTTATATTTAGTTTGAAAGTCTTTTTTCAAGTCTCTTGAAGTGTTCAAATGGACTATGTATGGGTTTAGTGAGTTTTCATTTCACTAGTTCATGTCATGACCTCTTTCTTAGTCCTTTTATCTCAAGATTACTTCACAAACCTCCATGAGAAATATTTATGTAGAGAGGTATATTTGTATTAGTGTCATGTATAAGTTAGAATCTTATTTTAAGTTTAATTGTAGTTGGTTGGTAGTGATAAATTCATATTTAATGCATCACCTCTATTAGAGTAGGTTTCTCTCTATTTTCCTAGCAAGTGTTAGAGTAGTGTTTCATCCTAAGTGATTCATCAAGGAGAGCTAGCCCTTTAACCTAGAGATTCACCTCTCCAATAAGGTACCCACAACCTTGATGTGTTTCCATGTTACATTGAATTTGGAAGGCTTAAACTACCTTCCAAAGGGTGCAAATTTGATTCATAACACAAACTATGTTTCTCATAAATGACCACTTTTGGTAATGGTAACAAGGGTCAAATAGAGTCATCTATTAATAAAAGAATAAATTATATTCAAATGTGGAATCCTACATCAAAAATGAGCCTGTTTCTCCTTCCAATCTATAACTTCTTGGAATTATTTTGATAACATATGTATAGATGCTTCTTTGAGATTATAAAAATAAGTTTGGACTAATATCAAAAGATTTTATACTCTTGAAGTGTCCTTGATTTGGTTAAAAACTTTTAAAATATATAATATATAAATATATATAGAGGTTTAATTTTCCCAAGCATATCAATGTTGAATTAGGATTCAATGTAGTTCTAGTGCATGTGAGATTCCTATCCTAATGAGTGTACATAACATTACACCTCTCCCTATGATAATCAAATGCAATTAGTATGATATTTTGTTTACACCCTCTCTTGGTATACATATGCAAAATTAAAAACCCTTGAAGTCACAAGATTATAAATTAAATTTTGACAACGTACCTAAGACTTCAATAATGCCTTGATACTTGTTCTATAAATTACCTACGATGATTTTTATAAATAGAATTATAAATTCAAATCAAGGACCTATTCGAATGAAATATGACACAATACACTAGTAAAAATAAAAATAGGAGTCTAGACAATGGGCAAAAGAGGAATATGAGCCAATGGACCCACAAATGAAAAACAACAATTTTTGGCACCCCAAAAGTAGTGACTACTAAAAATGGTCAAAACACATAACTAACAAATGAATAAAAAATAATGGAAATCTCCAAGCACATAAACACATAAAGGAGAGAGAAAATATAATAAAAATGGAAGCACATCACCATATAGAAAAGAAAGGATAATCAAAATCATAAAGAAAGGTGCCAATTAGTAATTAATCTTAACAAATGCTCCATATATGTAAAATAAGGCTAATAATACTATAATAATAAGACTTGTACAAAAATTAGGAGTATACATAATGTTCCATTTTGATGTACATGTGTGCATGCATATAAAAGTTAAAACAAGATTGAAAAAGTCATAACTAAATACTACTTAATAGATTAAAGATGAAATCTAAATTTATTAAATGGGTGTACCCACACTCTGACATGAACAACTCAATTGTACCTATAAGTAAACATGAATTCAATAAATTAGATGAATTTCAAGGTAAATTGATAAAAAAATATCATCAACTGAAATAAATACAACTAGCAAAGGGATGAATACACCTAGAAATATATGAACCATGTTGTCACTCTTGAAACTCTAGAATTGAAATTAAAAACATAAAAAATGAAAATGGAGTTGAAAATTTAAAATTAGGTTCAATGGCACAAGGACAAAAAATCTAATTATTAATCAAATAAGTAGACATATGGTAACTCTTGGTCTTACTTGGTTGATTATGTTCCACATAAGTCTTACTTGGTCTAGTTAGTTCAACTGGTACAACTAGAATTTTTAACTAATGATAGAATAGTGTAGACATATGCCCCAATTTTGAGATGAGTGGTTTGTTTGCATATCACTCATCTTAAAATAAGGAGTTAGGTGCACCATGTGTAACATAGATAAAAACATAAATTTTTAACATCATGAAAATTCATGTAAACTATAGGAAAATATAGTAATGTAGAGAGATGTAATCATGTATGCTCAATATGTAACATGTAAACCAATACTAATATTTATGTAGAAGCTTGTGAAGTAAGGGTGTTAAATAAGAGGGAAAGGTAAGTGATATGCCATGATAGTACCCTATAAATATAAATAAGTGAGATTATACAATGTAATAAAATTCCCAAATATGAACAAATTATAGCAATAAATTTATCAAATATAGTTAAAGTATTTTAATTGATTGTATGAGGTGTAGACACTCAATTTTGGTGCAAGCCTTCTTATTACAATGTTTTTATCATTATTTTGTGTATAAAGGTCATCACTTAAATTAAGTAATTATTCACAATTTTTTTATGTCTTATTATCAATTATGGGATCCCATGGTATTGTTCTCTTATGTTTTTCATTCTATGCTCATGAACCTATTCCTTGTCTATGTTTATTTTTTCATCTGGGACAAGAACAATGGTCTACTAATATTATCCTCATTATTTTTGAACCCTTTTTCTCATGGTCATTTTTTGTCTATGTTTTGATCCATTTTTTAATTATTTCCCTTTTATTTTTCCATATTTTACGTGTTGATATATCTATAAATTAAAACCATGAGAAGCATATATATATATATATAAATCATCCATCAGTAATGTATCTAGATATTCCAATCTAAAAAGTATCCAAAAAAATGATAGAATAATTAATCTTGTGGTTCCATATAATTTTACAAATCTTTTTTTTCATTTTCAAGTCTAGGCACACACTAAATTTCTTTATATTTTCTGAATGACATGAATCTTGCGCAAGAATTAAGGAGCATTGCATGTAGTATCATCTCACACTTAGGTAAAGGAGGTTAAGCTTATTATCTCAAATTATCCATTCACATTGCACATGAAATATAAAGGTGTTAATTCTATCATGCAAGAGATGTAGTTACAACCCCACCTTGGTGGCTACCTAACCCAACTACTTCTTCCCTTATATTTTTATCTAACATTTTCTAGCAAGTTAGGTCAAATACATTAAAATAAAAAAAATAGGCAATTCTATCCATTAATTTGGCAAAGTGCATGTATAGAAAGGTATGGAATCTTATTGCACATAGGTATAAAATAATATATAATATATAAAAATATTTTAGGAAAGGATCATCATAGGAATATAGGAATAACAATTAAATCAGTTGATTGATGATCTTCCCCAAGTCAATCCTACATAGTTAGAGGACCAAAATTAATATCGAGACATATATAAGCTTTCACACTCTTTATCCACACTCATAAACATAAAACACATCAACATTTTATCACTTTGTTATCCTTTGTCTTTTTTCAATTTAAATTGTTAATTTTAGTAATTTATATTTGATTGTTTACATATTTTTAGCCATTAAGGCATATCTAAAATTAATATTTTGCATTGTTGAATGATATATCTTCCTAGTGAAATTTATTTTTCTTATTTCATTGATAAACACATAAAAGATAAAATATGAGGATAGTGGGGGAAATCCCATCCTAATATAAGCATAATATACCTAGGAACGTGGGTGTTACAAGATCCATGTAAAAGCTTATAGATAATATTCCCCCATCATCAATAGGTGATGTGGGTATATGGGAAAAACTTTCCCTCATGATGGGTAATGATGTGTTTGTAATAAGAAGAATAAAAAATAAATATAATAGTCTGGAATCCTTAATGGAATAATATATAATCAATGAAACTCATATATAATGTGTAGGTATGATTTCCCCAATGGAAGTGTATAGATGGTAAAGAATTGGAATAATAAATCCATGTATTAACTGGTGATTCAAAAGAGCTAACATATTACCCCTAATGTAAAAAATATATTATACAAAATCTTAATAAACTAAAAACAAATGACTCAAGTGTAAAATCAGGGCAAGTGCATGTTATTCATTGGATTCATTACAATTTTGCCTTATAATGTAGATATATAATAGGCCCTTAGACTAGTATTTTTTATAATAACAAAGGGACCCAACCAATTAGGTTTGAATTTGTCTTTGCTTTCTTTTCTTGCATTTATATTCCTTTGATTTTCTTTTAGTACTAATCCACCTAAATGGAATTCTCTTGATTTGATATTTTTTTAATATTTATTACACCGAAGGTGTTCCTACAATGGCATCTAGGAGGTGGTTGGGAGCTATAATGGTGTGAGAATATTATCATTTAATTATTTGAACACTAACATTATAAAATAAAAAATAAAACAACAAACATAATAGTTTATAAAAATAAAAAACATATAAATACAAATAAATTTAAACCAAAAAACAAACAACAATATAAAATAAAGTGAGAGAAATTAAAATTAAAGAAGAGTAAAAAAATGAGTAAATTGAGAAGATAAAATACAAACTTTTTACATCTAATGTTTTAAATATTACTTCTTTTCTCATTGTTTTATTATCACATCATACTTATTAATAATCATAAAAATGAAATTGTAAAAATAAATTATCATAAAAAATATTACATCATATCATATTACCACAATATATTTCTTATCACATCATATTTATTAATAATCATAACAATGAAATTTTTAAAATAAATTATCATAAAAAATATTTCAAGATCATAATAAATAAATAATATACATATAATCATAATTAATTTATGGATAATATATAAATTTTACTACATTATATTTATAAATAATTATATAATCATAACTAATTTATTGATAAGTTATAGGTAAAATATATGGATTTTACCACATCATATTTATAAATAATTATAACAATAAAATTGAAAAACTAATTAATTTATAGTTTACACACACACACACACACACACACACACACACACACACACACACACACACACCATATTTATAAATAATCATATCATAATAATGAATTATAAAAATAAACTATCATAAAAAATATTAGCACATCATAATAAATAGATAATATACAAATAATCAAATTAATTTATTTATCATAAAGTTATCGCCATATGATAATAATAAATAATATATAAATATAATAATAAATAATATATAAATAATCAAATTAGTTTATTTATCATAAAAATTAATGGGTGGGATGTCTGTTATAGGAATTTTGAATGAAAGTGATGGGTGGGAAGAAGGTGAGTTGCAGTCTGAGGACCACACACAGCCTATGATAGACTTGATGGATGCTCTTATTTCATTGATCACATCGAAGGATCCCTCAGAGCACACATTGGTAACAATTTAGGGTCCATCAAACACAAGACCCATTTCCTCTATAGGAAAAATACCTATTTCATGGGTTGATCTAGTGATTAGTGAGTGCCCCATCATAAAACCATCAGAAGATTCCTTTTTGGTTCCTTCTGGTGATAGGAATGAGGTATGTCTCAAGGTTCCAAACTCTATCAGATAAAACATTGATTTGTATTTTTCAAACTCTATTCTAGCTAAATTTAATGACATTAGGTAAAATATTGACTCTTTTCGCAAGTGGGCAAATCTTAAGTGGCGACCCAAGGGTTAACTTGATATGGTTTCCATGTCAAAGAAATTATTTTTGATTAAATTCTCCCATTCTCAAGATTACATAAGGATTCTCACTGGAGGCCCTTGGTTTATGGGAAAATCTATAGTTAGCCTTCAAAAATGGAAGGCATGTCTTAATCTAGATAGTGTTGTAATGGAATAAATTCTTGTCTAGGTTAAGTTTCTAGAGATGCCACTAGAATTCTAGGTACCAAAGGTTATTTTTGGAATTGTTAATGCCCTTGAACAACCAATTTCCATCGACCTTATGACTATATATAGACGTAGACTACTAGTTGCCTATTTTTGTATGTTCATTCTAGTAGATAAACCCCTTATTCATTCCATAAAGATTAAATCCAAATACAGGGTCTAAAACCAAAGAATATAATTTGAAATGGAGACAAAAATATACAAATCTTGTGACATTTTGAATCATTTTTCCAATAACTACCCTATAAGTAAAAAGCCTCTCATTCCCCCTTCCCCTACCTGGGTCAAGAAATATTTTGCTTAGAATATTTCTCCCCATCCCTTGACTCCCCATAACTCCCCCTCCCCCTTCAAATCCCCATATTTTCCCCCTCCTAAACCAACTTTGGATCCTCTTAGTTTTGGGGAAAAGTTCTTGGATATAGCTCCTCCCAGACCTTCCACTATTTTAAAGATCCTTAGCCCCCCTTGAACTATTTTAGAACTAGATCAATTAGAAGTTCCTCTAAATGCATCCAAATTTTTAAAAGATAATCCTCCCTTGAGGGACATCTTAACTGAAGCCTCATTTTCTTCCCCTATTGCTCCTTCCTCATCTCTCAAGGATTCATAAGAATAATCTCACTCAAAATCACCATGTATCATCTCTCTTAAAACTTTACTGCTTGACAAGGATCTAGTTATTCAAGAAATATCACCAAACCAAATTATTCTAACACAAATCAAGTATCCTAAAGGGCCTAATCCCTTATCTCCTAGTGAAGGTCAATTTTACTCTACTAACAGAGGGTAAAGTTTTGAAATAATCAAGGAAATGGTTGTGGAATATTGGATGACATTCCAATAGAAAAAAGGCAATAAAAAAGTGGGGGTCAGAGTAGAACCAAAATCATCAAGTAGACCAACTAATCAGAACCCTATCAAAGTATAAATAGATAAGTAGGTAGAAAAGGGCACACAGATGACCCTTAGACATTTCCAAAACAATAAGAAATGAAGATCATTTCTTGGAATGTAAGGGGGCTGAATAACCCTAGGAAACAGAGTTTGGTAAGAAACTTGGATATCAATCATAAACCTGATATTTTTATTATCCAAGAAACTAAAATTTCTATGGAAAGACTTTTTAAGAATAAAACTAATATTTGGGATAAAGCTTTGTGCATTAGTAGTAGCTCTAGAGGTGCCTTAGGAGGGTTGGCAATGTTTTGGTATCCCTTAGTTTTGTAAGGTAATTCCCTCTTAGAAACTGACTCCCATATCATAGTTTTTCCAATAAATTAACTCAAAAATAAATTGGGTTCTTACTAATCTATAAGCTCTTAACACAAGGAATGATAGGAGAAAAATATGGTAGGACTTGGTAGATATTAAGATTCTTTTTAAAGATCAGAATTGGATGGTGGCTAAAGATTTCAACCCACTTCTAACTTTGGGGGAAAAGAGAGGGGGAACCTATTCCCTTAATGATAACATGTTAGAGTTTAGTGAGTTTATTTTTGAAGCAAGGTTAATTTATGTTGATTTAAAGGGAAACCCATTCACTTGGTTAAATATAAGATTGGGTGATAACCTAATTCAAGTGAGACTAGATAGGTTTTTGATCTCTTTGCATTAGAACTTTTATTTTTCCAATTCTCTTTCCTCTCTTCCTAGGATAGGTTTTAATCACAACCTACTAGTGTTTCATAGTTAAAAGATGACCAAATCAAAAAGTATTCCTTTCATATTAAAAAAAATGTGGCTTTTCAATCAGACCCTAGAAGATTTGCTTAAGGAATGTTAGAAGTTCCTGGTCCATGGATCTACTATGTATATCCTAGCCATGAAGGGTAGACATGTTAAAAATAAACTAAAGATCTAGAACAAGGATTTTTTTTGGAAAATCTTCCTTCAAAAATGATATATTGAGGAGTAACTTAGTAGAATTGAGCTAGTTTGCTGTAATTTTGGGTTATCCCCTTCCATGCATTCAAAAGAAAAGGAACTTCTAAGTCTCTACCATAACCTGGAAGCTAAGGAAGAAAATTATTGGTGCCAAAAATTGAGGAAGATTTGAATAAAAGAGGGAGATATAAAAACTAAGTACTTACATACCTTAGTGTCTAGGAATTACCAACATACTTTATTTTCAAAAATCAAGGGAGAAGATGGTAACTAGTATAAGGGGGAAAAATACATTGAGTCTCAAATAATTAACCTCTACAAAAATATTTTGGCCTTTGTCCCTTCTCGAGACACTTAGTTATAATATTAGGTGGTTAATCTCATTCGAGGAGTTATTTCCCAAGAAGACAATGCCACCATTCTTGCTCATCCCTTGGATGAAGAAATTAGATCCATTGTTTTTTATTTGCAAGGGGATAAATCTCCTAGCCCTAATGGGTTTTCCCCATTCTTTTTTAAGGTTTTATGGGAAATTATCCAAAATGAAGTTTGTTTGGCTATTTTTTAATTTTATAAAGCTAGAACTATGCTTCAAGATTTCAATAACACCTTCCTAGTTCTCATCCCTAAGAAGTAGGGGGCTAATCAATTAATAGACTTAAGACCCATCAGCCTTTATTTCACATTTTACAAAATCTGCACGAAAGGACTATCCCTAATAATTCAAATGTTGCTTGATAAACTGATTATGGAATAACAAGGGGCCTTCATCTTTGGAAAACAAATTTTGGATGGTATTATCATAGCCCAAGAAACTATTCACTTAGTAGAAAATTCATCTAGACAAGGAATGTTCCTCAAGTTGGATATGAATAAATCTTATGATCGAGTCTCTTAATAGTTTTTTGACAAAATCCTCCTCAAGTTCAATTTTAATCATACTATTAGAAATTTGATTGCTTCCTATATATCTACCCCCATGTTCTTTATGATTATCAATTGATTTCCTAGAGGTTTCTTCCTGACAGGTAGAGGTTTTAGACAAGGAGATTCCCTATATTTGTATTTGAATATCATTATGGAAAAAACTTTGAGTAGGATTATTAACATGGCTAAAAATTCTAAAGTTATCAAGGGAATCATAGAAACTCCAAATACCAGACTTGTCACCCACCAATAATTTTTGGATGAAACTCAAGTGATGGGAGAAGCCTTAATTTCTAAAGTTGAGTGTTTCTATAAAATTCTTGAAATATATGAGACTGTTTCTGGCCAAAGTGTTAATTTTCTCAAAAGTTCCTTGTTTTTCATTAACACCCCACTTTCTCTATAAGATAGTATTTCAAAGATTCTTGGTTTGTGTCATTAATAATCTACCCTCCTCCTACCTTAGCATTCCCCTTTTTTATGGCCCTATGAAAATAAATTTATAGAACCCCCTCATAGATAGGATTCAGAGGAAATTATCTAGATGAAAATGGAACTTGTTGTCTCAGGATGGAAAAGAACAACTTCTTAAGAGCTCATTGTAGAGCATACTAGTTTATTTCATGTCTTTATTTGTCATTCCAAGAAAAGAGGTAGATTAGATCAAATAAATCTAGAATATTTTTCTTTGGAGGGGAATGGAGGATAGATTTAGGTTTCCTCTTAACTCCTAGAACAAAGCTTGTCTTCTTATCTCTAAAGGAGTCTAAGGCTTAGAAGGGTGAGATCCATGAATCAATACCTCCTATAAATTCAAGGTTGGAGGATGATCAAGGAAGACAACCATTAGATTAGGATCATCAAGGATAAATACCTAAATTATTGGGAGGGTTCCTATTTTATAGTATAAGATGGCACTAGTAATGGTTATGCATTCTGGAAATCACTAAGAGCTGGTAAGGACATTCTCATAAAAATATTGAAATGAAATACTAGCAAAGGTAACAAAGTGTATTTTTGGTAGGACCCCTAGATCCAAGCCCCTCTAGTCTCTTCTCATCAAGTAGTGGAGTTGTCAATTCACTTCAAAGAGACCATTGGTCATAAGGTGTGTGATTACTAGAAAGAATTCAAAGGTAGAAAAAGGTGTAAATTTCTCCATAAAGAATATTTGAGTCAGCACCAAGTTATTTTCTTATAAGAATTAAATCTCACATTCTAGAACATTTATATTAGTATTTTCCTAAAAGAAGATGCTCTCATATGGAGAGAGGATCCTAGTGATTTGTATTCATCCTCCTCCCCACTAGTTCAAATTAAAATTTGATGGGGTAGCAAAAAGAAATCCAGGTTTGGTAAGAGCAAGAGGAGTCATCAAGGATTCCTTTAAGAATCTTAGGGTAGCTTACACAGGACCACTCAGGATCTAAACAAACCACATTTTGGAAGCCAAAGTTATTTTGTGGGACATTGATCTTGTAGTTAAACTTGACATGAGTATATTCATATTGAGGGGGATTCCATGAATGTCATCAACTATTTAAAAGGTTTGACTCAATCTTCTTGGAACATATATGGGATTATCAATGATGTAATAAACCTATTATCCCACTTCAAAGAGGTGTCTATCACTCATGTATTTAGAGAGGGGAATAGAAGTTATAATAAAATGGCTAATACAAGGGTCTTTAGTAATTCTTTTACATGATGGAAAGGTGACATGTTCCCTAATGATGTCACTCCTTTTATCAAGCTTGATAAAGGACATCCCATGGAATGAAATGATGTGCATATTTATAAATCACCATACTCAACATAAGATAAGTGACACTCATATGTGTAAGGACATTATAATCTAATCACTCCTTAAGGCTTCACACAAATTAATTAATTTGGAACTTTGCATAATTATTTTGTATAAATCTATTCTCAAAATCCCCTTTATTCTCAATTTCAAGGGCCCAGGTTGAAAAGATCATAACAGAAGCTTATAGAAAAAATGGATCCTTCAAGGACAAAAAAATGAAAGAAGATATTTTAAACATCTTCTATAGCAAAGAGAAGAAGAATATGAATATTTCATCACTGAAAGGGTTTATGAGGGTAAACTTACCAAGAAAGTGGCTAGACATATGCCTGAAGATCATGCACTACATCACTTTGGAGGGGAAACATATGGTAATATTTTCACACCACTTCCTCTTAATTAACCACTTTAGGGGTCACACTATCAATGTCCATTTCTTCCTTTTGAAATATTTGGAAGCCTCAATCTTGAATTTTAAGAACAATCCTTCAGCAGATCCTATACACCAAGGATTCATTTTATTACTTGTAAAAAAGGGGGAACCCTTAAGGTCAAAAGTGGTGATAAAAGCAATTAATATTACCATCAAATATGAAGACTCAAGCATAGAAGAGGATTTTTTATGGAATCTAAGTCTGAGAAATTTTGGAATGGTGGTGACCAAATTAAAGGTATTAGAGAAGATTTTATGTAGGAGTTGAAATAGGGAGGTAATTATATGGGGGTTCCCAAATTTATGACCCAGATTGCTATCAGGGGTCAGGTTTTTCTAAATCCCAAGATTAAGGAATACATTGCGTAGTACCTTGAAAAGCTACACACTAAGGTGGCCATCCAAAAATTGTTGTGTTCAAAGAATTTGGGTGAATTTAAAAAATTAAAAGGTCTTTTGGTTCAAGGAACCTCTGATATGTGCCTTGGCAAGGAGAATGCTGACACGTTTAATCCCCACAGATATAGAACCACTCACATAGGTGAAGTGGAGGAAAACTATAAGGAAACTAAGAAAGGGAGGAAGGAAGCCAATACTATTGGTATGAAGTGCAAGAATCCAAATGAGGAGAAAGAACAAGTTATTGGGAATTGTACCAGAAGGAAGAGTAATAAAGTGGATAGCATTGAAACTAAAAAATTGGTCTATTACTTCAAGTTAGAATAGTTGGTCTCATTTGATTTAGTTTTTTGGTCTACTATGGGTTTTTTTTTGGATCTTGGTGTCTTTTAGGCTGAAGTTGGTTTGTCCCATCAATTTCTAGGTGTTATTCTATTTTATTTTGTTGATTTATCATGCTTATCTTTTGCTTACTTTTGTAAGGGTATGGGACTCGTCAACCCATTTAATTAACCTATCTAATAAAAAATAATTAATTTATAGTTAATATATATATTTTGCCACATCATATTTATAATAAATAATCATAATTAATATATAAACTGTAATATGTTTATGAATAATCATAACAATGAATTTTTAAAAATAAATTATCATAAAAAATATCACCATATGATAATAGATAATCATAACTAATTTATTGGTAATATATAAATTTTACCACATCATATCTATAAATAATCATAACAACGAAATTATAAATATAAATTATCATAAAAAATATTATCACGTCATAATAAATAAATAAATAATATGTAGACAATCATAACTAATTTATAGGTAATATATAGATTTTACCGCATAATATTTATAAATAATCATTAACAACAAAATTGTAAAAATAAATTATCATAAAAAATGTTACTACATCATAATAAATAAATAGAGAATATATTAACAATCATAACTAATTTATAGGTAATATATAAATTCTACCACATCATATTTATAAATAATCATAACAATGAAATTGTAAAAATAAATTATTGGAATATATTTATATATTAATCATAATAATGAAATTATAAAAATAAATTATGATTAAAAATATTACCATATGATAATAAATAAATAGATAATATATGAATAATCATAACTAATTTATAGGTAATATATATATATATATATATATATATATATATATATATATAAATTAGTTATGATTATTCATATATTATCTATTTATTTATTATCATATGGTAATATTTTTAATCATAATTTATTTTTATAATTTCATTATTATGATTAATATATGGGGAATATATAGATCTTACCACAACATATTTATAAATAATCATAACAATGAAATTTTAAAAATAAATTATCATTAGTAATATATAGATTTTATCATATCATATTTTTAAATAATCATAACATCAAAAAATATTATGGCATCATGATAAATAAATAAATAAATAAAATATAGATAATCATAATTAAATTATAGGTAATATATAGATTTTATGGCAACATATTTGCAGATAATTAATAATAAAATTTTAAAAATAAATTATCATAAAAATTATCACCACATGATAATAAATAAATAAATAAATAATATACATATAATCATAACTAATTTATAGGTAATATATAGATTTTACCACATTATATTTATAAATAATTATAACAATTAAACTATAGAAATAAATTATCTTGAAAAATATTACCATATCATGATAAATAAATGATATACATATAATCATAACTAATTTATAGGTACTATTTAATTTTACCACAATATTTATCTTTACTTTAAGCAGTAACAAGTGTTACTAGCATACATATATTAGATAAATCTATGTAAAATACACCCATAGATATCATTTTCAAGGCACTTAAAATTCAATACGATATAGGTACCTCAATAATAATATCTATCAGTGTATTTTACATAGATTTATCTAAGATATGTATGTTGGTTTAGGTGATTTTGATAAACTATCAAGTGTTTAAGTGCTTAATAGTGTGTATATGTGCCTCATCCAACATTTTTAACTGATTTAATATTTCTATTTCTATTTATTATCATTTATAATACCTTTAAGGAACACATAAAAAGATAGAACCTCAAGCTCTAATGGGAGGACTACCTTTGCACCATAGACAAGAGAGTAGGTTGTTGTGTTAGTAGTTGTCTTAACACTCATATGATATTCCCATAAAATCTATATAACTTAATTATTCCAGTTCTCACCATGTTGAGTATTTTTTACTTGTTATTTTCACAATTATCTTATTTATGGACCCATCTTGACCATTCCCTTGAGGGTAATAAGGATTATAAAATTTATGTTGAATCTTATATTTATCATAAAAAATATTTACCATTTTATTACTAAAATATGAACCATTATTATTAATAATCAAATATAGAAGGCCAAACTAATAAATGATATGATTTAATAGAAATATTTAGATGTATGTTCCCACATGGTAGGTTTCAAATAATTAGCTTCAATCCATTTGGAAAAATATTCAATAGCAAAAATAATGAACTTGAGACTTTCTAATGACAAAGGGTTATTTTTTCCCATAGATTGAAACCCCATATGGAAAATGGCCAAGGAGAGATAATTGTTTAACCTTAAAAAGTATATATTGGGGTTATCTAGGGTTAAAGGAGATAGAGATAGCCTAAGTTACAATGGTGATAAACTATCTCTATAGTAGACCAATTAGTTACTAAATTAAGATATAGCATATGCTAAATTCATTAAATTAAGATAGGATAAAAAATAGTAAGTAAACTATGTTAGATATGGAAATAACAAAGAAGCAATATACTTAGTTTGTTATGACACTAACATACTTCTAGATTTAGAACAGGTAAGAAGCTGACTAAATAATGATTCTAGAATTGTCACCAAATTCTAGATTAAATGCCTTTGGAGTTATGAACACTAGTGTTAGCCTAGGATGGTTATGTTAATGCTATTGTTTGAACCTAAAGTAGGTATTTTATACAAAATACTTAATGAAAAATTATGAAACCACCTAGATGCTTCTAGATTTGTCTTCATCTTCACTCTGGTGCATTCATATGTGGGTAATGGACTGTCACTTCTCATGAAATTCCAAAACCCTAGTTCTTCATCTTCATAATTATCTTGGGGGAAAATGGATTAGTGGGAACATAGTGTCGAGCTGACCCCAAAGACCCTTCTATCAATGAACACTTCTTACATATCTAATATTCTAAAGAGCACCTCAAACTAATGTAATTCTCCCTTATGTGTTGGCTTATATGTGAATCATGCAATATGTGGAAAGTAAGAACAATAGTGACTTATCTTATAACTTTAAAAAATAGGATCTTGGGTTGTTCCTTTAGTACTTGAGACCTATGTATGTGTTTTTCTTATGACTAATATGAAAATAGGAGAAAATAGGAAAGTTTTTATTTACCAAGTGCTTGATTAAATGCTTTGATAAGTTGCCTTACTTTGTGATAGGTTTTCAATAGGTGAGGAATGAATGAAGGTTGATATTGTATTTAACTCAATCCCTTTGGATAATAATCTTTAATTAAATTTGACCATTAGGATATGTTTCATTTACAAATCAGATTACTTTTGGGCACTGTACACTTGTGTTAGAGTAGGACACCTGTATCAACATAGGTGTCTATCTAAGATGTTAGTGTCTAAGGAACAAGAAAGTAGTTATAGACTCAAGATTTTTAGATGTGGAAGATAAGTAGGTTTTATTCATTCTAGGAAAGATAGAAGGTCTAGGTCATCAACATAAGACTAGTTGGACCAAAAGATAGGCCAAGGGGCACAAGATAGAGAAAATTTGAGACTTTCAAATGCAAGAAAGGTCCATAATTGAGAGAAACAATTAAGGTCTAAGTTTATAAATTGTGCAATATTGAGGTGTTATATAGTCCATAAAATAGTGTATACATCCCTCCCCTTTAATCAAGTAATGAAATTATTGGTTGAAAGGAAAAGAAATGCTTACCTGTGTGTGTATAACACATCATGCCTTTATGTGAGTCTAACTTGAATAATTTTTTGGTGATTAAATTGGAATTAAGAGAATTATAAAATACATAATTAATACATATAATATAAAATTAAAAGTATTGAAAATATTTAATTTGAAAGAGAAAGGTTTAGGAGCACACCTATGTATCTATGTAACCCCCTTACGTACTAGTAAGTTGATTTACAAAGATATATCATTGTAAGAATCTGAAACTAATATTAGGATATATATATATATATATATATATATATATATATATATATATATATATATATATATATATATATATATACATATATATAGAAACTAGAAGGCACATGCCCATAACCTTGGAGAAAACATGAGTTACCACCTAGTAATTAAGATTATCTCAATCGTGCAACCCAATGATACTTATAACCTAGTGAGGTTGGATGATACAATCAATTCCAATCTAAAAACATGGAAAGATTTAATGATTTAATCATCTCAGCCATACCAAAATTGAACCAACTAAAAAATTATATTGGATCAATACATTATGCAACAATCTATCTTGATTATCAGTGTAAGATTCCATGATATGGTGACAATCCATAAAAGAGTTTTGAAATTTAAAACTAGTTTCTATTTTGTAATATTAGGTGCACATTGCATAGCATATACACCTTAGATATGTCTCATGTTGAAAATATGTATAACAATGGTACCAATGTATAAAATTATGCCACAACTGTGAATCTAAATAATGTAACTATGTACTTTGTCCAATTAAGAGATTATGTAAGTGTGGATAACATGCTTACAAAGCATGCCCCCACTATATATTTAGTATTATGAAATCTAAAATAAGTACCAATTTGGATGTGTTTAATACTGAACAAGTGTGGAGAACCTACTTCCAAAACATGCCCATGGTGAATTTGAAAACTATGCCGAATGTGATTAAGTGTGGAGAATATACTTCTAAAGCATACCCCCACTAAATCTAAAAATTGTGAATGTGTGGGATCCATGACTATTTGGCATTCCCCTTATGAATATGAAAACTGATATAAATGTCAAATACTAAATAAGTGTGGATAACATGCTTCCAAATCATGCCCTCACTAGATCTGATAATTATGCCAAATGTGAAGAACATGCCTCTATGACATTTCCCCACTGATATGCCCCCCTTGAGGTGAGGAAATGATATAAACTAGTAGTTACCTCACCTTAAAAGGATAATATAATTGAACAATTTATGAATGGCACCATGTAGCATAGAGAAGGAACATGTTTAGATAGATATATCATTAAAGTGCATAGAATAATATGATCACATAAAGGCTTAAGATTCATGATAAGGATCATGTCAACATATATATAGTAATAGTACAAGCTCAATAATAAAACAAGCACACACACAAGATCACTCAAAATTAACTCAACATACAATGGTCCTAGGAGAGTGCAAACAAAGGGCATGTTCAAATTCTACATAATCAAATGGACATGACTTAGTAAAATGCCCAAAAAATAATGATGACATATTAAAATGTCTATGCAATAATTAGTGGCATGTTCAAATATCAAATAAATCACACATAGGCACAAGGGCCATAAAAAAAGAAAAATATTCAAATGTTTTAAAAAGTAAGACAATAACAAGGCAAGACACTCAGGGAAGTGCATAACGGAAAGCATAAACAACCATCATAAACATGTCATAATAGCCCATAGATCAAATAGGTTAGCAAAAAATGTCAAGTGCATATCATTTCAAGCACCCTATGAAAGATATAATCATGGATAATTACACGTGTAATTACATATATGAGCTTAAAACATGATAATGTAGAGTGCCCATAGAATAATATAACATGGAAGTATTATGACCAAAAAAAGAGATGCCCCCAATGTGCACATGACATGAGTAGAGGGAAGGCCCAACATCTTAAATAGTTATATATCATGTATTTATGTATGAATGTATCACACTCACATAGAAACATGATACATTGTAGGTAAGAGTAATGGATATGTCATCCATAATCATGGAACTAACACATAAATGCCAAGGAGCCAAAAGAAAATGTTTATGCTAAAAATATTTCTGAGTTTGGAATGTTTTTGATTTTTTTTTGGGTATTTTTGGAATATTTGAAGATTTATCACATAATATATTTACTTAAGTGCATAATTTTCATTGGAATTTTTAAATTTTTTCCTTTAAGTTTAGCAAGGTGGTATATGCCTTTTCCCAACTTTTTTGTAACTATGAATGGTCCCAACCAATTTAGTTTAAACTTTACTTTCTTGTATTTTTCTATATTGGTATTATTTTGATTTTCTCTTAGTAGCAAGTCACCCACATCAAGGTCATGTGGCCAAACTTTTTTTTTATTCATCATAAACACATAAATTCTTAGTAGCATGTGTGTGTTTGGAACTCAACTGATCTAACCAATGCAATCTATTTTCATAGTATTAGTTATCTTTGACAATCCCTTTAAGAGAAACATGTAAAAATGGTATCTCAAGTTCAATTAGTAAAATTACCTCTATACCATAAATCAAAAAGGTATATCCTAAGTAGGTGTTTGGACACTAGTTCAGTATGCCCATAAAACATATACCATCCATTAATGCCAATCAATGTTGTATTTTTCAACTATTATGCCAAGTATTTTGACAATTATCTTATTTGTTGCCTCTACCTAATCATTGCCCTATGGGTATTAAGGTGCAGAAAAGGTATGCTTAATATTGTATTTACTATAAAAGTGTTTTATCATCTTGTTTTTAAATGATGATCCATTATCATAAATAATAGCTAAAGGTATGTCAAAATGGAAAATAATATTTGTCATTAAAAACCTACATATGTCATCCCTTGTGGTAAACATAAGTGGAATTACTTCCACCCATTTTGTAAAATATTATATAGTTATGAGGATGAATTTCTTTCCACTAATGAATAATGAATTTACATTTCTAATTAATTCAAAACCCCATAAGGAACAAGGTCATGGTGAAATAATTGGTTATAACTCATGTGATGGTGCATGCTTTATATTATTGTGTTTTTGGAATTGTAAACATAGTTTTGCATGTTCAATACATTATTGTTCCATTGTAGGCCAATAATAACCTTTGCATACTAATTTTTGAGGCATGACATGTCCATTAAAATTCCCACCACACTCGATGTCATGCATTTCCAAGAGTGTAGTGTGAGCTTCATCTTTGTTTAAGAATAGGAGTAATTGTCGATCAAAACTTTGTTTGAATAAATAATTTCCAATAATAATGAATTGATTTGTATCATAATTTTCATTTATCATTTATTTCAAAATGGTCTAGTATATAGGTTTGATAAATAAAATTCTAAATATCATTGTACCATTCTATGTTTGTAGTAATATGAGTAACAATAAGAATGACCAAGGTATTAATGTTATCAAAAGAAATGAAAGGATTTTATAACTATCATGTGGTAAAGTCTATATGATCATCATTAGTATCAAAAACCATCAAGGATGTTGTACTTACCATGGTATTTGCATGGTGGTTATATTTACATGGAATATTATCAATATAAAATATATCAAATATCTCTTTAAGTTTATCTACCATTTATTTATATGGCTTAATATGATTTTCTTTGGTTTGGTAATGATTGGTAACTTGATTAACAACTAATTGGGAATCACTAAAAATTTGGATGTCTCTTATATGAATCTTGTGTGCTATGGATAATCTGATTATCAAGGCCTCATATTCAGCTATATTTTTGGTTTAAGAAAAGGCTAATATGTAAGAGAAAGGCATGTTTTCACCCTCAAGGGTATAAAATACAATACCAATGCCTGCCCCTACTCTACATTTTGATCCATTAAATAACATTATCCATGGATTATAATATATATTATATACCTCAAACTCATCATAGAAATCTTTAGTGAGTATAAAAGAATATGGTAAGGGAGATGCATCTAATTGGTTGGCTACAACTTGACCTTTTATTAAATTTTAGGCTATAAATTTGAGTTCAAACTCTATAAGTTGCATCACCCATTTTATGATACAGTTGGTTAGGTGTGTTTTATTCATAAGGAACCTAAATGGATATTTTTTAATTATAAGATGAACCTCATTATTGAGCAAATAATTTTGTAGTTTTTGTGTAGCAAAAACTAAGTCTAAACATAGTTTTTCCACTATTGTATATTTGCATTCATAATCAACTAGCTAGCGACTAGTATAATAGATTGCATGCCCTTTTTTATTATCATCATTTTTTTATAAGAGGGCCCCAAGGGCCTCATGATTGGTTGATATGTAAATAAGTAGTGGTATATATAGTATATGAGGCATAAGTGTTGTTAGTTTTGATAAACATGCTTTTATTTTATCAAAAATATATTGATACACATAATCCCATATGACACCAAAGACCCCTCTCTTAATGAGTTTTTCCTACTTATAAAATACTATGAAGAGGGGCTCAGACTGATGTAGTTCTCCCTTACATATCATTTTGTGTATGAATCATGCAATATGGGAAAATAAATTACAATAGTGATCAAAATTTAAGCTTAGAAAATTAGGCTCTTAGGTTTCTCCTTTAGTACTTCAAACCTATTATGTTTTATTAATATGACTGATATAAAAATAGGATAAAATAGGAAATGTTTACTTTATTGAGTTCTTGATTGAAAGATTTGATAATTTGCATTGGTATGTGCTAGGTTTTCCCTAGGTGAGGAATGAATGAGGGTTGATCTTTTATTTATATCAATCCCTTTGGAGAAGTAACTTGTATTAACACACTTACATTAAAAATTAGGATACATTTAATTTGTAAATTAGATGACTTTAGGAAACTAGACACTTACATCAAAGTAGGACACCTACGTTGATGCAGGCATCTCTATAGGATGTTAATATCCAAGGAAAAGGAAAGTAGGTACCAACTCAAAATTTGTAGAAATGAAATATAAGCATGTTTTGAACATTCTGGGCAAGATAAAAGGTCTAGTTCATCAACATAATACTAGTCAGACCAAAAGATAAGCCAAGGGGCACAAGATAGATTAGATGTGATACTTTCTAAAGTGGGAAATGTCCAAGATTAAGAGGAAAAACCAAGGTCTGAGTTTACTAAGTGTACAATATTGAGGTGCTATATAATCCATAAAATAATGTCTATAATAATATTTTGTAATTCTTGAGATTGTGAATGCATTAAATTACTATGTCATTGACATTTTTCACAAACCTTTGAATATTTTTTAAAATCACATTCCATTATAGGCCAATAATGACCCATTCTTAGTGGTTGTTTGACATGGCATTTCCATTTAAATTTCATTAACATTTACTATCAAGAACCTCTTGTAATGTAATTTTAGCTACTTCACATGCAAAGCATCTAAGTAAATTACCATTGAAATACATCTTAAAATAGAATCACACATGATAATATATTGAATAACATCTCATTTCAACTTTATTTTGTCATTTCATGAAAAATATAGAAGAATGGTCTCATATAATTAAAATTTAAAAATATTTTCATATTATTTTGAATTAAGCATATCATCATCTACGGAAAATACATATAATTCATGTAGAGATGGTAAGGAAATCATAGGTTTTTGTAATATATTAATAGTAAATGTATCATTATCATCAATAATATTAATAGGAATAAGTGAAATGATGCTAGCCATAACATTAACATGATGGTTATTTATTTTAACAATGTTTTCAATATCAAAGTCATCAAAGTGACTGACCAAACTATAAGATCTTGACATAGAATTATTTTTTATTTTCCTTGATAAGAAATTATTAGTTAATTGATGAAAAATTGTAAATATCCATAGACTCTTATAGATTTAATATTTAAAGCATGTGTGGTGTGTACTATTATAATCAAAGCCTCATAATATGCTATGTTATTAGTATATGAAAATCTCAATTGATATGTAAATGGCATAGTTTAAACCTAAGGAGTAACTAATATAATGTTGGTCCTGACACCTAAATAATATTTTAGATCCATAAAAATACATTTTCCAAATTATACACATTAAAAAATCATCATGAAAAGTTTCATCCATAGGAATGTGGTATAATAAGGAAGTTATGTCCAATCAGTCGATGATAATTATTGATTTTTTTGGGTATTAATTTAAGATCAAACTCCATGAGTAGTATGGACCACTTATATATGAATATAGATAAGTAATAGACATGATATACTTCAAAGGATCAATATTCATAATAACATGTGCCTCCATATTAAACATGTAATGTATAATTATTTGTGTGTCAAACACAATAGCTAAACATAAGTTTTCCATTGATTTGTAATTATTTTTATAATTAACCAATATGCAACTATGTCATAAATGACTCTTTCTCTATGTGTTAATAATTGTTTCAAGGCGTACTCAATGGAAAATATTTAAGGTTAAAAAGGTTGGTCAAGTATAATTGGCATCATAAATGGTGGATCAACTAGATATTTTTTAATTTCATTGAAATCCTTTAGGCATTTTTTATCCTATTAAAACTTGGTGTCATTACATAATAATTGAAAAATGGCTGAGGTTTATTAACTAATTAATCAATAAACTATCTAATGGAATATGCATACTAAAAATACATGTAAATTTATTAGTATCAACCTCAATGTCATGTTGGGAAATGATAAATCCTAACAATTTTCCTAATGTATCACAAATGACACCTTTCTTAGGATTTAACCTTACATTATATTTTTATTGTCTTTCAAATACTTTTTACAAGTCTATTTCAAAGCTTCTTTGATTTTAAAAATATATCATCAAATAATCATATATAATGTTGTGCATGTAATCATGAATTATGTGTCATAACCCTTTGATAAGTTGTGCCACCATTTTTAAGACTGAAAGCATGATAACACAATAAAATGCACCTTAAGGAGTGGTGAAAGCAATCTTGAGTTGGTTATTAGGAATTATCTTATTTTCATTATAATTGAATAATCCATCAATAAATGATAACATCTCATGTCCATTGGTACAATTTGTTTTACCTTATTTTGTATTAATGGGATCTAACAAGATAAAATTTTGAACTAATTCAGATTTTGTAATATATATTAATAAACACAAATCTAAATGTAAAATGTAAACTCTGATTTTATTGATTGCACTTGCTATAAATATAAAACACATAAATTGATAATATACTTAGTGTTTTATTATATTATGTAAGTCTAAAATTGAATACAGATGGTAAGAATGGCTAGAAACTAGACTGAGTCACTCAGATCAAGACTTAAGTTTCTAGATGTGTCTAGATTGAATCATCTAACCCTAGACTATACTAATGTTTGTTAGCATCAAAAATATGGTAATTTCATCTAGGTGGTTATACTTATTTATTTCAACATATGATATTATGTTTTCTTGTAAATTATATTTGTGTTTGATCTTCAGTATCTATATATACACCATTTGAGGACCCTGTATCCTTCTCTTTAAAAACCTAAGTCCACTTTTTACACTAGTTTTGGGTCTTAAAATTTTGAGAGAAGGTGGTTTAAGTTAACCCAAGCCATGTTATAATGAATGGTTGAGCATTTTCTGTATATGCAATACTTTGGAGAGGGAATTTGAACTACATGTAGTTCTCCTCATTAGGTGTATGTGTGTAGTAGTGTTCCTTTTATGAATGCAACCTATGACCTAGATTTTGACGCTTGAAAAATGATAACTTTGTCTTCACTTTGAGGTTCTTTAAACTTGGTGAGTAACTATTCCTTGTGACTAATGGTTGACTTGGAATGAAAAGGGTATTTCCTTTTAATGTGCAAGTACTTGATAGATGCTTGGTATTTTATTATTACATAGGAATATGCTTAGACATATTTTATATTTTAATGGGCTTTGGATACTCTCTCATGTCACTAGCATGTAAAATGTATAATCCAACCCAAAATAAGAATTTAAATTTTAAAATTGATCATTACCTTACAAAAGATGAGTCCAAAATTCAGAAAGAGTATGAGTTTCACTATTCTATCTATAAGATAATAATACTAATCTTATCATCTATAGATAGTCTGAATATTTTGGCTTCTCTATTTATCTTAGGTTTTTTCTTATATGTTTCACTATGTTTGGGATTATTTTTTCATTCTTGGGGAAAGAATTTACAAGGCTTAGTAACGATAGACTTACTATTTATTTTCACTTCCTTTTAAGTCACTTAACTTTTTAAATGAATGATTGGTCACTGACTTCATAGTTTTTAGTCTTTGTACTTTGCACTTTTTGGTATTCACACTTCATGATCTTTACAATTCACATTCTTTGCACCTTGTGAACCAAACCCAGGCTCATTCCATATATTAATTCATATCCTCTCAACTTGGTGGTCAAAACATTTGATGTCCTTTTCTGTCCATCAAAGTGTCACAAATTTTTAACAACCTATAGAATTTTTTGGAAAAAAATAAATGTAGAGATTATTCTAATCAAGATACATGCAATGCACCCATTTGTATTTTTTTTCAAACAATAAAAGTCTCAGTTGCATGGAAATAAAAATGTGTTGATATTTTGCATGATTAATCATGACAAATATTAGTATAAATAAAAGAAAAATATAACTTTGAATATTCAATATAGGGAGATAAAGTTTCAATTATCTCTCAATTTAGCATAGATCATGTCTTATAAATTTGGGATTATATTTCACTTCTATAAATACTTTATATAGCTTTATATTTAATATATGTTTTTAAAATAAATGATCACATGCAATGGATTTTTAAAAAAATTAAGTGGTGACCATAGGCGTACACACACACACACACACACACACACACACACACACACACACACACACACACACACACACACACACACACACTAACTATATATATTGCAATGATTTTATATTAAATAATGATCTTATCAATATCAATAAAACTACTAAATTCTCAAGAAAGTTCAATGAGCTTTATTTTTTTTCTCTTTCTTAGATTTTTTTGATGAATGAGTAATTTTAATTAAGTAGGATTAATTTTTGTGATCAGCTAAGAATGTAATTTGTAGAAGAATTTAGATTGAGTAGATAGATATTTTTAATTTTTTGTATACATAACTCTGATTCAAACCTTTAATTAGTTATTAGATGTGTTGTCTACAATATTTCATCAATCAAATATAATTGTGATAATGTTACAAAATTTATTTCACATATATTTCCCATAGACTCTTTGTTATATTTAGCTTGATCTAAGTTATCACTAGATCATGTTATATACTAGTTTGGATTTTCTTAGATAATTTTTTAAGTTAATTTGTTTAAGGAATTTACTTCATGTTGACATAAGATGCCATCCTTTTTTCAATTTTTATGAGATCTAATTATTATATCATAACACAATTTTAAATAATCAATTTGAGTGCAATTATTATTGCTAAGGTGATCCTCCCTTTTGGGATTATAGGTCACATGTTATTCCCACAAACTACATATGAGAGTCACAACCTAAAACGTGTGCCATGGGTAATCCATCAATCTAAAAATGAGAGTTGAAAACATGTTAGGCTATGGTGTGCATAAAACCCTCACATGTTATTCCCAAAAAATACATATGAGAGTCACAACCTAAAATGTGTGCAATGGGTAATCCAACAATCTAAAAATGAGAGTTGAAAACATGTTAGGCTATGGTGTGCATAAAACCCACATCAATAGTTAAATGGCACTATAATGAATTCCCATTTTGATTGGTTTTCTCCCCTATTTTATTTTTAAATTTTGTTAAATATGTCAAAATCCCATAAAATTTAGAAAATCATTAAAAAAATAAAAAGAGATAAAATCATGACTTGGCTTGGTGAAACAACCATAAATATTCTTGGTGTTCAACAAAAAAATCCAAAAAGTGCTTTTAATTACATTCTGAAATTCTAAAATAATAGAACTGTTGGAAAACATTTCATGCTTAGTATTATAAAATATTCATTATGAGTATGTAACATGTAGGTTACTTCCTTTTACATTAGAAGGTATTGAGTTTGAATGGTTTATGAATTTAATTCTCAGTTTATTTTGTATCTAGAAGCGACTAGAAGATGCATTTATTTTACACTTTGGAGAACAAATTAATCATTTTGCTTTATTTATTTAGTTTCTCACATAAAAATACAACCTAATAATTCAATTATTGATTTCAATCTCAAATTTCAAGAGATATATAACAACATTCCCATAATTTATGTACCCCAAGAATCTACTATCATAGACATATAAATTAGTTCCCTAGATATTATTATATCTATGTTTTTGAAAACATCTAATGCAAATACTTTAGCTTTATCATATACAAAGTTTGTCACCTTAGATAGAGAGTTATCTTCTCAAACAACAATGTTCATATATGCCTAATTTTAGAATGTCATATTAAACATTCTATAATTACATCAAAATTTGAATATTCCCATGGGTGATCATTCAAATTAGACATTAATTCATAGTGTTGATCTAATCACCAATCCATATTATGACCTCTTTATTGAATATGACATAAATCTAGATCTTATCATTAAACCAGCCAGAGTGTGTGTGATAGACAAAAATGAATGAACTGAACATGAAGGTATTTTTAATGACATGTATTTTGATTTTGAGAGCGATGCAAAATAATTACACACATATAAATTGTAAAAATTTTAAGAGGGATAAAGTGAATAAGACAAAATTTCTTGCATGTAAATTTATCAACAAGTTATTATGGAGGTTAACCTTTCAAAACAAGGTCTTGGTGATCAGAGAATAGAGGATAAAAATGATGTAGAATAAGAATAAATTGATTTCATACAACAACAAGAATTATAATATCATGACATTGATGTTGATTTGTTCACTATCATTGAACAAGGATGTGAGCTTTTAATCAATGTAGAATATTATGGCATTGAAGAAGATAATTTTTCAAGCCAAAGAGAATATCTAAATGGACTTGTTTTACATATTTGAGGTAGGTTATGTTCCCCTTTTAAAGACCTATAAAGTTTAATTCTTGAAAAATATCACCCAACTAAAAATGAATGTGATAAACACATTTAGAAAGAAAAACACATCAAAAATGTGTAAGATGAAGATACAAAAGCCTGATAATTTTTTGAATCACATCAATAATAATTGGTATCCACTCTACCTCTGACTCTAAATCTCACAGAATTTTAGTTAATATAATTTCATGAATTCATTTGGCCTAACTTTGAGGTATGTTTACCCAATCCTAATGTTTTTTTATGATTTCATGTTTGATAAGTATAATTGTGAAAAACATGTGTTTTTATATATTTTCAAATTTCGACTAAAAAATTGGATGATTTATGGAAAGAATATAAGGATGTGTTTGCAATACTGAGAACAATAAAAGGTGAAAAAAACAATTCGATCATGTAGTGCCAAATGTTTTATACAAAGTTTTCAAGTTCATCCTTCACGGATTAAATGTTAATTATTAGAATAGAAGTAAGATTATATTAGTTTAGATCATTTTTCCTTTCCTGTCTTCTTATATTAGTTATATTTTAGTAGTGGTAGTGCAATAAGTGTTGCTCAGGACACATGAAGAGAAACTAATGCAAATTTTCCACAAATTGATTATCACTGGCCAAACCCAATCTAAAGACTTTATACTAACTATAATTAGATGACCAAAGCTAAACTAACTTGAAATGTTTCCAAATTAGGAAATATAGTAAAATTTTGATTGAATATCAACATTATTTCTGATTATGTTGTGCATTCAGTGAAAAACTAGAATTTTTGTTTCATAATTATCACATGAATTAAGAATGACCTTTGTGTTGAAAAAGATTAATAATCACACTTAATCACATAAAAAAATTACCTTGAGATGTATGAATAGAAAAATAAATATCAATTGTGACTAAATTTTATATAAATCCCTTTCACCCAAACTATATTGGTTCCTAAACCTTTGAGAGATTAAAATAAGTAAATTAAAAAAAATAAGAGGCAAGGGGGTAGGGGTGAGAAAATTAATTTTCCAAAGATAAATGAAAAAATTTCTCCTAAATTTGATTTGGGTAATCTTTGTTAGGTCTATGGACTTGTAGTTATCAATAGATCAAGGCCTAGAGTGAAGCTAAAGGTATTTTTGTCAGGGATATAGATGCCTAGGTAGCAATAAAGTAATGCCCAAGCCTTCCCCCGAGCCATTCCCATAGAAAAGTAAATCAAAAATAAAAAACATACCCTAAATAAACCTTTATCAAGTGATCACTCTTGATTTATATCAAAAATATCAAAGGTAAGTAAATGAATCACTTTATACACACACATGTGACTCCTCATAGATGTGAAGGCTTAGTAGGTTGTTTCATAACACTGAAGTTAATATTTAAGTGTATTTTGAAAATGTGAAATTTTCTTACATAATTTTTTATTTTATTTCAAAATTTACTTGAATTTTTTAATTATAAAAACTTAGAAGTGTTTTCCTTGCATAATTTTCCATTTATTGTGACCAACACTCCCCATTATTTTCAAAATAGGGACCCACATTTAAAATAATAAAATAAGAAAAAAATTCAAGACTTCATGAAAGTAATTTAG
Organism: Torreya grandis; assembly: GCA_037957365.1. NCBI lineage: Eukaryota > Viridiplantae > Streptophyta > Pinopsida > Cupressales > Taxaceae > Torreya > Torreya grandis. The sequence goes on from JARHVA010000492.1 coordinate 49,925, forward strand.
AAAATTTGATTATTTAATTTTAATTCATTGTTGAAGTCCTTGTTATTTAAGAGCTTGTTCTAAATTACGCTAACAATTATCTTATAGATCATTCCAAATTTTACTTATCCAAACAAATCGAGCTTATTCATACAAGCTTTCCATAGGTTTTATCTTAGTTTTGCACTATGTTTGGCATATTTTTTTCATTATTTGGGCAAAGGATATGAAAGGTTTTGTAATGGTTAACCTATAATTTATTTTTACTTCCTTTCAAGTCACTTAACTAGTTTTCATGAATTATTGGTCACTAACTTTACATTTGCTTCACAATTCACAACCTTCACACTTCGTAGTATTTGCACTTCATAGTCTTCACATTTCACATTATTTTCACCTCATGAACTAGGTTCAACCTCATTATATATATTTAATTATTGTGCACTTTCAACTTCATAACTTGGTGATTAAACCATTGATGGCTATATCCATCCATCAAATTGTCACAACTTTGTAAAAACCTATAGAATTTTTCAAAAAAAAAAAAAGGGGGATGCAAAGATTATTCTAATCAAGATAGATGCAACACACAATTGGAAAAAAAATCAAAGAATCAAAGTCACAGTTGCATGGAAATAAAATTGTGTTGACACTTCATGATTAATCATGACTAATATAAATAAATAAAAAAGATGATTTTGAATAGTCAAGAGATGGAAATAAATTTTTAGTCCTCTCTCAATTTATCTTAACTCACTTTGTATATATTTGGGATAATTTTTTATTTATATTTTTATCTACTTTAGATAGATCTAGATTTAATCTAATTTTTCAATAAAATATCACATGCAATGGATTTTACAAAAATAAAAGAGGTCACCATATGGTTCTATATATACATTGTATTTCAATGATATTAGATAAGAAAAGGATTATATCAATATCAATAAAATAATGAAATTCTCAAGAAAGTTCACTGAGCTTTATTTTTGTTCTCTTTATCACATTTTGTAGTTGTATGAGTAATTTTAATTAAGTGGAATTGATTTATGTGATCAGTTAAGAATTTAATTTGTGAACAAAGTTAAATTTATCTTATATCTATTTTCAATTTTTTTTATACAAAAGATCTAATTCAAAGTTTTGATTGGTGATTAGATGTGTTATCTACATTTTTTCATTAATCATATATCTTTGTAAAGGGTGATTCAAGTAATCTCCATTGGGGCTATGACTATAAATGCCTAGCTAGAAATGGAGCAAGGCCTAGTGTAGAGCCAAATGTATCTTTGTTAGGGTTATATATATATGACTAGTAGCTAAGAATGCCCAATCCTTCCCCCACCCTCAATCCATTCCCATAAAAATTAAAGAAAAAATTAAAAAAATATAAACTAAACAAATTTTGATCAAGTGATCACTCCTGATCTATATCAAAAACCTAAAAGGCAAGTAAATGAATCATTTTATACACAAATACATGTGGCTCCTCATAATTATGAAGGTTTAGTATGTTGTGTCATAATACTAAAGCTAATATTTAAGTTTCTTTTGAAACTGTGAGATTTTATTACATAATTACTTATTTTATTTCAAAATTAGATACAATTTTTGAATTCTAAAAACTTAGTTGTGTTTTCCTCTCATAAATCATCATTATTATGACCAACACTCCCCATTATTTTTATAATAAGGACCCACATTTAAAACATCAAAACATTCAATACTTCTAAGAAAGTAATTGAGAAAATTTGATTGTTTGTCAAAGTCCTTATTATTTAAGAGATTGTTCTAAATATATGCCAACAATTATCTTATGTATCATTCCAAATTGTAATTATGCAAACAGATTGAGATTATTAATTCATGTTTTCCCTAGGTTTTGTCTTGTTTTTTTCACTATGTTTGGGCTATTTTTTCACATTTTTGGGGGAAAGGATTTACAAGGCTTTGTAATGGTCCACTTATTATTTATTTTCACTTCCCTAAAAGTCACTTTATTTAACCAATTTTCATGAATGATTGGTCATTGCCTTCAATTTTATTTACAATTCATAGACTTTGAATTTTTTGTTCTTTACACTTCATACTTTACAATCTTTTCACTTTTTAGTTCATAGTCTTCTCACTTCGTGGTCTTCATGCTTCACATTCTTCATGCCTCATTAACCAAACTTAGGCTCATTATATATATTGACTTCACATCCACTTTTAGCCTCACAACTTGGTGATCAAAGCATTTGATGTCAATATTCCCCCATCAAACCGTCACAACTTTGTGAAAGCCTATAAATATTTTTGGCAAAAAAATAAAGGACTCAGAGATTATTATAATCAAAATATATGCAACACACATAGTTAAAAAAATCAAAGAATCAAAGTCACAGTTACATGTAAATAAAAATGTGCTAACACTTTTCATGATTATTCATGACCAATATTTGTCTAAATAAAGACAAAAGATGAGTTTGAATAGTGAAGAGATGGAGATAAATGGTTAGTTATCTCAAATGATCATATCTCACTTCTTATATATTTGGGATTAGATTTTAGTTCTATTTTTAGCTACTTTAGATAGCTTTAGTTTAATCTATTTTTTAAATAAATGATCACATGCAATGGAATTTACAAAAAGAAAAGCGGTGACCATATATATATATATATATATATATATATATATATATATATATATATATATATATATATATATATATATATATATATATATATATATATATATATATATATATATATGTGTGTGTGTGTGTGTGTGTGTGTGTGTGTGTGTGTGTGTGTGTGTATATATGTATATATATGTGTGTGTGTGTGTATATATATATATACATATATATACATATATATATATATAAATATGTGTGTATATATATGTATATATATATATATATATACATATATACATACACACACACACACACACACACACACACACACACACACACACACACACACACACACACACACACACACACACACACACACACACACACACACACACACACACACACACATACACATATAGTATTGTAACGAATTTAGACAAGAGGAGGATCTTGTCAATATCGATAGAGCTATAAAATTCTCAAAAAAGTTCAATGGGATTTATTTTTTTCTCTTTTTAAAAAATTTAAATGCATCAGTTCTTTTAATTAAGTGGTATTAATTTGGGTGATCATCTAGGAATTTAATTTTAGAAATAAATTAAATTGATCCGATGGATATTATAACTTATTTGTATATAGAAGATTTGATGTGCGATTGAATGTGATATCTGTAATTTTTCATTAATCAAATATCTTTGTGTTAATGTTACAAAATTTAGTTCACCTATATTTCCCATAGACTCTTCAATGTATTTAACTTTATCCAAGTTATCACTAGAGTAGTTTATATACTAGTTTGAACTTTCTTGGCTAATTTCATAGTTTTATTTTTTTGATGAATTTAATTCATGTTGACATAAGATGCTTCTTTTTTGCCCTACCCTTCCCTCCTTTTTTTTCATTTTTTTATGAGATCCATTTATTGTAGCATAAAACCACCATAACTATGCATTCTTTTCATAATTCTGATTGCTAAAGTGAGCTTCCCTTATGGGCTTTTATGTCACATGTTTTTATACCCACAGACTGTGTAGGAAAGCTACAACTTACAACTCACTCCTTAGACAATCCAACCATCCTAAAATGAGAGGGTGAAAACCCATTAGGTTTTGTTGTGTATAAAACTCACATCAACATAGTTTATGAAATATAAGGTGATGATGGAAAACCTAATCAACCCTATAACTATACCAACTTATTTAGTATAATGAGGAGCATAAGTAAGGATTAAAAAACACATACTACAACATTAATAAAATTATATCTAATCTTATAAGTAAATAAATGAGAGAGTATGGATAAATATAATTACCTTTGGATGGACTCATTAGTGCCTTGATCCCCCAATTTATTTCAAGTGGCACTTTACAATAGATGATTTAGGCTGAAGAGATCAAATAGAAAGAAGACCTAGGTATCCATAGTTTGGGAACCCAAAGACTATGAAACCTCCTCAGCATGACTCCTCCTATTAAGATCCAAAGACCATAATAAAGACTAAACCTATAAGAATAAGACTCTAACACCATAACTCCTCATTTTAATACTTAGGATCATAAACGTAAGTGTAATCATATCATATGAGTGTGTTATATGGTTTATGAATGAAATATGACCCCTATATATATAGATTTAAAACCTATAACTAACCCTAAACTATAATTCAATGGTATTGGCCTCATATATACAAATTTTTTAACCCATTAGATGCATTATAAATGAAATAATATAAACTCATAATTATATCAGCTAGGATGATGTAATACATGGAGAGACAAGTAAAAAATAGATTATATTAGCTTGGTTAATATAGTAAGAATACAAGGTGACTAGCAAGACTAAATAGAAAGTAGATATAAAGGTAAGATATAAAGAGACTCAAAGGAAGTAAAACTAATAGTTATTAATGTATGACTGAGTAGTATGCAAACATATCTCTAAAAATACTACAAGTCAATCCCACCCCATTCTTAGTGTACCCTTTAAGGTGTGCACTCAGTGATATTAATGCACTAAAAAACCCCTACAATTAAAACTATCAAAAAAGTGATAAAAATAAAAAATATTAAGTGCACACGTATGCCCCACCTAAATATCATCACGTATCACAATAGTGTAACATGGGATGGTGCTTTGGGATATATACATAGTAACACAAAACAACATAACTAAAATAAAGTGTTGATAAATAAATAATTGATAGTACCATATACATATACATACCTTGACTTACCTTTTCACATGAATGGTGCATACAAATACCATAATCTTGATCATGGATGGTGCGCATTTGAGAAACCTTAAGGATATAGGGCTTAAAATGGATAAAAATAATGTGTGCATATGCAATATGCTCAATAAATGTATGTAAAATGAAAAACTCTCACAAATGATTGAAAAACTTATAAGTTTTGTCAAACCAAGGTTGATAACAAAATATACAAGGAAATGGATAAGAAACAAGGTAAAATTGGTGATCCATCAAGATAGGGCTACTACAAGACTAAAAACCCTAAGAATTGCATCCAAATTAAGATAAGTAAAAACTCAAATAAAATAAAGGCTATAAATAACTATAGAATGTTAATAAAAATATTTATGTTAGAGAAATCAAACTAAAATAAAAATGTGACAAAGTAAAAATGGAGCTTAATGGTCTTTAAAAAAGGTGAAACATGAAAACATGAAAGGGAAAAAAGGGACCATGGCATTAAAAAATCATATAAAACTCAAAGTACTCAACATAACTAGGACAAATCCTAAAATATATATCAATGACCAAGAAATCATCTCACAACACCTCAAAGTTACAACTTCTATTCTAAAGATAGAAAAACTAAAATTGTCCTAATGCTACATGTCTAAAAATGAATCAATAATATGAAGTATATAAAATGGGGGAGATTTAAAAAAAACTAATTTTCAAGGGGAAGATGCAGAGGGAATTAAAATAGGGCATCTATAATGTTAAAACATGGTATTTACCAAAAACAAGACATTTAAATTGAGTTGGAAAGACTAAGAAGTTTTCAATATCCTAAACCTAGAGAACCATTCCTAGCAAAAATAATCTTAAGATAACTAGTGAAGTATAAATATCATCCCATGAAGGCTAGCATTCATAAAAAATAAAAATAAAAGGGTCTTGTTTTCCCATAATGTGTTCTCTACTCCTCAGGAGCCCTTATAGAGTCATTGGTCTACTATGAAGATTGGGTATTTACATGATAAATTAGGTGGTACGAAAATGTAATATATAGAAAAATAATGATATAATGAAACATCCTATTCTAATCTACTATCTTGCTACATCCCAATGGACCTTGACTCTATCATGAGGCCAACTATGGAGTTAAACTTTGACTATAATAGGAGATGTGCCATAAATATCATGTATTTTTGTGTGATCTAACTTTTAAGATATAATTTATCTTTTAACATTGAGTTTTCTTATGATATAGCTTTTAACTTTTCTTTTTTCTATTTTCCTCATTTATACAAATTTAGAAAAACCAACAATGGGTGCTAAATATGAATATCACAAGAGTATGTCCACCTATTCACTAAAGAGGATAACCTAAAAACCATCATGCCTAAATACTCATAAACTAGCACCTTATAAAAGAGTGCAATCTTAAAACTAACCTTGATTATCCCAAAAGGAGGTGAAAATAGGGAGATCATGGAAATGAGTGTCGAATGACTAGGTTTCCCTAATCATCAAAAAAATGTATAAGTGGAGATGGTATAATGATAATTAAGTTAAGATAGCATCATAAGAGAGGGTGAAATGTGGATAAGGACATGTATATAGACCGCTATAGTTTTACCACAAGAGAATATGACTGACTCTAAGTGAGGAAAAATAATACTATCAACTATTACCTTATCTTTCTAAGATGACACTTAGTTAAGGTTGAGACCATAAGCAATCTATGAAGTAAAATATACAATGAATAATTTTTGTGAGGATTTCCTATTTGAGTCCCTAAGTCTTACCATGTAGCTCACAAATTAAAAAACCAAGAGGCTAAGTAATTTAAAGCTATAAATCAAAAACCTAGAGCGTGTGCATATTGTTAAAAGATACCAAATAATCTTAAAGGAAACAATGGCTGAAAAAATAAAGAAAATGAGTGTAGAAAAAAGGAATAAAAAGATGGGCATTTGTGAAGAGGCTTAAATTGATTCCATAATTATTACCATTCAACTAAAAAAATGAAAAACCAAAATTTTTAAAAATGATAAAATACATATGGATAAAGTATATCTACTAAGGCTAATATGAAAGAAACCCAAAGATGTGTAGATAAAGCAAAGCTGAGCTGTAATATAGAAGATTCAAAGTAGATTCTATAAGGAATGTTAGCTCAATATAATATAAACTAACTAAAATCATGCAAGTAATATATACAAGAAATGGAAAAGCATAAATAAACTAAAACTAAGAACTTAGGTCAAGGAAAAACTTCTTCAAGAAATGAGTATTGGTTAGCTCCTTGAAGATATGTCCTTTATTTATCTGTAATCTATAAGTTTTGTATCCAAGTATGTAATTTAAAAGATAAACACCCCATCACTTTTGGGCATATTTTCCCTCTTTTTTATGGGTGTAGTCTAGTTCCAACACTAATTATCTGATATCAAACTTATGAACTTATAATTTATTATTATGTTTCTTAGAAATATGACTTTTGTACTAATGATTATGTTGAAGACCATTCATGTTTTTCTCATCAACTAAGTCTAAGAAGTGACAAAATATTTTTCAAGAGTAGGACAGTAAAAACCCATTCATAGCCATTTTCAAGTTTAATCATGTTTGTTACAATGACCATTAAAAATTCCCCCATGCACTTTCTCAAAAAGATAAGAAAAATATTCTTTATTAACACAATGGATTAGGGTTCCTTCAACATTATTATATTAAAAAATGTTTTCTTAGAATGAATTTAAATGCTTAAATTTGGATTTTGGTCTTTTCATAGGAATCAACCTTGAGAGGATAAATATGATGTTTGATAAATTAGATGTTGCAGTTAAGAGAACCATACTTATGAGATAAGGTACATGGATACTTCCTCATGTGTATGAGGAACCATATATCATGTAGTGCTTGATGAGGGTGAAATATGTAGTTTAAGAGGCAAGAGAGCCTGCTATAGTATTTTTCTCTCATGGGATTACCTAAATGGTAACAAACATAAACTCTTTAGCAAGATTAGTAGAAATCTAGTGATACGCTATGACTTTTTTAATTTTTATTAAATAAGTGCCACTAATTTAGAAATAATAAGTTGTGAATCACCTAAAGTATTTACATAGGAAATGTCTAGATCGATGGTTTCTTGCATCCTAAGGATGATAGCCTTATATTTATCCATGTTATTAATAAAGAAAAAGGTTAATCAAAAAAATAAAGGAATGATTTTTACATAAGAATAATCAAGGACATATCCTACTTCATCTCCTTGAAGTAACTTGGCTTCATTAAAATATAGTGTCTAAGTATTCAATGGTGGCCTCAAGTAATTTTTCTAAGGTATGCATCACATATGTTTTAGGCTTAGAGGCTAAAATTTAGGTTTTTTGAGGGCATCAACCTCGATATTGGCTATTGGTGTAGGTTTGAAAATAAGTTGATCAACAATCACTTAGCCTTTGATCAAATTTTAAATACAAATCCTAAGGTCAAACTCCATCAAGTGTGCCATCCACTTACCAATTTTATCTCCAAGAAAGAAATATTTAGATAAGAAATAGTGAAGGGAATTGAAATGGACTATGAAATAGGTGGTCTAATAAAGCATTTAGTGTCAAATTTTTTCAATGATAAAGTATATTGTGAGTCAATCACACTCTACCTTAGATTAGTGGGTATAATAATCTATCAAAGTGTGGTTAATGTAGTAAATATCAAAAAAAATATTGGATTCATCTTGGTGTGTAAGCATTGTCTAAATAGAGATAGGGATATATGATGTGTACAAGATAAGATGGAAGTCACTATAAGGTAGTCATAAAATAGGCATATGAATTAAGGATTTATTTAATATAAAGGATTGTTGACAAACATTGGTCCACCCAAGATGAGCACCTTTATTGAGAATGGAGTTTCTAAAATATTTTCAGTAAGTAAACTCAAGAACAAATATGTGAATCACCTCATATTTCCAAAGATAAGTGTATATATTGGGAATGGATCAAGGTATATGAATGTCGAAAATAGATTTTATCTTAGAATGATCCACATCAATTCCCCATAGTGAAACTAATAATCCTAAAATTTTGATAGAGATAACACCAAAGAAACATTTATAAGGATTAAACTTAACTTTTTATTTAATAAGGTAGTTGAATATGATAGTTAAATCATGGAGGTGATTTTTACAATGCTTGGATTTAGCTATTAGATCATCTACATAGGTTTCAACTATTTTGTGAATGAGATCATGAAAGATGTGCGTCGTTTCATGTTAGTAAGTTTCCCCTAAATTTTCACGGCCAAAAGGCATCTTAACATTAAAATATGTACCCTCTTCAATAGTAAAGGTAGTGTTATGTTGATCTTTAGGGTAAATGTGAATCTAATTGTACTTCAAAAAACCATTCATGAGAGAAATGATCTTATAGATAGTTGTTGAATAAACATTGGAACCTATTGAAGGTAGATTAAAATTATCTTTAGGAATTGATAAATTAATATTATGAAAATAAATACAAATATAAATGATCATGGTAAATTTATTATGAACGAGTACTATGTTGAAGACCCATTCAAAGTAGTCTACGTGTTTGATAGACTTAGCTTCTAGGAGCTTAATGAATTCTTTATGAGAAAGGGTAGAAACTTCAGGAGGGAAATTTTATTGCTTATGGTGATGGGTCTTACATATAGATATGTGACTATGCTATGAACCATAAGTTTATGCTCAATACCAAGAATATCCTCATATGAACAAGAAAATGCTTCATGGTATTTTTGAAATCTTTCTCTTGAAGGTATAGATCCTTCTCTTTATGGTAGAGATCCTTGGAGATAAGAATGGATTGGGAATTTTTTGTTATACTAAAGTTGATTGTTTGATTTTATTCAATAAGAATTGAATTTATGTCTTAGAAATGGTATGGTATAAGAGGGAGCTTAGAAAGGTATTTAGGCCTAGGATCAATACTACAAATAAAGTTAATAAAGTGAGGAGTGTTCTCAAACTGTCTAAACTTGTGATGTTGTCATGAAAGTTAAGGTTATCTTGCATGAAAGAGTTCTAAAATGGCTTCATCACTAGGAAGAATAGGTAATGGGCCATAATAGTCAACATCAACCTCAAGATAAATAATTTTATTGCCTTTGTTGTCAAATTATTAGTAAATCTATCTCATAGTAGTGGATTAAACATTAGGGATATTATTCAAAAGGAGATGACTTGTCAAGGATGAGTCAAACATATGAGAAGGATAGCTCTCGTAGGTGATCCATTTGGAGGGGGCCGTTGTGGATCTCAGAACTTGATAACTATTTTACTCTTTTGAAAATCATTCATGATTTATTATATCAAGATGTTAAAGCATGCAGGTCTCATTATGAAGATCACTGGGAAATGATTTCTAAGCATGGGAGTAGCAAATGTCATCTCTGTATGGTATTTCAAATTATGAGCCACCACATTATCATTATACATAATCAGGAGCAAGATTTTATAACCACTTCAAAGTTGAAGGTTAAAATTAGGAACTCTACAGGTTTGGTCTATAAATCCAAAATGGGAGGAGACCGAATTCGAATAGAATCAGTCTCCTGTTGCAAGTTCAAAGATAATCCATTGGTTTGGCATTACTATAAAGAAGGGGGGATTAGCCCATACCTAAAAAGGCTTAATGGGTTTGATGAAAACTTGTCTGAGCAATTTGTGAGGTCTTGGTTAAATAGGTGAGTCACTATTGGTAGAATTAGTTTTGATATTTTTGAAAAGGTGATTGTTATGGCTACAAGAATGTCCATGCAAGGGATAAAACTTCAAAGGAAGACAAAAATTATGGATCTCTCAAGCCATAAACTATTCTTGGAATAAGGCAAAGAACTCATTCCTTACCAAGGAGGATTCAAGCGTATTAAACTACCTGAGCCATGGGACAGAGTGTGCTTCATCCTCATGAAGCACTTCACACTTGAAGGACAATTTACCAGGTTCTATAATTACCATCTCCCCCTTTTAAATCACTTTACGTGTAATTCTCTCATCAATTTTCCTTTTTACCTGCTCTCCTCTCTAGAACATTCTATCCTTAAGGTGAGATCAAAAATGTCTAAAAAATTGGATATGAATCCTATTCCCCTACACCAGGGCCTCATTCTCTATTTATATAATTTTTGTTGAGCCCTTGAGCTATCCAAGACTATCAAAATTGATAGTGGGGATATTTCTTCTAATCCTTTATTTGGTGATGCTATTGATGAGTCTTGTTTTTCCCTTATTCCTACCAAAACTAAAGAAGTCTCTTTCTCTACCCTAGAAGAGACCCCTATTAACACCCCTAGCTCCTTTGTGAGTAAGAAGGGCAAGAAGAGGAAGGTTTATGTGGAGGAAGAGAATATTGGGGGGAACACTGTGGGGTCCCATAAAAATCTTGGTAGGACCACGGGGGGTCAAGGTGGTAAATCTTATAAGTCTTATAAGGTTAATAAGGAGGGATTCTCCTCTAGAGTTCAAAGGTCGGGGTGGATTGTTGGCAAACCCACTCTTAAGGCTAGGATTATAGACTATTTAGAGAGCACCTCAGAGGAAGCCACCCAGGAGGAAGAGTCAAAGGAATTGGAAGTCCAAGAAATTTTTGAGGACACTAAAGGGAAGCAGGAGACTAGGGAATTTGAGGCTACTGACGAGGATGGTGCTGACATTATGGAAACTGTTGAAAAAAAGAGGAAAATGTATGTCAAGGAAGTTGGCAAGGAAATAGAGAATGAGATTGGTTTGAAATCTAAAATTGATGCCCCAAAGGATCGTATTTAGAAGCTGGAGTAGAACTTCACCACGGGGCTCCAGAATTATATTCTCCTAAACATGTCTATGCTGAAAGAAGTGGGTAATATTGGGCCTGATGTCAATGTAGAGAATAATGAGAAATTTAATGATCTTCTCAAATTAATGGTTATGTAAGGAGAGACCTTTCTGACTCTTGTCTTTTCATTTCTTGTTTATTTTTATTTTCTTTGTCTGTTGGTACTTTGCTAGTGCCGTCTCTTCTTAGAAGGCATATTTTGTTTGATTGCCTTCTTGTCTTCTTTGCTTTGTAAGGGTTCGGTCCCTGGTCTGCCACCTTTATCAAAAACATCTAAGGTAATTTTAGTATCTTGGGGAGATGTGCTTTAACCTTGTTCTATGTATCATCTTAGTCAATATAGTCTGGGGTATCGAAACTATATTAAAATGTATTAGGTTAGTTAATATAGTTAGCATAAATAGATATGAATTTAATTGTATTAGGTTAGACAATATAGTTGCTTAAGGTAGAAGTATAAAGGTTGATATAGTTAGAATCAAAGGTAAGAGGAATCAACACTATATCAGTACTACTAGGATTGAGGTCGATATCATTTTAAGAATCAAGGGATGCTAATAAAATTACATTGGTAATTTTTGTTGGGTGGCCATTATAGTAAGAAGGTGACATCTAAACTATATTGGTACTCTATAGTGGTTGGATAGTATATTTATAAGATAGATTTATAACTATATTGGAACTCTATAGTGAATGATGGTTTCCATAGTTTATAATATCTAATTAACTATGAACTATATCAATCTATTAAATATAGTTATAAGGATATGAAACTTTTTGAACTATATTAGGTTGACCAATACAATATAAAGGATGGGAATTTTTTTGAATTGTATCGATAGTTTTGATACAATCATAAGCATTTGGATATTCATCTACTAAATAACCCACAAAATGTTTGTTAATGGTGGGTGGAAAGAGGGAACATACCCTTCAGGTAAAAACTTATCCTCTTCATACTAGAATCACAAATAAAAATATGCACTAAGTGAACATCCTGATTAAAGGCATGAATTTGAATAAGATATTTATGGGAATGAAGCAAATCAAAGTTCCTTGATTGAGATTCAGAAATGATATTATCTATGTCATATGATGGGGAAATATTATAAGCATGTGTAAGATGTTGAAAATATTTATTAGAAGTATCTTTAGCAGATATACTAATTTGACCAAAGCTACATAGGGAGAGTGATAAGTAATCATGGAAGAGTTTGGCCACTCTAAGATCATTACATATAAAATCATCTCACATATAAGAATATTTATTAGTATTGAAATGAGGTGGGATCTCAACATCATCATCAAATAAGGGAAGGACCATATCTCATGTAAGGAGAGATTTAGGAATCCATCCACTATGTAAGGAGGTAATCTAGTAGTATTAAAAATATTTTGAATTTCATGGGTTTATCATCATTAAAATCAAAAAGGGTGACATGAAGATTAGGATGCATGTGGACAAACTCAAGAATAAGGTAACCATTAACATGAAGAATAATTGGGATGTGATATTAAGACTTAGGATTAATGAATTTGAGATCCCATGGTTTGGGATCAGCTTCATGTGTATAACATTTACCATTATAGTTGAATTTAATGTATTATCAATTTAAATATGTGGTATCCCTCCTACAATGATTCTAAGGACAAAATAAAAGTATATTACAATATAATGGAATATATAACACCATAATCTTGGTGTGCACTACTTTTGGTACTATCAGGGATTTTTGGCCCACATATCAAAATTTTGCCCAAGTGTGAGAAGGTGGAAATTCAAGCAAAAGTGGAAATTTTATACAACCTCACATTTTCCAAATAATAATTCTTTAGGCTTTCAAAGTTGTAAGACTTTGGGTTTCTGAGGGCATAGTGTAAATCAGGTTTCTAGCGGTGCTTGACTTCTAAATATTTTATAAGTAGAAGTTATTCAGGTTGATGAACCAAAATTACTCATGGATAGTGTATTTTAGGTTATTCAAGGAACACTAATAAATTTCTTCATAAGTTGTGAGCATTTAGAAGCTCAAAATAAGTAAAAAGGCTTGACAAACCTGATTTGGTCTCAAAAAATAGTGCTTCTAAGGTTCTTCAAGGGACAAGTCTTCTCCAAAAACTTGAAGGTATACTTCAAAATTTTGAAGGGCATTTTAAAAATTTTGAAGGGCATTTTTTATGCAAAAGGGATATTTTCAACATTTTTGAAAGACCAATCAACTTTTTTGAAGGTCACTTTCATAAATCTGAAGGGCTTTTCCTTCTCCAAGTGGACAGTTGCAAGTTTCCTGAAGGGTATGTTACCCTTAAAAAGGACCATTTAAAAATTCATGAAGGGTATATTTCCCTTTAGGATGATCATTTATGAAAGCCTGAAGGGACATACAGGAAGCCCAAAGGGTCTCTCACCCTTTGAGAAAGTCCATTTTGAAAAGTCTAAAAGGTAATTTTTGAAGGAAGAGAGAAAGAAAGAAGATTCAGATAAAAAGTCTAAAGGAATTCCTTTAGACAAATTATCCCAAGGAATTCCTTCAAGAGATTTACCTAAGACAAATAAGAGCCCAACGAATAAAGAAGACTTCAAGATGGACAAGTTTGAAGTAAGTAAGCTTAGAAAACCCAAATTACTCTGCATAGAGTAAATCGAGTTTCTCCAAGTAATTTACTTAAAAATCATTATAAGTAAAGGATATGATAAAGTCCAAAGTTAGAGAGATCAAATAACCCAAATTACTCTACATAGATTAAATCAATATTCTTTAAGTACTTGACTTAAGCTTGGTCCAACAATGCAAGAATCATGATGCAATAAATGAAAGGCTACCACATGGCATAAGCTAGAGCAGAAAGGGCCAATCAATAATAGACAAGTGGCATAAGGATGACCAATGAGCATGAGAGAGTCTAACTAGTTGGTAGCTATAAATTATAAAGGCTCTCATCCATCATAGTTCACTCCCCACAATCACTGTTTGATAATTAAATGTAGCATGGCTAAAACACATGGAGACCTATGTCCTTTTAGTAGGGCACATAAAGAGAAAGAAGCCAAATCAATCTTGAGTGCAAATATTAAATTCATCATGTCAAGAAGAGACATTCTATATGCTAACAACATGGCTTCTTATATGCACCAAAGAAACACTTAAATATGGGAAGGGCTTGAGTGGATTGTTTAGTGATCTTGAGTGGTGCATTAAGGGACAACAAGGAAGTGCAACATCATATTTCTAGGTATCAATGACTTATTTATTTATTCCCCTTCTCTTTCCCCCTTTTTATATATAAATAAAGGCCTTGGGGCCAATCAAATCATCCTCGAACTGGTGATAGAATCACTCTATAAAAATTATTGTGTAATAGACCTTTGAAGCAATAAATATTATTTTACCTATCTCTTTGTCTAAAAATTGTGTTGAGTTAGCTTGTGCATAATATCATTGTGAAGAAGCATCCTTCCAACCTTATTTTCCTTCTTTATTGATTATTTTTAGGTGTTTTCTAGTTAGTTTTAGGTCTGAACTTGATTTTTTTTGCCATTAATGGATGCTTAATGTGGATTTAGAAATCCCTCTATGCTTCACGTATGGTTCAGTGAGCCTACTTTGTGAAATATTTATGCAAGTTATCTAGTTAGGAAGTTGTGTAAGCAAAATTATCATATGTTTAATTAGTGTCATTCCCCAAACCAAGTGGATCACTTACTTTTGGTGTATCACCTCCCTTAGCTTAGATTTCATTTCAAGTAATCCTCTTATCCATTTTCCTTAGCCATTAGTATATTTTAGTATGAGAATCAAGGATCTAAAGTGAAGAACCTAAGGAACTAGCCTCATTAAAAATCTTAGAGGTTAAACCTCACCATAGGATACCCACATCCTAAGGTTATCCCCATGCTTGTAGCTGGAAGTGAGAGAGCTTAAAGAAATCTCTCACAAGGGTGAAATTCCAAGCTATAATAGTTATGGCATGCCCAATGGGACTCACTACCATTTTCACTTCCATTTTTTATGGAATATTGGTCAAGTTTGATGTTATTTTGATCAATTTGTAGTAGTGTTATATTTCATCTTCCAACATCTAGTGACTCCAAAGAACATCCAGTTATCTGGTGGTAGAGTAGTAGCTATCTTTCATGCCAAAGGTGACTATAAGATTGAATTCCATAGGTATTATTTTTGAGTTTTTTGAATTACCTCTAAACTTTGTAAGAAGTTTAAGGTTCACCCATACTCACCCTTACTTAAGAAGCTACTTTCCTAAACCAGTCATAAGGTATACTTACGTAAGAAGATCTTTATTAGCCCCTTTTGCTGTTATGCTTCCATAAAGAGATTTTATGGGATTCAATAGCCAAATCCATTTGAACTTACCACAATATGATCCTATGCTAGTATCAGCCCTTAAAAGTGTTCCTCATTACATAGGAGACCAAGTTGTAACTCTTATTGAGCACATAATAGACATAGCCAATTTTTGCAACATTCACAATATCATAGTGGAGAATGTGGATGTTAGGATATTGTCTCTATTCTTCAAAGGAAAGGCATTAGACTAGTATAGGGCCTAGTTCCTAATTCTATCCACTCATGGCATGAGTTTTAAATAGCCCTGTGTAAAAGGTTTACAAATAGGACTGATCATTTGTCACTTGCAGAGTAGCTAACCACAATCAAGAGAGCTTCCCATGAAGTCATGCAAGACTTCAATATGAGATTTTAGAAGGTATGGGATAGAATTATAGTAGTTATTAGACCATCTAAAAACTTTGCTTTCTTTTATTACTTGAAAGCTCTCAATAGTGACATAACTATAATGATTTAATCTATGGGAGGTGACATACTACCATATGCATACGAGGTGGCAATCAAGGTAAAAAATTACCTAGTTCAGGCTAACAAGCTTACTCCTAAACCCCCGATGCCTCTTTTTCTAGAGATCAGACCACCTGCTGTAGTCATTCCTCCACTTGATGTTATACTTCCAACACTGGTGATTACTGTTGTGCCTTCACCTAAGCAAGATAAGGCCTCTACTAGTGGATCTAACAACTCCCAAGAGTAGAATAATTACTTAGAATTGAAAAGCATGCTCCAATCCTTAGGGAATGATATGGTCAATGTCAAGAGGCAACAAGCTTACATAAATCCATATCAATCTCCATACTAGCCTTAGTAGTAACTTAATCAAGATAATAGGCCACCCTACAAAGGAAATTTATAAGGACAAGGGTAGCCTAACTATGATATACAACATAATTATAATCCAAATGATGTAGGCCCTTCTAATTCCTTAGTCCCAATTTAGAAAAATATGGCTTAGGAGGCTAAAGGGACAATGCCTTGGAATCATTCTTTTGGGAAATCCATTATCCCAACTAATGGCTCTAATCAAGAATTCAATGATAAATAGTAGTAGGCTATTGCTTATGGATATAACCAGGCTCTTGTGGCTAAAAACATAGAGGTGCCCACACTAACAAAGCAAGAGAAACCTCAACAAGAATAAGGCTTAGATCAGGGGTCAAACTAGCTAGACGCCTCAATGATCATTAGTGAGCAAGAGGAGTGCTATGCATCTAATCAGCAAGCCACCCCTAGTTTTTCCCACATCTTAGTCTCAACAAACACAAGGTTCAAGAGAAGGAATATGGGTGACAACTAGGAAGCTTTTAAATAACCTCTTATCACCACTCCTTCATTGATAAAGCTAGTATCAATTGCTCCCAAAACCCAAGCAAAGGTTGGGGGTATGATAATCAACATTGTTGAGCAAATGAATAAATAAAGTATGAGCATACCAATGTAGGACATGCTTTCCATACCTGGCCAAGTAAACATTCTTCAAGAAGGTTTATCCAAGATGAGTGTTTCTATAGTTGTAAGTAAACAACCAAGCAAGGAAGCTAAATTATTCACTAATGTAGCCAAGAGTCCTTTGGGAGAAAGTTCAAGTAGTGTGACCAAGCCCCCCCCCCATTCTACATCTAATTAATCATCAGTGATTCTTTGGTGCACAACTACTTGGTAGATAGCGGGGCCAACACCTCAATCATGCCAAAGTTTATTGATGACTAGCTAAACCTCAAGTATGAGCTACACACCAAGGGAGTCTTTTAACTTGATGGTTCTTCCATAAATCCATCAGGAATCATCAATAATTTGAGCCTAACCTTGCATGCTTATCCTAGCATGCCCATGGTGCAAGATGTGTTAATCTTGGATGTCACTCCTTGCTTTGCATTGTGTCTTTCTAGAGAGTTCACAGCCAAGATTGGGGGTTAGCTTGTAGTATATTGGTCTTACCTAGAGTTCAAAACAAGGTATGGGACTAAGGTCTCAATCAAGGTTGAATCCATGGCACAATTCAATATTGAACCCCATCAGCTAGATAACATAAACCTCAATTATACCATCCTTGATGAGGATGAGTTTACAATTGGTCAGGAGCTAAACACTCATCCTGAAGAAGTTCTAGACTTGTTCTTGGATGACTTATGGGGAGATAACCAATTTTTCAACCCTTTGGAGGGTGTCAAGAAAAGAGACATAGGTGTCTATCTACTACATGAAGAGAATCAATCCATGCCTTCCCTCATTAGACTTAAAGAAAACCCCAATGGTTTATGTAAGTTGTTCTTTGATGGCTCAAGGGGAAAAAATAGTGTAGGTATTGGGGCAATGTTGATTTAATCCTCAAGTAATAAGCTTTTCTATTCCTACAATTTCCATTTCAGCTTCTCTTCAAATGCATCATAATATAAAGGCTTGATTTGTGGCCTTCAATGGGCCACCAAAAGAGGAATCAAACTAATAAAATCTTATGGGGAAAATGAGCTCATAGTTAACCAAGTTAGAGGCTTAAACATCAAAAAACCCTTTGATGATGTCCTATAAGAATAGAGTGTGGGACTTGATTGAAGATTTTGAAGCCTTTAACATTCAAACTATCCCAAGATATTGAAACTAGCATGCTGACAGGTTGGTAGTCATGGGAGCTCAGTTTTACATTCTAAGTGAGTTGAAGGAAACCAAGGTTTAGCCACATGTCAAGGTGGTGGTGAGACCATAAATGCTAAATAATGAATCCCACTGACAAGTTTTTTAGAGTGACAAGCAAATTGCTTGCTTCTTATAGTAGGAATCTAAGTTCTCCTCCTCCAACCAAGCTAAATTGTAGAATCAATATGAGGATCTGATTGTTCAATTAAAGTCACTCAAACTTCCTAAGGGGTTGGTTACACTTGAGGGACTTTTTCATGAAGGAGACAATATGTAAAAAGAAAAGGAAATAATTTCTACTAACAAAGAGAACTATGAGAGAGTCCTCATCTTCAAAGACAAACTTCTCAAGCTTGGGAAGGTAAGTAGCAAGGCTAAGAGGCATGCTTTCATATCACTTTTCCAAGAGTATGTAGATATTTTTACTTGGGAGTATAGTGACCTTAAGGCTTTTGATCCTAAGTTAGCTCAACATACCATAGAGTTAGAGGCCAATTCCAAGCACGTAAGGCAAAAGCAAAGGCCCATTAACCCTAAGATTGAAGAGCTGATGAGGAAGGAGCTAACTAAGTTGATCGAGTCTAGGATCATCTTTCCCATCAAACACTCATCATGGGTATCTAACTTGGTGCCTATAAGAAAAAAAAGTTGGGATATTAGGATTTGTGTGGACTTCAAAGATTTGAACAAAGTCTCCTTGAAGGATCACTACCCTCTGCCATCCATGGAGCAACTTCTCTGAGTAGTTGTAGGATTAGAATGCTTCTCTCTATTGGATGGATTTTCTAGCTACAACCAAGTCTAGGTGAAAGATGAAGATCAGTACAAGACTACCTTCACCACCAAATGGGGCATGTATGCATACCAAAATATGTCCTTTGGTAGATTAAATGCTAGTGCCCATTTATAAAGATCCATGGTCATGGCTTTCTAGGGGTTACTAAACCAAATGGTGCTAGTATACTTGGATGACATCATAGTTTTCTACAAGAATGCCAGTGAAAATATGGACCACTTGAGGCTGATTTTTGAAAGGTGCAGAGAGTATGGGATTTCATTGAATCCCAAGAAGTGCATGTTTATCGTACATGAAGGCAAGATATTTGGCCACATCATCTCAAAGGAGGGGATATTCATTAATCCTAAGAGAATAAGTGCCATCTTAGACTTATCCTTGCCTAAATATAAGAATAGACTCTAAAGTTTCCTTGGAAAGATAAACTTCATGAGAATATTTATCTCTAGTTTTGCAAGTTTGGTCAAACCCATCATTGCTATGATAAAAAATAACTAAGTGTTCACTTGGTCAAATGAAGGCAAGTCAACATTTGAGGCTATCAATCAAGCCATCACTCAAGCACCCACACTTATTAATCCTAATTTCTCAAGGGGTTTCATATTGTATGCTTTTACCAACATTGATAATAAATTAGCCATGCTGATGCAAAGAAATGGTGAAGGACTTGAGCAACCATTAGCATTTTTTATTTAGGGGCTTGAAGAGTATGAGGTGAGGTATACCTTTATATAAAATCAAGTCCTTATAGTAGTAAGGAGCCTCAATAAGTTTAGGCCAATGCTATACAATATCAAAATCCACCTTATTTTATCTCATCCTAGAGTAAGAGACTTCCTTCTTAACAAGGATTTGAGCAAAAAAAGAGCTAGTTGGATTACTAAAGTCATGGAATATGACATGAAGATCAAGGTCACTAAGCTAGTAAGAGGTAAAGACTTATGTGATCATATGGTTTATGACCTTCATGAAGACAAAGAGGTCATCTTGGTAACACAAGATAACTTACAAGTAGATACACCTCCACCTCACACTAGTTGGCACCATGATATGACGCACTTTCGACTAACAGGTGAGTACCCTCAAGGTATGGACAAAGCAAAAATAAGGTATTTAAAACTTCAATCCATACCTTATGATTTATTTGATGGGGCTTTGTTTAGAAGAAACCTCAATGGAGTGCTCTTGAGGTGCATAGATGATGATCAAGTAGCCAAGCTTTTGGAGCATTCCCATGATGGGTTCATTTTGCTCCATGGATTACTATAGAAAAGATCATGAGGGCTGGTTACTATTGACCCAACCTCCTCAAAGATTCTTATGCATGGGTGAGGAAGTGTCAAGAATGTGCTCTCTTCATAGGTAAGGAAAGGTTAGCAACTTTCCCTCTTAACCTGATACAAGTAAAGCAACCCTTCATGTAGTGGGGTTTATATTTCATTGGCATGATCAACCCCCCATCAAGTGAAAGGAATAAGTGAGTGCTTCATGTAATTGATTACTTCACCAAGTGGGTGGAAACTATTACATTGAGGGAAGTTAATGAAAGTACAATTCTAGATTTCTATGATAGCATCATGACCAGGTTGGGTTTTCCATCCACTATCATATCTGATAATGCTTTGGCTTTCTTTGGTTTGAAAATAAGTGAATTGGATCTCAAAATGGGAATCTACCTCAACACTTCCTCAAACTATTATCCTCAAGGAAATTGGCTAGCTAAATCCACAAATTAAAATTTTCTATGGATTATCAAGAGGACCATGGAAGAGAATCAGAGGATGTGGCACACCAAGTTGAAGATAGCCTTGTGGGCTAACTGGGTAACTCCTAAATATATTTTTGGCAATTCTCCATATGTTCTAGTATATGAGATAATGTCCAAGTTACTCATTTCTCTTGAGATACCTATATTAGAACTAGCCCATCAGTTGGAGATACTAGAAGATGAACCCATGAATGTGAGATTGGCAGAACTCGCATAACTTGAGGAGACAAGAAACCATGTAATGAAGATGATAGAGTCACATCAAGCTCTGGTCAAAAAGGCTTTTGATAAGAGATCCATGATAAGGGTCTTTAATGAGGGAGGCCTAGTTCTCAAATGGGACTCAAATAAGGCCAAACTAGGCAACCATACCAAGTTTGACAGCTTATGGAGTGGCCCTTATTTGATCCACAGATATAAGTTGCATAATGCCTTCTAGATTGCTTAATTAGACAGAGAGGTATTACCCTTCCCAATTAATGGGATTCATCTAAATCCATGTTATTAGAATATTTTTAAGCCATTTTATGTTATTTTACATTTTTTATAGCATTTCATGTTTTTCTCTAAGTGCCTTGTGCACATCCATTTTAGTTGAGTGTTTTCCCTTCCTTAAGTGCCTTGGGCACAATTTGTTTCATTTTGGTTGTTATATTTTCTTCAAGGTAAATTTACATATAGATCCAACTTCATACAAAAATAGTGACTCCATGCCCAATGGATCAAATGAAGCAAATGAGTTGGGTTCTCAAGCATAACAAGCATGCAACCCTATGAGTCACCAAAAATGTTGGCCATTTTTGGCCCACATACCAAAATTTTGCCCATGTGTGAGAAGGTGGAAATTCAAGCAAAATTGGTAAGTTCATAAAACTGTAGGTTCTCCAAAGAAGAAGTCTTTGGGATTTTGAAGTTGCAAGACTTTGGGTTTATGAGGGCATAGTGAAAAATTGGGTTTCTAGTGGTGCTTAACTTATAAATGTTTTATAAATAGAGGATTTTCTTGAGACAAATAGGATCCCATAGAATAAATAATACTTCAAGATGGATAAGTTTGAAGTAAGGAAGCTTATAAAACTTGAATTAATCTACATAGAGTAAATTAGGTTTCTCCAAGTACTTTACTTAAAAAGCTTTATAAGTAAAGGATCTTGTAAAGTCCAAAGTTGGAGAGATCAAAGAACCTAAATTACTTTACATAGAGTAAATTGGTATTTTTTAAGTGCTTGACTTAAGCTTGGTTTATCAATGTGATAATTATGATGCAATGAATGAAAGGCTACCATATGGCATAAGCTAGAGCAGAGAGGGCCAATCAATAAAGGACAAGTGGCACAAGGATGACCAATGAACATGAGAGATTCCAAGAAATTGTTAGATGTAAAGTATAAAGTCTCTCATCCATCATATTTCACTCCCTATAATCATCATTTGATGTTTAAATATAGCATGGATGAAACACATGGAGACTCACATCCTTTCAGAAAAGCACGTAAAGAGAAAGAAGCCACATCAATCTTGAGTGCAAAGATTAAATGCATCATGCCAAGAAGAGACATTCCAGATACTCACAACATGGCTTCTTAGATGCACCAAATAAAGACTTAAATATAGGAGGATCTTGAGAGGATTTTTTAGTGATCCTAAGTAGTGCATTAAGGGACAACAAGAAAGTATAACATTAGAGTTCTAGCCATTAGCGACTTCTTTCTTTCTTTCCTTTATCTCTCCCACCTTTTCTATATAAATAGAGGTCTTGGAGCCAATCAAATCATCCCCAGACTAGTGATATAATCACTCTAAAAAAAACACTGTGTAATAGACCTTTGAACCAATAAAGATTATTTAACCTATCTCTTTGTCTAAAAATTGTATTGAGTTAGCTTGTGCACAATAGCATTGTGAAGAAGCATCCTTGTAACCTTAGTGTCCTTCTTTATTACTTATTTTTAGGTGTTTTCTAGTTAGTTTTAGGTCTGAACTTGAGCTTTTCTACCATTAATGGATGCTTAATGTGGATTTAAAAATCCCTCTTTGCTTCACGTATGGTTCATTGAGCCTAGTTTACAAAATATTTATGCAAGTTAGCTGGTTAGGAGGTTGTGTAAGCAAACTTATCTTATGCTGAATTAATGTCATTCCCTAGACCAAGTGGATCACTTACTTTTGGTGTATCACCTCCCTTATCTTAGATTTCTTTTCAATAAATCCTCTTATCCCTTTTCCTTAGCTATTAGTATATTTTAGTGTGGAAATCAAGGAGATAAAGTGAATCACCTGAGGAACTAGCCTCATTAAAAATTCTAGAGGTTCAACCTCACCATAAGATACCCACATCCTAAGGTTGTCCCCATGCTTTTAACTAGAATTGATAGATCCTAAATAACTCTCTCACAAGGGTGAAATTCCAAGATATAACAAGTACAATGGTAAGGTGATCCAAATGAAACCAATAGTTTTTGGTTGGTCTTTCCAAATCCATGACATGTAAGTCTAGTTTGTCTAAGGTCATCTTCAGAATATTAAATCTATCAAATTAACTAAAGGGATGTAACATTGATTCTTAGACCTTCATCCAATAATAATTTCCTTATGAGAGTGTCATTAATCATGATTCTAATAAATAGAGGTGGATTGTTAGCTTGAAAAATAAATTCATAATTGATCAAGTCATCCTTGTGAAAATCTATGGAAACTTTATTAGAAGGGGGAGGATGAAATATGGTTTCAATGCATGAACTTTCTTAGGTGTGGGCCTTTTGGTGTTTTATAAGGTGGTTATAGATCACTATATGTGGATTTATGTATGTATTTTGATTATTTTATGATATATTTTTGATAATATGGTGATATGTTCATGAGTTCCATTATAAGAATCTTACAAGGCATAGAGTTAAGCTCATCTAGTAAGATCCATTATGATTTTGGAATGAAACCATAATAATAATTAAGTTGATTTGGAAGGTTTAATTTAGGAGGTAAGGTATAATGGGAATCTGATGTGCTGGGTTAAGGCTCTAGAGGAAGATCAAGCTCATAACTAAGAGTAAAATCAAGAAAAGTGATAGTGGTATTCTTAAGAAGTAGTTTGTAGGGGGAAGGATTTTTAGTCATGGTAAAAAAGTATTTATGAGTAGGATTATATCATTATCTAACCTTGGCCACATTTACATATTTAAAATTATTGTAATAACTATCATAATCATTTAGTTATCAATAGTGCAAATATACCTGTTTGAATGTTATGTATTGGGATTAAAGGTTTGAGGAGGCTTATGATATTTTTGACTGTGATATTTAGATTGGTTTTTAGAAACTTATTATTTATGATATTATTTTGTAATAATATCATGATTTAATTTTCCTCCCATCTTGAGATTTACAGTAAATTTTGGGAGGGCACTACATGTCTCATGAGAGTGTCAAATGTCAACATAGAACTAACAAATGTTTTTGGGATCATGTTATGGTGGTGGGAAAGAAGCATGAATATAAGTTATGGATGGTGATAATAAATTTGTAAGTTTTTCAAAACTCAAGTAAGGGTGCGTAGCATTTTTATTGTTTTAATTGGAGGCTCATGTTTTAGATTAGGGAAGCTTGTTTTGAAAGGAATTAACATTGATTGTGTTGGTTAAGGTTTTGAAAGATTATTTTTGGGTGTTTTAAGATAATTCAAATTGATTCATGAATAAATATTGTCTTTTTTATTGATTGAAGGAATATTCCAAAGTCTAAGAAGAGAATATCCTAACTTTGTATTAAAGAGGGGCCTTAAACGTGGTAACAAAGAGTTTCAAGATATTTTATTCACTCATGTTATGGTCTACTCTATGTGTTAAATTTTTTAT